>OX465378.1:2431479-2931303 GCA_950004255.1 Mesopsocus fuscifrons
CTAAAACTACACAAATAAATATTCCAAGTCAAACAAAAAATTGTTTTAAACATTTTTTGACTTGGGTAAATTTAAGTTTTTTTAAATGGTTATTGAAAAAAAAGGGGAACAAGTAATAGATGAGGGAAAGGAGCCAGCAGCAGGACATCTAACGGAGAAATAGGGAACCACGTCAGTTTCGCTCAAACTCGTAACGACTTGTTGGAATAAAATATAATGGTGCAAAAGTGTCAGTGTAAAACAGAATACCCTACCTGGGTAACTGAGTTAACAGTTAGCCAAGTACTAACATCGCATCTTAAAGTCCTATCGAACAGATTTAAGAAACAGATTTATCTTACCTAGGTACTTACCGTATGTGTTCAGCTAAAGCGACAGCAAAGGAATAAGTACACATGTTAATTTTAACAACTGTTCATTGTGACCAACGATCAACAAACAACATATCGCTCCTTGAAAACAAAACAGTTATATCTGCAAAAAATCGATTTTTTTTTTATTACACTAAAAATTTTTATTTTTTTTTTCTCTTTTTTTTGGTAGAAGTGTTATATCTGTAAGTCGGATATTTACCGCTTGGTAGCATTGCAACTCTTTGAATTTAGCGCGAAAATTAGGCCGGCTGAAGCAAAAGATAGTTGCATCCGCCGTTGGATCAGTTGCCTCGTAACAACCAGAGGGAAACGTCACAATTTTTGGTGAGTAAACTGTTGTATCATCGGACGTTCTGTTTTGTAGGCTAATATAACTCTTTACCGTAAATTCTGTGCTCCTGAGACCTCCCATAGTATATTGTAATAAGTGTTATATTGGTAGATGCAACTTTTTAACTTTCAATTCCCGGCTCCATGCCATCATGAAAAAAATGTTGTATTGATAGATGCAACTCTTAGACTGTCAATCTGAGTTTTTAGTGATAGTTTTGCTGCATGCTATTAAGGGCTGATCATTGTGATAACTAATAATATTGATAATAATTTTTGTTTTCAGAAAATGAAACGTCGGACGGAGCTTATTTTAAAACTAGCAAAAAAGCAGCGAACATACGAGAATGCCGATATGAACACAGACGCTATCTGGAGTATTCTGAATGACGAAAAGAAAAACCAAAGCTCTGAAGAGTGGACCTATATAGATACCTACCTTTTTGCCGCCCATAAGATTAACACTGACAGCAGTAAATTTCTATTCGACTTATTCATTTTTTCTGTTAAAAATAATTCACTACTCACAGAGTCAATGTTATGGGTGGCAATAGTTTATCTATCTATATAAGAAAACAGAAGCCGATTAGACTTCTTTTTTTACGTTTTACTTATTTTCTAAGTGCCTATTTGTTATTTTATACTGTGGTTTCCTATTTCACCGTTACTTTGTATTACAAAAATTGATACCAGTGAATAATTCCGTATTATTTTCTACCCTCCAAGCCGCAATGCACAGAAAGTAGAAGTGTTGTATTGGCATTTGGGCCAATGCACGCGTGGCCTTTTTGAAGGTAAAACCGTTACAAGTTTTTAAAAAAATTAAATTGTTGATAAATATTGACTTTCATGGACTAGTTAGTCAGACTGAATAAATGAAAAAGAAAAAAGCTTTTTTTCGGTAAAAAAAAATCTTTAAGATATTCCATACCAAAGTCGTAATTAAATAAAAAACACTTCCAAAAACTTTGAAACGCTCTCCTGCGAAATCACCTTTTTGCAGATGCAACTGTTTTGTTTTCAAGGAGCGATATGTGTTCCTTATATACATAGGTAGACCAGACCGGACAAATTTGGCGAGTCAAGTTGACTATCCTCCAGGCTTTTGTTTTCACTCAATAAGTCCACCTGACTCTTGCATGGATGAGACCCATTGGTCTAAAAAAACACTGGGTTTCCAAAGATTTTTTTTCTGAACTAGAAGTAGACTCAAGAAGAAGGGGTCACGTAGATCTAGAAGAGTTTAGCAACAATAATTGACATTTATGTAGTCTCCCTGCATAGGTATGACTGATTATTACTCTCATCAAGAGTTAGGTGGACTTCACTACCTACTTCCAATAACACGCTCATATTTTGGAATAAGGCTGAATTTCACCACTTTCCTATAGTAGGTATACTATAGTGTCTCCTAACATTCCCTTGTTTCTCTGCGATCGCAATTGTCATAAGCTAAAGATACGATAACATAAATTCGTTCGTTAAATGCTCTCGTTAGGAGACACTATAGTATACTATAAGAAGCGGTGAAATCCAGCCTTAGTATGTTATCAACAAAAACGGTACCAATTTGTCGTGTAACGTAAAATGTGTAGGTAGGTACTCATATTTTGAAGTGAACGCATTTTTTTCGAACACTCTCCAACGCAGTAAAATAGGTAATATGTATATTTCTTATGTCTTCAGTTAAGTACCTAGTTGGATATAGCAGCCACTGGCAAAAGGCAGAAAATGGTGTCAGGACAAATGTGTCATAAATGTCATAATCTGTCGATCGTCTGAATAATTTAACGGTCAGAGAAACTGCCACAGTAAATATTGTATCGGGAATAATATGAGCGTGAGATTGGAGCATAAGGAGCAACATTACGATCTCAAATGGTGCGTTGTACTGCTGTCCTCTCTACCGTTGTTACGGGCTGAGTCGTCCTCGTCCCCGCTGCCCTCAGGAGAGTCGTTCTCCTTGTCACTGTCTGCGGCAGAGCCGTCCTCGCTATCAGTATCATAGCTATCACTGTGCTCGTTACTGCAAGTGGGATATTTGTGCTCATCTGAGGAAGAATCACTGGCTGAGACGGCTGTGGTATTTTCTTCTGCACTGGTTGATCTGGAAACAAAAAGTTACCGGAACAAAGTTATGTAACAAAAAGCTTCAGTTTTCGGACACCTTTCCGCAAATTGACACCTTAGCTTGCCTTTCACCAGTTCCCTCCCGTCCAGACAAAGTTAGGAACTGTATCTTCCCGAAAGAGGAGCCGAAAAATCATACCACAACAAGTCTATTACACATGTAGGTACCTATGGGTATAGCTATCGTCATAGGATGGTGAGAAGTACAAAAATTTCTTTTCGGGAGTACTTAGGTATAACGCTATGGTTCCCCCATGTAGGTACTAAAGTTACTGAACATGTGCTCACCTTGAGTCCCGAGTCGAATTGTCACAGTATACGATCTGGTGATGTCACATCACATTTCTCCCAACTGTAGACTATTCCCCGTAGCGCGCTGGAGCTGGCGCTGGCAGGCGCCTGGGACACCGAACGGCCAGCGGTGTGGAGGCTACCGAGAGGCTGGGGAAGCGAGGAGGCCGTGAGCGGGACGTCACTGTAGTGGACTCTGGAGACGAAGTATATGTGTAGGCCTGTCCGTGTCCATCTCCGTTAACCATCACAGTGCATGTTGACCATCCCGAGGTATTAGTGTTCCCAGCTTCCACTTGTGTAAAGGATTGACAGCCATTGCATCCTCTTCTTGCAGAGCGGGGTCCAGATGACTCTCCTGCATCTGCTTGCAGAGCGGGGTCCAGATGACTCTCCTGCATCTGCTTGCAGAGCGGGGTCCAGATGACTCTCCTGCATCTGCTTGCAGAGCGGGGTCCAGATGAATCACCTGCATCTGCTTGCAGAGCGGGGTCCAGATGACTCTCCTGCATCTGCTTGCAGAGCGGGGTCCAGATGACTCTCCTGCATCTGCTTGCAGAGCGGGGTCCAGATGAATCACCTGCATCTGCTTGCAGAGCGGGGTCCAGATGACTCGCCTGCATCTGCTTGCAGAGCGGGGTCCAGATGACTCTCCTGCATCTGCTTGCAGAGCGGGGTCCAGATGACTCTCCTGCATCTGCTTGCAACTACTACTAATAAGGGCCGTTTTCATAGTCGGTATAGTCAAAAAGCCCTAACCCATAACATGGGGGATTTGTTGTTGTTGTGTTGCGTTTTACGGCGCAGAGATGGTATACGGACGTCATTCACGCCATCAGAGCAGTTCAGGTGTGTTCAGATTTTGGTGAGCAGCGCGTTGGCTCGCAAGAAGGCCGTCACGGCCAGGACGGTTCCCTCGCTGTCCCCTAGCACAACACCCAGGTCGAGGAGCAAGCAACGAAGAGACGGGTACGCTGAGCAGTTCATTATCACGTCACGCACGGTTAGATCTTCACCACAAGGGCAAAGGGGGGATCCTGGCGGGCCATGAGGTATCCATGCGTTAGGCGTGGGTGGTCTATTCGCAGCCGTGCTAGGCCGACTTCCTCCCTTCGGCTTTCCCGGCAAGAGGTGGGCCAGTGCTATGCAGGACTTCACCGAGTAAAGTTTTGTGCGGTTCTGTGGGTTTTCCCATTCGCGTTGCCAGTCTTTTCATACTGCATTCTTGATAACCAGACAGAGGTCAGTGATGGTCACGACGGGAAAGGAAGCCGATGGCATAGAGGCCGCCACTTGCGCTGCTCTGTCTGCTGCTTCGTTTTCCTGGATGCCGCAAGGCCCTGGAATCCAGAAGATATTATGCAGGAGGCCTCCAGCAGTGTGTATTTCGGAATGGGGTAGGGCAATGGCATTCTGGATGGGTGATGTCGGGTGGTATTTCTGGCAGGAGAAGGGACATGTTGGCGATGGCAGGAAGGGCACAGTAGTTAAAGGGCTTCGGTGTTCGCCGGTGACGATCATACAGAGGTTGCAGTGGGCACTGGGCAGCTAATGACGGCTGAGTGCGCTACATGCGCAGGCTGGTAATATACGTGAACGAAGTAGGAGTAGGCGGGTGCGGCGATGAGTGAGGGGATGTTCATTGGCATCTACTGCAATGCTGTTAATTGGCGATGATCTAAAAGCTCCCGTGCAGATGCGGAGGGCCTAGTTGTGGACCACATTGAGACACTGAAGCAGTTGCTGGCTGGCGGAAGCATAGGTACACTGTGGCTAGCTTAGACCTCACAAGCAAGTGGTAGAGCTGAAGGAGAGTGGTGCGATCAGCACCCCATTGATGCTGGCTAACTGTCTGCAGTGTATAAAGTGCTTGGGTGGCACTGGCCTCCAGTGTCATGGTGTGTTCCTTTCAGTGCAGTTTCACATCGAATCGCCACCCAAGAAATCAATGGGAACGAACCACTCGGAGACGAGTGCCGTAAAGGGTAAGAGTCGGGTTCATGCACGATCGCTTGCGGCAAAAGTGTACAACTTTAGTTTTTTCAAGTGAAAACTGAAATCCAGAACGGGAAGACTATTCATGTAGGGCAAGCCAAGAACCCTGCAACTTCAGTTCCACTTCTCACAGTTATTGCCTGGTAAAAGACGCCCACGTCGACGATGTACAGATACTGAAGCGAGTCCGTTGGTAGGCAGTCAACAACGGAGTTAAGGCCACTGTTGAACAAAGTCCCACTGAGCACTAAGACTTGAACTATGCCGTAGTCAAGAGACTTGGGATTCGACAGGGCACCTCCACATGCAGTGGACTGAAATCGTTCGTTGTTCAAGAATATTGAAAATGAACCAGGGAGGTCCCCACTTTTCAGTGACGGTGTGGAGAATGAAGCGGTGCCAAGTGGCGTCGTAGGCGCGTTCTATGTCAAAGTAAATGGCAATGGTGGGCATGCCCATGGCGAAGCCGTCACAGATATATGTAGAAGCTCTGACAAGGTGATCGGTACCTAGTCGAATGGTTGCGTCTGGCGCCACACTGGAAGGGACTGAGGAGGGCACGTTGCCTGAAGTAGCCAGGAGAGTCGATTGTTCACTATACGCTCCAGTGTATCTTGCATAAACAGTTGTGAGGGAGATTGGGCGGTAGGTGCCCGGGGTGCTGGGGTCTTTCCCTGGCTTAAGAATTGGTACAACGATGGCGTGACGCCAAGCAAGAGGAAATGTGTGATTTTCCCATATGGCGCAGTAGACATCGAGCAGGTACGTCGTAAGGTGCTCCAGGAAGGCGTGAGGAATTGTATCTGGCCCCGGAGAGCTGTTGCGGGAATGCTTTAAGGCGTGTTCAAGTTTGGACATCGAGATAGGCGCATTATAATGTTCATTTCGACGCCCATTCAGGTGGAGGGGTTCGGGCCCAAGCGCTACTTTTGTGACACGTATGAGTAGAGGTATGGTTTCATTACTTGACACCTCTACAAAGAAATTGGCGAAACAATCCGCTATTGCCTCTTGAAGATGGTGCGTTAGACCATTAATCATCAGAACGTGTGGCGGAGGCATGTCTGTTCCTCGGATGCGGCGGATCTGCTCCCACACCGGCTTTGGGGGGAGTGGAACTTGTTAATTTCAAAATAAAATTTTACCAGCATGTTCTTTTAGCTCCATTAAGGGTTCACCTAGTCACTGCATTCTGTTGCCGTACAGCTAAGGCACGGTCTGGGGTCGATGTTCGCCAGAAGCGGTGATACAATCGTCTGCGCTGGCGCACTGCTACTGCTTATTGAGACGTCCACCAGGGAACAGCACGTCGCTTCCCTATGGAGGTAGCAGTATTATATAAGGATTGTATCAAGCAGTCCATCTACCATGGTAGCAACGTTCGAGGTGTCGGCTGTGGGTGTATGAAGGAGTGCTGCATCCATTTTACAGTCTGCTCGTTTCAGTGCCCAACGCGGTGGTGGGGCGGATGGTGTGGTCACCGCAAGGTACTGAAGCAGGATCGGTGAGTGGTCGGAGCTGCAATGATCCGGATGCACTGTCCACGACAGGGCTAGCGCAAGGCGTGGGTGGCAGCGTTAGGTCTACGCCTGAAAGGGTATTGTAAGTTAAGCTCTGTTGTGTTACTATCCCATAACATGCATGGGGGAATTTGATCTCTGGTTTAAGTTAACTAGGGAACCAAAGAGAGTACCATGTACTAGCACAGGAGTTACTCGTGAAGAGTCCCCTTAACTCGCAGTTAAACTAACTCACCAATTTTGGCTAGTAAATCTGGTCTATCTAATAGTTCCGCTGTTTTTCGTAACACTAAGAAAGATAGGGAACGTGGTGCAACAGGGCGTATGCAACTATCCTACTCCTTGCTACCAGAAACGGCGGCGCTACATCATCTTCAGCCTTTCCTCCGGACGTTGACCTTCCTTCCGTTTTGAGAAAGGGCCTCTGGATATCTTGGCAAGAAGGAGTATTTCTCCAGCAGGACGTCTTGGACGGCCGTTCTGGTTAGTTGGAATCCCCGGACGTATGGCAGTTTTGTGTGGGTACCCTCCACCGCAGAGTTGCCATTGCAAGCCCGCCATTCCACCCCCTCCTTTCTAGGACGCATCGTATGTGGCCAGCTTTAGGTTCAAACAGCAAAGAAAAATACCCAAACAAAGAAGGTGTAGTACATATAGTAGGGGGAATACAACCTTGCTTGTTAAATACTGGTAGACAAAATTGTGGTGTTACAATCCGAGTGATTTTTTGACTAAATAAAAATTTCAAAAATCACTTGAATATTATCTCTACCAAGTACCTACCTAAACTAGTTAGGCACTTACTTTTCTTATAAAGATATAACAGTATTATTATATTTCAGAAGAAGAACAGTTAACCAATTCCTAAAGTCTAGGTACTACTAATAATTCACAACACCGTAATCTTCCCGTCATGAAAATTTGGTGCATTTCACCATCCTGCGATAGCACTCTTATCATAACGTTAACCAGTGGGGTTTTAACGGCAAAATAGGTACTTTTCTGTTACTTTTTCGGAAAAATAAATTTTATGTGTACCTACGTTGAGAAGCTGATGAGTCATCTTGAGTGGAAACCTACCATTATGAAGTAAAATGAAATAATATTCATGTTAGATCAGTGAAATATGACTGACCCTTTGGTGATTAGCAAGCAAATACAGCACATGGTACCAAAGTGTCATTCTTTAGGTGAAATACGGACTTACCTCAGTTCGCGATTTGTGACTTTTGTTCTTTTCGACGTGGTTGCAGGTACGTAAGTATACCTAATATAAAAACAACAGACTACATTATGTACAAAATATTTATTTTCTAAATTAATCAGCGCCATATATCAAGACATTGTAGCAAACATCTAGTCTGTTGTAACAATCCAACTAGGTTTTTACTTCACTCTATTTCCTCTTGCTTTGAGTTCCCCCATCCAAGTCAAATTTCGATTTGGTAGCGGAGTCATTCTGTAAACAAAATCACAACAATATAATCGGATAAATAATCAAGAAATACTTAAGGCTTTGCTTCAACTGACGAGGCACTTCTGTCACCCGTAAGGTTAATCATTTTTAATTTGTTCCTCTGGCTGACATATCTAACTATGAACATAATATGTAATGTTTTTATTTCACGCTGGCAGGCGTTTTCAAAGAAGTAGCGAGGTATGAGTTTATTTCAGAATATAATAAAACTTCGAGTTGAAAAAAAATGCACAAGAAAAAAAGTCGATTTATTGAATTTAATGCAAGAAGGGCATATCTTCAACAATTGGACGCCCACCTGGTTGAATTCGGTCAAGCTGGAAATCCAAGATCGGGACGGCATCCCTTGAAAACTGTCCATCTCTACCACTTCGAGGCGTTCAGGGATGCATCCTCGCCACCACACCTTCCAAGACGCATCGTATGTGGCCACCTGAAAAGGATGTCGACAGTTCTAGCCGCCATCTCGATGTCAAAACCTTGCGAACCACATGTCAAAGTTTCGTGTACCAATTGTCCAGCTGTACGAACTCCGGTTGAGTCGTCGCAGGTACAGCTTAACCAGGAGGAGGAGGGAACGGACCTGTAAAAAACAGGGTAAAAAGTCAATGACCGATTACCACTTTTCGGGGGGGGGGGGGGGGGGGGGGGGGGGAGTGCCCCGGTAAGGGAAGCCGATGGTACTGCTAGTTGTAAGATGTACTGTACCGTTCCCAGCCACCGGAAACCGTATGGTGATAATCACATAGTTGACCACTCCCAAAGAAACCAATCTCTCTACTGTTTTTCTAAACCATGGCCATGATAATTCCCTGGGAGAATTTATTCACCTCAATACATACCTGCAGGTCTATTGTCTATTGTCGATCTTTGGTCCTTAAAATCTCGTTGAAACTCCCACGGCTACAAGCTACAAGTAGCCCACTTGAGCCGAAATCAAAATGCTGAAATGTTCCCGATAAAGTCAAACAGCGCATGCTCCAATCTTAGAGATGAAATCAATACAGGCAAATGCGCGCCCCTCATTTCGTCTGTCTCGACGAGAAATCAAAATGCTGAAATGTTCCCGATATCTACTAAGTAGCTAAACTCAAACAGCGCATGCTCCAATCTTAGAGATGAAATCAATACAAGCAAATGCGCACCCCTCCCTTCGTCTGTCTCGACGAGAAATCAATGTAACGCGCACATGCGCACACCTTCCCCCACCATACGAAACTGTGCAATATTCGCCTCGTTACACATACGTCAAAAACTTACCTGTTTAGATGATAGTAATGCGATAACAACGAAAAGTTCCCCAAATCTTGTGAAAAACAATATATAAATTTTGCTTGACAATCCAAAATACAAATCATTACAAATCACACCAAATCTAAAATGGCGTCTGTCGTCTGTATGTTATTTGCTGCTGGCAATTAAATCCCAGCAAATTTAAATTTGCAATAGGTTTCTGGGTTATTTCACTTTTCTACGTGTGATTTATAGTAAATTAATTATAATTTTAATATATTTTTTATTAAAAATTTATAAAAATTGTAAACTAAAAATTGTTGAAAGAAATTGTGTAACAGCAAATTTTGACACTTTGCAAAAAAAACAAAAGAAGACATTGTTAGTAGCAAAGATTTTGTTTACGCTTTTCATCTGGTGGTGAGAAATTAAAGAAAAAGGAAAAAAAGTCTTTCCCGTTTTTATAAGATCATAAACGCAATGGCAGAGTCTGTTCAAGGCTTGATTGAAAGAACGCGGACGATAACTTTGAATTCGGACGCCGCGAGAAGTGCTCTGAGACAGGTGAGTCCGGTGTGCCCCTGTGAAATCCTCTTGCTTGCATTTTCTGAAATATCGATCCGCGGTTAAATTATGAAATAAAGGCGTTTTCTTAAGCCTTTAAGGTGCTTTATCACTGACGAAACATCCTGCTCAAAGGGTGCTGTAGCTAATTCAACTACTTGCATGAAATCCTTCATTTTGGCGGATGCTCGCCAAGCCTGTAACCTGACACTACAGGTAGAAGAGAGCCATCCTGTCTCCTACTGCGTTTCTGGGTTACTTTCAACCTAAAAGAAACATCTGTCCTACATAATTTGTTGGATTTGACTCAAATGGTGGCTGGGCCATAGTGCACCATGATACTGGGAGACATGGGTGCTGAAATAATCAGAACAGAAAACCCTGATGGAGTCGACGAAACCCGAAAATGGCGCCCTCGGTTCGTTTCGAACGCCACTGAGTCGTGTTCTTTTTTAGGGTTCTGCTTCAGCTTATTTGTGCCACTCATAAGATTAACAATGCCAGCTGCGAATTATTTTTAATTTTACCTCTTGGTTGAAACTCTGGATATCTTCTAGATGTAGCCGTCGCGTCGTTGTGATGTAAGGAGTGCGAACACAGACTCCCCTATAGCTGTAGCATGTAAGCGTTTGCAAATCGGTTGAATTTGAAAAAGCCACTAGCAATGTGTGTTGGCATTCCTTTGAACATAACTACGATAAGGCTACTTCTAGACGAAATTCAGAGTCGATCTAACCAAGGGAAAAATTAAATCTAATTCACCGCTCGCGCTCGCAGTGTTAATCTTTTAGATGGCAGAGATGCATTATCAGCTGAAACAGAGCCTTAAGGAACAGGCAGATCTGAAGAACCCGGATGGGCCCACTTTGGTCGACTTTGGAGTAGGGTTGTTGAGTCCGAGAGTCCGTTGTGTGGGCTGTGAAGGCTGCTTTTGTTGGCCAGAGTGGTATGCACGGGCCCATCTTTGCAGAGAGTTGAATTTTATCTTGTACCTACTAGCTGGGCACTTTTCCAGCGCTGCTTGTATGTTTCCAGCGCTGCTTGTATGTTTCCAGCGCTGCTTGTATGTTTCCAGCGCTGCTTGTATGTTTCGATTTCGTCGGTTCTGCTTCTGGTAACCGCAGCTGGATGATTGCCTGCATATTATGTATAGGTATTTCCAGTCTCGTGAACATTGCAAGGTGTCTTGATGGAGAGCCGTGCAAAGTGGGTGTGTGACCGATATTTTAACACGCCTTTACTCCCACGACGCTGCATTAGCCGCTCTTTACGAAAGAACATTAAAGAAGGGCAAAAATTGACTGTAACTTGTTGTCTGTGCAGCTTGTTTTCTTTTTCAACGCAGGATCGAGCTACCTCATTGTTGGTATCGAAGGCCATCGCTGCCCACCCAAGCATGATCCCATACCAGTGTTACAAAACAGCTGACAACAAATTTGTCACGGTTGCATTGGTGCGGGAACCGATGAACAGTTTACGAACTTGTGTGAGAAACTATGCATCCCAGACCTGGGAAAAGACGGTTCATTTCCCTTTGGACCTGTGAACTCAGATGAAGAGGCGTTCGATTACAGTCAACCTCACTCTTGGATGAGAATAACGACACTCACTGTTCTTAAAAAACACGGCGTTTCCAGAATTTTTTTTTGTTCAGAACAAGAAGTAGACATAAGCAGAATCAGAATGATCTTAAAGAGTTTAGAAATAACTATTCACTTTTGTGTAGTCTATCTACCCCTGGATATCACTGCCGTTAATCTCATTCAACAGTGAGGTGCACTAAAAAAAGTCACGAAATTGTTGTTAAAAATGAGCTTTTTGTTCTAGGGAGTTTGCAGAACTGATATTTTAACTAATCAGGCTTATTGTTATTTCAGCAGGCTCCGACCCTCACACTGAGACTAGAAAAACCCAAAAAGATGAAGAGAGTTGCCTGGAGGGAAGGAACAGTGGACAATGAGCATTTGAATAGGAAGAAATCAAAATGTAAGTTTTGTGTAGATAGCAGTCAGGGACGGTTAATTTCAGATGGTTGTAGTTTAGAAAAACCAATATGTGGTGTCGTGCTGCCCAACCACTTCGCACCTACGAGTTAAAAAGCGTCAAAAAACAGTAGATATTGTGTCTACTGCCCTAATTCATTTGGATTTTTTACTTTCTCGCCCGCATGGAATACATGGGCTGAGAAAGTTATTTTGTTGTGCAGATTTGGCAAAATAAAGTTAAAAAGTGGCAAAAATGATAATCTTGTTTTTGATTGGTCGAGACGGATTTTACACTACACCAATGAACCGGTAATTTTGAAAATCGGTGAAAGAGATCTCATATAGATGTTTCAGACTCGTATTCAACAGAATATTGATTTTCCAAAAATCACTGCTTTTATATATATAAAAAAAAAAGAATAAACAAGTAGGTAGTTTGAAAATCATTATTGTGGCCAAAAAAATTAATTACGTAAGAAGTCAATATCTTTGTTTTTCAGTAGCGCAAAAAGTACGAGGAAGTCAATTGGGAGTATTGTGACCATTGTAGAGTCCTTTATTTTTTTCTTCAGGTTGCTGCGTCTACAAGAAACCGCGCACTACCGTCGAGTCGTCCTCTTCAGAAGACGATGATATGATGGACTGCAATGATTGCCGAGGCCACGTGGAAAATAAAAAGAAGAAGAAAGCCGTACAGCGTAAACGCCTGCCTCATTCCTGCATAGACCCCGAGGCTGGTCCCAGCACGGACCCCTATGCTGGTCCCAGCATGGACCCCGAGGCTGGTCCCAGCATGGACCCCGAGGCTGGTCCCAGCATGGACCCCGAGGCTGGTCCCAGCATGGACCCCGAGGCTGGTCCCAGCACAGCCCCCGCTCCTGATGCCAGTACGTCTGTCCCATAGGAACTTTCTGTTTTTCCACTTTAAATTTTTGTTTAAATTTTCATTAGACTGTGTACCCTTAAGTGTTCTGTCAGCCTCCATATGTAACCCGAATTGCGAGGCGCTCGTTGTACCCATAACCTCAACGCATTGTTAATATTTTTTGGTCACGTTTCGCTTGCGACGCGTCTTAATTTGTCATTCATGTAAGGCTTTTCAATGTAACTGAGAGTGGGAGAACTGTTTGAGGTTTCTTTGAATCTAGCTGTGAGTGGGAGACCTATCTGGGGTTTCTTTGAATATATACCTGTCAGTAGGAGAACTGTCAGGGGTTCCTTTGAATATAGCTGTGAGTGGGAGAACTCTCTAGAGCTTCTTTGAATATAGCTGTGAGTGGGAGAACTGTCGTGAGGTTTCTTTGAACCTAGCTGTGAATGGGAGAACTGTCTGGGGTTTCTTTGAATATAGCTGTGAGTGGGAGAACTGTCTGGGGTTTCTTTGAGTATAGCTGTGAGTGGGAGAACTGTCTGGGATTTCTTTGAATATAGCTGTGTGTGGGAGAACTGTCTGGGGTTTCTTTGAGTATAGCTGTGAGTGGGAGAACTGTCTGGGGTTTCTTTGAATATATGCCTGTCAGTAGAAGTATCTAGGGTTTCTTTGAATATATACCTGTCAGTATAGGACAACTATTTGGGGTTTCTTTGAATATAGCTGTGAGTGGGAGAACTATGAGAGAATTTCTATTATTGTCATTGTAAGTATTAAACATTTTGAAAATAAAATGTTTTTCTTGAATGATCGGTTTCATAATGTGGTATAGTCGAATTTAGAACACACTGCCAAAACTCTTTAGAAACGAAAGAGGGAAAGGGGAAATGATCCCTCATCTGGTCACCTGGTTACAATTGCTTTCAGCAGTGGTATTCCCTTTCTTGAACACCAGCAAACCCACTCAACTAACACCTTAAAAATTTATTGTAAGAAGATAAGGCACGCCATGATGCAATATACGGGGAACAGATCTTCTTACAATAAATTTTGAAGGTGTTAGTTGGGTGGGTTTGCTGGCGTTAGAGAAAGGGAATACACCTGCTGCATGGGCATTCTTATAATAGTCCATAACCCCTGGTGGAGAAATGGTAGGGATCACTCACCTCTGCGTTTACCTCTGGCCAAATTTTCTGAATTTGACTATATCTATCTACCTACCTATATTACCTAACTGATGAAAATGAACTGACCATAAAGCACAGGTAATGATAGTATGGAGATACATATATACAATAGTTTAAAATGTTATTTTTATTCATCACCAGAAATATGAATTATGACAATCGCGCTTGATATAGCATTTCTTTTGATACAAAAAGTTTAGGACAAGTAGGCACAGTAGGCTTCAGAAAACTAAGCCCTTCCGGGCTATGGTAAGTTGGCAGAACGGGTCACTTCAGGTGGGCGTCGCGACAGACTTTGGGCGGGAGCTGACAACATTATTAGGATAGCTATATAAAATCCATGGCTTTATATCATGCGCTTAGAGAAACGTCGCTCACCGCGGTTTTCTGCAAGACTTACTCCTTACCTACTTACTTGCACGGCTATGACTATAATTACGCTCGAATTTTATTCGTAGTTAATGGAAAAGAACACATGCAGGTAATGCGTTCCTAAAAAAATGCGTTGTAGTGCGAAACTGGAGCACGGAGTTACCTACTTGTAACATTTTGTTCGTGTTAGGAGGCACACCGGCTTGGTCTCGTTTCGTTGGGTGAGAAAAAATGATTTCTTTTGGTTCAGGTGAAACAAAATAAAGATCACTTCTCCCATGTCATGGGAATAACCCGCCAGCGGGTATATCCCGGATCTTTCGTTGTTAATTCTGCGTTAAGGGATGAGAGTAACGACACCCATTGTCCTAAAAAACAACACAGGGTTTACAAGATTATTTTTGGTTCACAAAAAGAAGTTTACTTAGGATGAAGGGGTCACAGTGATCTAAAAGAGTTAAGCAACGACAATCCGCATTTGTGTCGTCTATCCACCCCTGGATGTGAGTGAGGTGGAAGTTGAAAAGTTGAATGGTGTCCGCGTACGCCTACTGCTCTGGCGGTTAGTGCTGTAGCTCTGGAAGTGCGGTGTCTTTTGCAGACGTCTACCTGCTTCAGTAAACCCTGACGGCCCTGATCACCTTCCCTGGGGTAGATGCACACTGAGCCTAACTCAGGTCTATATAATAGTCGATATCCATGTGGGCTAGAGTCTGTGCGCCAATTTGATCAGCATCAGTATGCCTAGGGGCATCATCCGTCACGACACGGTTTTGCGCGTAGTATAAGCACAGAATCACCGAACAAAAAGCAAAGTTTCATTGGCTACCCCTATTTAGGTCCAACAAAATAAAGGAATACTTAAAAAAACTCTGAATCACAGCTTCAGAACTTCCGAAGTGAAGTAGCACTCTCCCACAGGGATTTTTTTTTTTTTTTTTTTTGCAAACTGCACAATCCGTCCGACGCGCGACGGTTAGTACGGCATTCAGCACCGGGGCCCCAAAGCCGTGCCCTTCACAGAAGTGGGCACTCCCGCAGGATATGTGCAGCTGACTGCCTCCTCGCGGCAGAGTCGGCAGGACGGGTCAACAGCGAGTCCCATTTTGTACAGGCCGTGATCCGTCACGAGGCAAGCCATCGAAGTAGGGTTCTCCACGATATTTTTCAAATAATTTAGGCCAGACACTTGAAATTTATGACTTTAGCTTCAAATCCCAGCTTTTGTATTACACTTGTAAATCTGAAACAAATTTGAGAATTTAAAATTAATTACTGTAGTGACAAAACACATCCGATGTTCACAGTAGACATCATGGTTCTACACCAAAAGAACATTATGAACTTTTATGAACTTGAGTGGGAACACGCTGTCGGGTATAAAACCACAGGGGTTTAACCGAAGCCGAATAGGAGTGGGCCGAAGCCACTATAATATTGCTCACGCCAGGATTCCAACGCAAACTTCTCAGCTAGTAGGACCCCTTGGCCACTGAGAGAGGCACAAAAGCAGCTATAACAGATACAGCCGTTCCACAGAGTCGCCCTCCATTCGTCACAGAATGTGCTGGATTTTTAATTTGTGACAATAATGACAAACTACACGTGCAAATAGACACATTCGACTTTTTACTCCCTATTTCACTGTTTCCATACATCATCCTCCTCTTCTTTCGACAATTGCTTCAAAGTTGCCATTTTTTTGTTGTTCTATTGTTTTATTGGCTTTTCAAAACTGTTCGTTGTCATGTTTTGCTAATACCTATTCGATCTTTTTTCTTTACTGAAAAGCAATCTGTTTTTGAAATACCTAAGTATAGGTCCGAACGTTAAACCTCTGTAGTGCTCCACCTAATGAAAAGTTCCGTTCTTTTTGGCGTATTTTTGAGTGTTTCTGATTTCTCAAAAATTCAAGCTTTAGCTGGATTGTTCCTCGTGGGGTTATATTCTCCTTGTAGCCACCTCGGCCGATTGCATTTTTATTATTCTCCAAATCCACAACAGGAGCGCATGTAGATATGGTCGCATTATCTTCTTTTCCTTCGCTAGCTCTTGCAGTCTGTGTTCGTTCATTTGCGGCATATGATCTCTAAAAAGAAACGATTGACATTTAGAATCCCGTTATTTTGTTGGTACATTGAGATACAGTATTGTTTGTTTGGTTGATTGAGATCACGGGGTCCTCACCAAGCTGCCTTCAGCTTCCACGGGTACTCGTTTGCACTACTGGGTGCTAACAGGATGCTTTGTGTACCGGATTAACCCGCTGTATTTACTTTCTCCAAACATCAGGCTTCATTTCCACTGAACACGTCACCTCACTGCAGTCTCAGGGAATTCTTGAAAAAGTCCACGTTCCAAATATGGTTTCCTTTTCTTCGCAGATCTTGCACTGGCCTGTGACATTAATTTTTTATACTTTCTACAAAACTGTACACTAATAAATTGTTTAGTCTACAGAGGCTCTTAAAATGAACTAAAGTCAAAGGCTTACCAACGAAGGTTGCGACACCATGCTGCTGAGAACTGACCGCTGCCAAAGCGATAGGACCCTCGCGGTGTGAAGGTATCAACCCTGCCAGGTGCCAGGCGCAGCTCTGCAGGTCACCTGCGTAGGGCACCTCTGTTGTAGAGGTACTTGCTTGGACTTTCCCATCGCCAAGAATGGACAGTTTTAATTTCACCCTTCCGACATTGGAGATCCATAGGCCGTCAATGGAACACGGAAGATCTGAAAAATTTAGAAGAGGTGAAGGTTGAGGTTTCCCTATGTTAGGTTACTGAATGTACTGGGGCCTAGGCCATCACCATCTTTGCCTATTTTTTCTATCTCACCCATGGTTTGCACTCTTCCGATTTTTTGAACGGATACAAGAATTACCGTTTAGTGATGTAGGCGTTTCATTGGATTCCAAGTCTCCTTTGTTCGCTTGAATAGCTTCAGAAATCCTCTGAAGAGTAAGAATAGCATTCTGTAGCGTGGAGTCTAGTTCCGATTTTTATCCAGAGTTCATTTCCGAAGTGTATGGCATGGGTACGATAGGCGAACTCAGTGCTTTCGCATTAGCGTCAATGGTTCCCCTGAGTGACTCCAGCAGTGAAAAATCAGTAATCACCACTGAAATCATTTTCTAATCCTGAACCTGTTGGTTTTTGATTCCACGGCTCTTCTTGCATATTCACCGCTTCAGCAGCTTTCACTGTCTCGTTCGCTTCTTCCACAATTTCCCCCAAATATTGGGTATCTCCAAGGGCTGCTTGTTTATTTCTTCCTGAAGGAGGTATTTCCATTCTGAATTCGAGTGGCCCATTTTTGCTGCTTTCTATTTGTCATGTCCGTCTTCCTCGGGGTTTTCTAAAACCTTAAAATTATTAATTTTTGTCTTATGACTGTCATGACGGATTTGACGCTACACTAATGGTCCGATGATCTTGAAAATTGGTCAAAGTGATGTCAGATAGATGCTTCAGACTTATTTTCAACACAATGTCAATTTTCAAAAAATCACGGTCGTTATAAACCAAAGAAAAACAAGTGGTTTGCGCGCCGGCCGAAAGTTCACCGTTCAATTGATTTGCTTGAAATTACGTGTGCCTAAAATAATTGCCTAGAGATGTGCAAAATATCTTTGTGATAAAATTACAATTGTTGCCAAAAAAATTTATTATCTACATAACAAAAACAAAATATTTCGTTTTTCAGTAGCGCAAAAAATGCGAGAAAGTGAAGTGCGACCATTGGCGGACCCTTTATTTTTAGGGTGCCCACCTTCGCTGAGTTGCCACCGCCATTCCAGCCCTTCCAATCCAGGCCGCGAGAAATAACTGAATAATACCTATACAGTTGCCACAGGAAATTTTCGAACTTTTGCACTGGTAATGAGAGGAACATCAAAAGAGTGACTTCCCTCTGTCTGTGATTGTCCAACTCGGTTACATAAAATGTGACAAAAGAAATAAGCATATACTGACCGTATTTAGGGCACGATATCTGAGAGAGTGACAGGGCCAGGTGTCATCGGCGGTATGGCTGGAGAGTGACAGGGGCAGGTGTCATCGGCGTCATGGGCTGGAGAGTGACAGGGCCAGGTGTCATCGGCGTCATGGGCTGGAGAGTGACAGGGCCAGGTGTCATCGGCGTCATGGGCTGGAGAGTGACAGGACACTGCTGGGACAGAACGCTCTGCGACATCGAGGCTGACTTCATCGAAGACGGGTAATGGTTCTAGAATTAGAAAAGGGTGTAAAGGTCAGTTTTTTACTTTTGGATTTTTGTAAATGCAGGCTGCATCATTCATTTTGAAGCTAAAAATAAACTCTTTTCTTTTTGAGGAATGTATATATATATATATTTTTTTTAATAGGTTTTAAAGCGCAATTAACTACAGGGTTTTACACGCTGAACAGGGTTAACGAGGACTAGGTCTATGACAAGGCATATTTTGAGAGGCGTCAGGTGGGAGGACGTCCCTTGGAGAAGGCCTCGACGAGCCTGGTTAAGTGGTCGAGTTGGATCTGGTTCGCAGCGATGCTGGACTGGAGGGAGGATTGGGCATTGCGTGGAGTGTGGCTGGAACAGTGGACGAGTGGCGGTGGGTTGATTTCACAAATGTCGTCATCACTTGCGTCATCCTCCGCGATGTCACCATCAGCGGGTGCAGAAGACGTAGAGTAGATGACCGGAGCAGCTGAGGAGGCAAGGGTGAGGCAGGGTGGAGGCTGCGTCTCCTGTGTTGCGTCTGGCGTCAGCGGGGTTGGTGGGGTGACGGCGGCCCTTGGTCGCTTGATTCCGGTTGTAGGCGAGGGTTTACGGGGCTTATGTTGGGTGAGGGTGGGTAAGACGGTTGTTACTAAGGTGGTGAGTAAGCCGACCAGGGAATCCATTTTCTCTGCCATCTGCTTGAGAGCTGTGTTGGTGACGGCACAGTGAGAACATTGCCCAGCTTGAGGGTGGGGGGCATCAGGCTTCTGCGAGACAATGGAAGCATAGGTGCGTGGTTGCTGGCTAAGAGGGGAAGATCGGATAATTTTCCGAGCATCCGGGACGGAGATGTTCTGACGTTTAGCCAGATTAGCGGCGGACGCTTCGTGCTGGTATCGTGGGCAGTCCGGAGACCTCACATCATGGGCGCGTCCACAAGCCGCGCATTTAAGAGGTGCTGAACACTGGGCGAGGTCGTGAGAGCCATCGTGGGTACAGGCGCACCGAGGGCAGACATGAGGTCGTTTGCAACGGGATTGGCCATGGCCATATTTCTGACAGCGGTAGCAGCGTAATATAGAGCCTCTGTAGGGGACCACACTTAGTCGTACATATTCATAGTAGACGTACGTAGGCAATGTCTCACAAGATAAAGTCAGGACAAAGGCAGGCCGCTCACAACTGTCGGAAGAAAGCTTGTGTACCTCCGTGACATGGCGGTTTTTCAGCTCCTCTTTGAGTTCGTCAGTCGTGGCGTTTGCTAGGTCTGCTGCTCGTATTACCCCTCGAACTGCGTTGAGCTGGGGACGGAGAGCTGCAACTACAGGTACATCCTTGATGGTAGAGATGGCGAGAAGAGCGTCTGCTTGGGTTTGGTTAGTTGCGCCAACAAGCAGCTTGGCGCGGCCCTGGATGGACCTTACGTAGGTCAGGTCGCCGGAAACACAGCTTCGTAACGTGCGACCAATTTGGACTGGTGTTAAGCAGATGAGCGAGTGCTCTGGCTCAGCATGCCGAATTAAAACATAAATTAGTCGTGGTGAGGACGGGGTCCCCATGGTAGGACACGAATGAGCTAAGACACGTTCGCCTTTGAGGAATATATGGTATACTGTATTGCTGTATACCCAAATGCAGACGAAGCGTGCCACATACGATGCGCCCTGGAACGGAGGGGCTGGAATGGCGGCCCTGCAGTGGCAACTAAGGGATGGAGGCTACCCGGGCAAAACTGCCACCTCTCCTCAGTATTTATACGTCTGGGGGTGCCAATTCGCCAGAAAGGCACATATATGGCCAGCATACTTGTCACCGTCACGAGCAACAATCGTACCAAGTATTGCCTGTCTGTACTCACGCGGAATGTACACTCGCAACCCGCGAAGGATGCACCCCGACTGCAGGCTGTACTGCCCATCTTGTCCCGGGATGGATTCACGGCGGGCAAAGTTTGTCCACAATCTCCCGCAGCTCTGGATCCCAGAATGTCTCCCCGGCTATTTCTTCACGTGAATGCGGGAGCATTGAGATGTGCTGGATCTGGAACTCTTTCAATGTATCAGGCACGCCGAGTTGCAGGGAGTGCGTGGCAGACTTGAAAGAAAATCTGGATTCCCGTGCTCCTCGGACTTAAGGTACTTGAAGGTGAACGTGAAATTCTGTAGAAACAGGGCATAATGAAGTAGATGAGTTGCACACAGCGGGGGTAATTTTGGCCGCTGTTTGCCAAAAACATGCACCAATGGGCGGTGATCTGTGTACAGTGTGAATTCGCGCCCAATTAGAAAATGGTGTCGCTTCTCGACTGCCCATTTAATACTCAGAGCTTCTTTGTCGATTTGATTGTAGTTAACTTGAGTAGAATCCAATTTCTTGTGTATGTATCTTATGATACGACGCTTGCAGCCGACAGAGTAGGAATGCTGTAGCTCGCTGGGCTCGCATCGCAGCAAAGCGAGACCTGCAGCTCTATTACGGAACTTTTTATCACGCGTGATAACCGCGTGATAAACATTTGCAATGGTATATTCCCTATGTTTTCGTGATAACTGCGTGATCACGCGTGATAAAAAGATCCATAATAGGGCTCCAGAAGTGAAGGATAGTAATGCGCCAAAACCCTGTCTGAAGCCAACTTCTGCTTCAACTGCTGGAACGCGTTCTCGCAGACTGACGTCCATTTCAGCTTGGTGTCCTTCGTAGCGTCATACAATGGTCACTGCCACTGCCACATAGCCACTATTGACATATCTGGAAAATAATAAGTAATGAGTTATCATACCTAGAATGGTTCTGAGTTCACTGACAGACTGTTAAGGCAAGTAACTCATCCTCCAACGTAGCTATCGGGTATTTAGGTAACTCCAGTTGAGGGTTGACTGTAATGGAATAATCCGCGCAGATTTAGATATCACATTTCTGTACTACTGGAACGATAGGTGTGGCGTAATCACTGTATTTTACTGGTTCTAGGACTCCACCTGCTATCAACCGATTGAGCTCCGCCTCCACATTGTCTCGTAATGCGAAAGGTACAGGCTGGGCTTTACGAAATACCGGACTAGTATTACGTTTAATTTTGATCGAGTAAGTGAAATTTTTCGCCAGACCAGTGCCTTCTGCAAAGACCCCAGGAAACTGTTCCACAATATCTTTGTAAATCGTAAGTATTGGTAGATGTAGTTAACTCTACTTTGTGAATATCTGCTTCTGTAATAATTTCGAAAGCTTTCAGGCTTCATTTCCACTGAACACGTCACCTCACTGCAGTCTCAGGGAATTCTTGAAAAAGTCCACGTTCCAAATATGGTTTCCTTTTCTTCGCAGATCTTGCACTGGCCTGTGACATTAATTTTTTATACTTTCTACAAAACTGTACACTATTAAATTGTTTAGTCTACAGAGGCTCTTAAAATGAACTAAAGTCAAAGGCTTACCAACGAAGGTTGCGACACCATGCTGCTGAGAACTGACCGCTGCCAAAGCGATAGGACCCTCGCGGTGTGAAGGTATCAACCCTGCCAGGTGCCAGGCGCAGCTCTGCAGGTCACCTGCGTAGGGCACCTCTGTTGTAGTGGTACTTGCTTGGACTTTCCCATCGCCAAGAATGGACAGTTTTAATTTCACCCTTCCGACATTGGAGATCCATAGGCCGTCAATGGAACACGGAAGATCTGAAAAATTTAGAAGAGGTGAAGGTTGAGGTTTCCCTATGTTAGGTTCATCATCATCATCCATTGGTGGGGTGCGCGTAGCGGGTCATAGGCCTCAAGGAAGGGCCCTTTGACCACCCCTGGCATTCCTCCTTACTCCGTGATACCGGCTGCCTCCGCGAAGGCGCCGATTTTCCCCCACTCCACCGAAGCTATAGGAACCACTCCTAGGTCCACAGCGAAGCCCAGGTGTTCCAACCGGTACCTCCACAACGCCGGGCACTCAAACAAGATGTGGCGTGCCGACTCCTCTTCCACACCACAGTGCCTGCACTGAGTGTCTTGCACCACTCCCAACTTGGCGAGATGCACACGGAACAGCAATGCCACTACTCCACGCACTCTCCTCCTGCTCAACGCCGTCAGCTGACGTGTCCTTCCCTGGAGTGGCCCTGCTATACATTCTTTGGAATGCCGTAGATGGTCAAGGGTTCTCCAATAATTTATCCATTTCCCAATGTCACTTGTCACTTGTCACTTGGTTGCCTTCTTTGTCTTGGAGCTCCACCTTAAGGTCTTCAGCACTGAGTCCATCCAGGTCCCACTCGCGCACAACTCCACGAACAGCATTGAGGTTTCGATGCAAAGCTCCAACTACTGGAGTATCCTTAATAGCGGTGTGAGGTGAGGTGAGAAAGAAGGGCATCCACCTGGGCTTGTGACACAGCCCCAGCTAGAGACTAGGCTCGGTCTTGAATGGCCTTGACGTAATCCAAATTGCCAGGGACACTTCGCTTAAGGGTGCGAGCGATTTCAAATGGGTTGAGACACTTGAGGTTGTCCTGCAGGTTTGCATGGCGAAAAATAACGTATGTAATACGCGGTGGAGTTTGATCTGACATTGGTAGCACCTTCCCCCTACCAGGGGGAGGGGGACACAAAAGAGTGCACAAAGGTAATATTTTGTAAAGATTAGTTAAAGATTGGGCTAAGTATAAGCAAACACACTGGTGAAAACAAGGGACACGTAACAACCGGAGATGCGCAGCGTGCGGCGTCCCGCACGAAGACTGCCATAGAGCAAAAGCTTGCCCTAGACCCGTTGTCGACTTCCATATTGACTGGTACACCTTCCATGTTTTCTACTCTTGTAAAGGCTGTGTGATTTTGTAAACATTCAATGCATCCTCTTGTTCCAGGTGATGAAATTTTTCCTTTTTCGGTTTACTCTGATTCATTTTCTTCCAACAAACGGATTTCATGTGACTAGAATCCTGGCAAAAGTCACAAAATGTATTTTTCCTGCAATCAGGTGCAACGATAACGTTGTACTATACGTGATGAAGAAGAGAAAGGTTTGGATGTATGTTCAGCTTGCTTACCTTGCTTCCTTTGTATTTTGTTTACCGGTGTAGGTGCTGCCGAAAGTGTAGCGGGATGTAGTAAATGTCTAGTTCCTGTTGAAGCCGCTTCCAGCGAAAGTGCCAATTTGTATTTATCGAAAGTCGTATCATCTTCCTCTAGGCACCGATCCAATGTATGCCGATCCCGAATGCATCTCACGAAAACGTCCCGTAAAATTTCGCACAAAAACGGAGCGTTGTGTTTGCACGGTATACTGAGGTGACGTAGAGCGGCTGCGTAGGCTGCCACTGTATGCCTGTATTCCTCGGGCAGCATAGAGAGAACCTTCGCTAGTATCATGGCTTCAGAGACATTTTCTTCTAAGGTTTTCAGACGAAATGAGATGTTCTGTATCTGAGCAATGTTGTCACTCACACTTGTAGAACTGCCGCATTTGAAACTGTATAGCTTTTCCACTAGGCACACTATCTCCACAAAAAAGGGACTTAAGTTTGTCGTACATTTCTTTTGCCGTCTTACATTCCATTGGATGTATTAGGACCTGCTTCTCAACTGTACTAATGAAGTATCGCTGTACCTTTGCATTACATTTCATCCATTCTTCTATCTTCTTTGCGTCCTCCACTGGGAGGTACTTATACCGTCCACTAGGCCGTATACAGCCCATTGCTTTTCAACACTATATCCATTTGGAATTTCCATCGATTGTATGATTCCACATCCTTCAGTTTGTCAATCCCGGACAGTTCGCTTCCTGCCGGAGCTGTAGGTGGCTGTAGGTACCTAGCCATTTTCAATTTGTTTTTAATTTCTTCTGCCGTTTTAGTACTGCTACTATGTTAGGTATTATTTTACCTGGAAAGCCAAGAGCTGATACCATGTTATTATCTTACATTTTACTCTTACCTGGAAAGCCAAATAATCAAGAAGTTCGGTGGTCCCCTTTCCCGGACCCCAACGGAGGAGCCGGTTAGTACATAATCCATAATCAATGAGTAACCACGTTCTGCTTCTTTTTAATTGCTTTACTTTTATTTCAATTCTTTAATATAGCATATCTCCAACCACTCAGTTCCATACAGCTTACAACCCAACAGCGCACAGTTTGGTCAGCTTGCTGCACAACGGCTAGCGGGAGCAGACGACCTTGACCTGTGACGAAAAGTAAACAAAGTGGAAGCAGAACTTTAGTTTGCGAATGAACCACTGTAGCGCTATTTTCCCGCCGTCGTAGTTTAAACTTTTCACATTTATAATTTATCAGTTTTCCCTCCGAAATTATTAATAATTAAACAATGCATAGTCCACATAAAAATAAAAATAGGACCTACTTCACTCCAAATGCATTCTAGGAAAGTAGGAGTGAGTATAAAAACCAAACTTGGTCCTACAACGAATCTACAATGGATAAACCTTAATACCTACTTACCTACCCATTTAAAATATATTATATTACTTATATGCATGTTACTGGTTTACTGTAGCTGTCTATCCTTACGACCTGAAAGCACGTTCAAGACAAGTAGGTACCTTGATATGGATAAATGGAATGATAATGGAGGAGGGCCAGGAGGCAAGAGACCTAAATCATGTCCAACCGCCATGCGCCAGTTGAATGGTCTTTTGAAGAACTTTGTTGGTAGGACTTAATTTATATATCTCATTCACGAAAGACAAATAATTATCGTAGAATACCAGTACGTAGGTAGGTAGGTACCTATACCTGCTTAAAGCTACTGGTATTTTCCCTTTTATCTCTAACGTCGAACTCGATCCCGTATAGGTAAGTATACAATAATGTACAAATCAGAGTAGGTAATAGGTAGGTAGGTACCTATTATATCCAGAACTCTAGTCGATGAGGACATCCGAAAGACACACCTCAGGCACATTCGGATGTTGTGTGTCACTGACAGTGGCATCAACCAGGGGCAGGGCTGCGAGACGCACTTAATAGATTTATAATGGCACCATCCACACGTGGCATGTCCGCCGATGGGGTCGACACGTGGCAAGGTCAAGAAAGTCCCATTCGCATTTTAACTTGTCCTACCTACTCGTCAAGAACGTATCCAGCGCTTGCTTCGGAGGGGAGGGGGGCAGATCACATGCAACTCATTGGATCGTATGTCTTGTCACTGAATCGTCATCGTACCTATATACCTACCTACTTACTAATTAAGTACTTCGCACCATTTTGAAATATAATTTGATACAAGTAGGTGACGTACTGGCCACATTTTAATTTTTTTTGTGCGTAAGAGAAGACTAAATTCATGATGTCATGCCTACTTATACTTTCAGAGGAACCAAGATTCAAACTGGGGGGGGGGGGGGGGCGGTTAATCTAAGGATTATAGGTATACCTACCTAGGGTACTTACCGCTTACCTACAGATACCAATATGCCTAAGTAGGTATAGGTACTGACGATATGAACTAGGGGGCTGGGGGGTTCCATAATTTGAAAGAAGGATAGGGTCTTAAGGTCTATATAAGAGCAATGGGGACGCCGCCGCCGCGCCATTCGGTTTGCAAATGTCATGTAAGAATTAGGTAGTGCAAATAATATACCTACACTTACCAAACGAAAACCTACGAATATTCCCCAAAACTCTATTTAATTTTAAATAAAAAATCTGAGTTCATCACCTATGGGTATTCAATAAAACAGTTGTTGAACCATTGTTACAATATCCAACATAGTACCTAGGTACGTCATCGTCATTCGGGAGGTACAGAAATCGCAATGTGTGGAAAGAAGGGCAAGGCCAGGTGCCCTGAGGTCACTCATCTTGTTTCTTCGGTAACCTACCTATGTTTCCATTCCTTTTATTGTGCATGGAAACACACCTTTTTACCCGCATTGCATACTACTTAACTCTGGTATACTTAAGTATGGTGAGGATCCTCACCATACTGCATGGCTAGCGAAAAAGAAAAAAAATAAATGAGGAGAGGATACAACAGGTTTTCTGCCTCCCCTCCATTTCATGCATGGGACTAATAATGAGTAACAACGCGAAACGAAGAGATCTTTCTTGCGCCTTTAACTTGAGCGCCCCTATGAGCCGTCAAGCAGTGGGCCGTGCCCCCGTCCCCCCACCTCGGCGCTGGCTTACGGCAAGGCCTAGGTCAGGTCTCCGGTACCATCCTGCCTTCATATGCAGTAGGCTTCGACTTGTTATCGAAGAACTTTGATCAGTGACATCTGCACATGTTATCTCGGTGGGCCAGTGCATTTTGGCAAGTCGCTTTGAGTAATAATTCCACATCATCTACACTGGTAAGTATATAGGTGCTACAATATATAACATACCTACCATTATAGCTACAATATATAACATACCTACCATTAGCTACAATATATAACATACCTACCATTAGCTACAATATATAACATACCAACCATTAGGTACAATACCATCTATATACCAAAAATATATACAGGCAGAAATT
This sequence comes from Mesopsocus fuscifrons, assembly GCA_950004255.1. Classification (NCBI taxonomy): domain Eukaryota; kingdom Metazoa; phylum Arthropoda; class Insecta; order Psocodea; family Mesopsocidae; genus Mesopsocus; species Mesopsocus fuscifrons. Next base: position 2,458,486 of record OX465378.1, read on the forward strand.
TTCTTCTTGTTGACTCCTGTTTTTACTAAGCAGGGGCATTTATACTTGCCATAACAGGTATTAAAAAATATATATCATACATATAAGAATAAGAGCACCAATTATTCTTGTGGTATCAGAGAGAATGTTCCAGAAAAAAATGCCTAGATATCTACTTCCTTATTTGTGGTGTGGGTAGGCACCTACATTATTATACCCATATGTGAGTCCCTACCAAACTATAGTTGGTACCAGGGGACTTAAGGTGAGTGTCAGCCTATTTTGCGCTCCACATCAGCTACTGACAGCTATGCAATAATTTAAATTTAACCACAACGCGGATAATAATATAAGCTCCTGAATGAACCAAGGGCGAAATAAAAATAAAAACGGAGTTCACTTCTTTAAGGCCATTTCCGGTAAAAGCTCGGGAAGATCAGGTACTTGCAGGGATCTGTACAGAAGTACAGCTGGACGGTTGCATCTGACCTGACCTACCTCACTAGTCAAGAACCTGGAGCAGCTCGAGGAAATCGCGTACCTACGGTAGATACGCAGGCTTTGAGTCTCCTCTGTGGTACCTACGCCGAGCACAGAGGCACAGGGGACTGGCCGAGAGGCCGCACTCACCGGGCCTTGCACGCGCCGCAATATGCATTGGGCTGCAATATAAATTATTAAACTGCAAGAGAAAGTCGGCAATCTGAATCCACTAAGAACGCTTATGAATTTTCGTCTGTACTTATATACTGATAGATACTGATACTGGTAGTAATAATGGAAAATGGAAGCAATGAAAACTTTGAACTTTCTAAAACATCAAACTGACAATACGATTTCCAAGGTTCAGTGGTAGCACCGATTGAAGACTGATCATCCTCTTTCCCTTTCCGAAACGTCTCTTGATCACCCAAAAATTCTGTGTTTCAATTTCTTTGGCATTTTCCCCCCAATAATGAGTGTAATTAAGTGAGGAATAAAACTATTTTCCAAATGTCGAGGCAAGATCTTTTCGTGTTAACGTCGAGCAATACACGTATGTGCTCACTCTTGATGAGGAGAACGGGAATATGCACCCAGGATACGGTTTGTATGCTTAGGGGAAGAATGTTGTCAGGATTGTTGAAAATTTATACTTCTCGTATTAGAGAAAATGCACAATGCATACTTAATCTAATATAAAACACAGCTATTTCTTGACATCTTACTTAATGAATCATGGGTACCTATTTCTCTCAACACTAATTTCGTTTAATGACTGGTTTCACAGTGCAGCCCCCCTGGAGAATGATGAAGTCAGCAGTGTATGCCCTAGCAGAGAGCGCCTTGTTGGCAGAGGAGGCGCAAGCTGCTGCTGACACCTTCCTTTCACTGGGACATGCTGGCCGAGTTTGCTGAGACCATCGGCCACCAAGTTGATACGCTCCTCGATATCCTGAGCCAAAAAGCGCAGTATGGTCAAGAAGGCGTTCCTTTCAATGTTATGCCAGCTCTCAAGCTCTGCCCTCGACATAATATGCAGTCAGTACCAACTCATCCTTAACACTCTGAAGTAATCGCTTCATGTTTCTGCTCTTTATCCTGTCCCCCTTCTTTTCCAGTGACAGCAATGGGAAAAGAAGTTGGAGCCCAAAGAAAATCAAACCAGAATTATGTTACTGCTGTGGAAAGGTCAGTGGAGACAACGAAATCCATTCAGGTTTAGAGGGTCGGGAAAGAGGAAGCTCCGAAAATTGGTAGCTCCCTTTCCCTATTTCACAACAAAAGATGGAACTATTTCTTTGGGCTTTCAGAATTAGTACGGTGGTGCAAAGACGCTTCATCACGCCATGGTTGAAGCCAGATTTCCTATTCAAGCACAGCTACCTCGGTAAAGAGCAGGCAAAAGCGATATCAGTTGTCAACCAGTTCGTAACTACTGTCATCGATGCGAAAAAGGCTGAGAAGAAACGGAAGGAAGCTGAGGGCTCAACTAATGGAAATATCGGCGAGTTTCCCTTTATTTAGTTTAACTATAAGTTAGACCGGGACATCTGAATTCAGAAGAAGCGAAGTCCTAAACCAACTCAACAGGGACGCAATATGTTCTAGGCGGTCGAGGGAAGAAGGCATTCCTGGATTTAGTTCTGGAAGCCAATGACGGTGACCTATCAGATCAAGACTTGAGATGAGATGAAGTTCACACATTCATGTTCGCAGTAAGTATACAAGTACAATATATAGATAACGTTCAGACAACTGAAGGAGAAGACTGATGCTGATGTCATGTAAATCTCTTTTCAGGGACAAGACACAACAGCCACTGCTGTAGGTTGGTGCCTTTATGTCCTGGGTAAACACCCTGACGTTCAAGTAAGTCTTTATGTAAAATGCATGGTTACCTTTCTACCCTCAGAGGCAAAAAAATGGAATATTTTACACGTATATACACGTAAGGAAATGCATATAGACTCCCACTGCTCAACTGAAAAACGCGCACTGGCATCCAATTGACCCAGACCCAGTCTTAGGGTAATACATTCGTTATTGGCTTTAACACACGCTCAAAGTTTCATCGGAGCCAGTGTTGTAAATAAAGGGTTCATGTACTTCATCACCTTAAAAAGCCAAGTTGGTATTTTACACATTTCTAAATGAAAAATAAATCTAGCGCACAGCTCACTGAATTAACGAGCATCTTTACTAAAGCTGACCCCAATTTCAAAGTCATTTTAACTTTATCATACGTTATATCGCTTGATTTTAGGACGACGTGGTCGAAGAGTACAGGAGAAGTGCTCAGGACGAAGAATCCAGCTACAAACAGCTGAAAAACCTGCCATTTTTGGAAATGTGCATCAAGGAGGTGCTGCGCCTCTACCCTGTTGCTCCGCTCATTGCTCGGGATATCAGACAGCCAGTACACCTTCCAGGTTCCAGGTACGCTCCAAGGAATCAACGAAACGAAATTTTTTAACACCAAACGCTCTGTACTATAGCCAAAAAAAGGGCTTTGCAGGAAGTTCAACCTAGCCCACCGAACCAGCAATAGCAACACAACCAAGAGTAACATCTGACGCACAGACCGACCCAAAAGCAGCAAAAGCTGCAAAGATTCTCAACAAAAAAAGTTAACGGTAAACTCCAGTTATTCCAATTATTGCACGGTAAAAACCGAATTTAACTGAGGTTTAGCTATTAACCGAGTATGGTGGGGGTGGGACGCAGTCTAAGTACACATGTAATTAATAAGGGGATGTAAATATGGTCGTTGTTTCAGATAACCGCATCCTTCCGGCCGGGGTTACAGCCCTTATCCATTCACCCATGCTGCACAGGGACCCCACCTACTTCCCAGACCCCGACAGTTTTAGACCACAGCGTTTTCAGTTGGGCAACTCAGATCCCACCCACCCCTTCGCCTACATCCCCTTCAGCGCTGGCCCCAGGAACTGCATTGGTAAACAACCAACTATTACTCATAAACACAAATGAGGAAAAAAGACATGGGACTCGAACGCGGACCACTTAGAACTAGCGGCTAGCGCCTTGTGCTTCATCGTAATTTTTTGTACTGAAACATTGCAGGGCAGCGATTCGCGCAAATGACGACAAAGCTGATCGTGGCCAAGATTCTGGATCGATTTCACGTAACTTCAGTGGATCCAGAAGAAAACTTAAAACTCGTATCCGACATAGTCCTTAGCAACAAGGATGGCATAAATATCACACTCAGACCAAGATAAGTCTGACCGATTCCTTTGAAACATTAAAGATCAGCGTCTGGAAATCCACGGGTTTGTCTAGACTAGAGGCCTGAGTCAGGTAAAATCGTCATAGCGGCGTTCGTAAGTCAAGTATACGGGAAAAAACACTGCTGCGAATAGCACACTATGTTTAGCTTTTAGAGCAGCCTAGTAACATCCCATGGCCGCGCAACTACCCCATGCTTCAGGGGGCATTAGGTCTGTCACACAGTTACCACTGGCTAGTCAAAATTAAAGAACGATGTAGACTAATGTTGTCACCCCGGAAATTCTGACCGAGCGGCCCTCCGAAGGTTGACACTTCTGGACTTCAGGAAAGGTTTAGTCCTCGCAGCAGTTAGTAGACAGGTTTCACAATGGCACAGGGTTCTATTGACATTCGATGTTCACACACACACCCTTCTTTGCTCCACACTAACACTACACACAGCTTACACAAAAAACACGAACCATAAAACTATTTAACTATTTCCGACCGAACTTCCCCGCGGCGCGACCAGAGAGAGAATGCCCCGTTTTGTTCCTCCCAAAACAGTTTTATTAATTCTTCCATTCGCCCCCTACAGGTGACCTCCTTATCCCCACCTGTAGGCTAGGCGAAGGCTTCCTCTCTTTTGATTGGTTCAAAATCACGTCATTCCCCTCTCAGGTCAGCAACGCCGGTTGCGCAATTTAGGACACCTCGGCCCTAGGCCGAGTTCGCCCAGTGCTGACCCGTCTAAATACCTACTACTCCACTGGTTCTTGTGAAATAGTAGGTACTATCCTTACCATGGGTACACGACCTGTCAGCACTGAGGTAAACTTGGTGTCCCTTTTTGTTTTTCCCCGAGGGTCCTGACAATGTGACTTCCCAAAAATGTTTAATCGGCTGACCACGATGTTACATTTTTTTAACTAATGAACAAAGAAAACACCCAGTAAGGGATTGTCTTTTTCCCAAAAATAATAGTGACTGAACTCCATCTGTTACGCTACAAAACCAATATCAGATCTTTACCAGGGAGAGGTAATGATCAAGTAAGGAATACAGGGCAATGATGTGAACAAATCTTACTTTTCCACTAAATTTCATTAAAACTAATCAACTTTTTAAAAGAAAAAGGAGATAACGTATTAAAATAAAAGAAAATGCACGTAAACTTCCGAAAATGACTTGTGACTGTGGACAGAATGAAATTACCTACTGTATGTAAAATGATGCGAAAATTTTCAATTTTCAACTAAAAGATTTTCTGATATTTTTTATATTACATGTAAGTAATATATACAATTATAAATTTTTTATTATTAAGTTATGACAATAATGCTGGAAATCCGCAGGATTCAGTTCGGAAGTTCTGCTGGTCAGTCGGTTATGCCAAGAGCCACGTCTAACTTATGGGTGAAAAAGTTCCGAGTTAACAAATCCACCATTTGTTATCCGTCCTATCTGCGTTCATTTTTTTGTCCAATGAAGTTGGTTGAAAAATCTATATAGTCATTGTTCACATCACATCCTCGATTACAATAGGTAAGCTAAATTAACTGAGAAAGACTTTCCTACCAGATCAACGAAGCCGATGAAATGAAATTTAAAAAAATGACTAAGCTAAATTAACTGAGAAAAACTTTCCTACCTGATCAACGCAGCAATGAAATGAAATAATAAAATGACTAAAAACTACCCATCAATCAGTGGTCGCAAGTCAAAATTAAGAAACGACAGTAACAACAGTAACTAGAGTTTTCTAAAAATAAAGGGTCCGACAACAGTCGCACTTAACTTTCTCGCCCAGAATGATTTTTTTTTTTTGGGGGGTTTTTTGAGATTTTTTTGCGGGCGTAATTTTTAAGCAATCCAAAATCGGTTGAAAATGACCCACGAGCATCTATCTGAGATCACTCATACCAAATCTCACGTCTTTCATTTTATTACTGTAGTCCCAAATGCGTTCCGACCATTCAAAAACGTGGTTTCTCATTCTCAACTCATTTTCGACACTTTTTTGACAAAAACGGCCGAAACTTTGAAGATAACAAAATTCTGTTCGACTGATGACGAAGAGAAAAACCAAAGCCCTGAAGAGTGCGGACCTATATAGATACCTACCTACCTACCTTTTTGCCGCCCATAAGATTAACACTGACAGCAGTAAATTTATATTCGACTTATTGATTTTTTCTGTTTAAAATAATTCACTACTCACAGAGTCAATGTTATGGGCGGCAATAGTTTATCTATCTATAAGAAAACAGAAGCCGATTAGACTTTTTTTTTACGTTTTACTTATTTTCTAAGTGCCTATTGGTTATTTTATACTGTGGTTTCCAATTTCACCGTTACTTTGTATTACAAAAATTGATACCAGTGAATAATTCCGTATTATTTTCTACCCTCCAAGCCTCAATGCACAGAAAGTAGTAGTTCTAGTCTGTAGTTTTTAGTCTGTAGTTTTAGTAAGTCAGCACTATTATTAACTCTGTAGTTGTTGTGTCTGACTTTAATACTTTAATACTTTAATATTTAAGTGTTGTATTGGCATTTGGGCCGATGCACGCGTGGCCTTTTTGAAGGTAAAACCGTTACAAGTTTTTAAAAAAATTAAATTGTTGATAAATATTGACTTTCATGGACTAGTTAGTGAGACTGAATTAATGAAAAAGAAAAAAGCTTTTTTTCGGTAAAAAAAAATCTTTAAGATATTCCATACCAAAGTCGTAATTAAATAAAAAACACATCCAAAAACTTTGAAACGCTCTCCTGCGAAATCACCTTTTTGCAGATACAACTGTTTTGTTTTCAAGGAGCGAATATGGCTAGCGAGAAAGTAAAAAACTTACTTAAAACGATCAGTCTTAACTTAGGACCTGTTCAAACGAGCCTCCAGTTCCTTGTGGCCCCTGGAGTGAACGTGAGCAATGAGCTGCTTCAATAGGACTAGCCGATCACCACACAAAGGACACGTCTTCGGAGAGAACTCCACATTCCTGAAACCAAACCAATAATCATTTATTACCATCAATTCGTCTCCAACACGATATCAAGAGCTGAACTGGCCACCGACTGGAAACATGGCGATCACTGTTTAATTCTACTTGCAACTGCTTGCTTAATTTCATCGCAACAGCAGAGTGGGAAATGTAGTGATGATAGTGTGATGATAGTAAATGATAGTGTGATGATAGTGTGATGATAGTGTGATGATAGTGTGCGGAGGTCAGGAGAGGAAGGTGTGATGATAGTGTGATGATAGTGTGCGGAGGTCAGGAGAGGAAGGTGTGATGATAGTGTGATGATAGTGTGATGATAGTGTGCGGAGGTCAGGAGAGGAAGGTGTGATGATAGTGTGCGGAGGTCAGGAGAGGAAGGTGTGATGATAGTGTGATGATAGTGTGATGATAGTGTGATGATAGTGTGCGGAGGTCAGGAGAGGAAGGTGTGATGATAGTGTGCGGAGGTCAGGAGAGGAAGGTGTGATGATAGTGTGATGATAGTGTGATGATAGTGTGCGGAGGTCAGGAGAGGAAGGTGTGATGATAGTGTGCGGAGGTCAGGAGAGGAAGGTGTGATGATAGTGTGATGATAGTGTGATGATAGTGTGCGGAGGTCAGGAGAGGAAGGTGTGATGATAGTGTGATGATAGTGTGCGGAGGTCAGGAGAGGAAGGTGTGATGATAGTGTGATGATAGTGTGCGGAGGTCAGGAGAGGAAGGTCAGCGATCAAAGTGTGACGCTCAGTGAGGACGGAGCTCAGCCCCAACGGCAAACTCTACATCCCCTCACAGGCTTCAAATCATCATTCCCTCCATCTCCACATCCGTTTACACGCGAATTATTCCTAAGGGTGACGACACCCAATGTGGGAAGCTACTAACAATATTTGAACGTTTCTATGTGTCAGTGTCTTTTTTTCCGCGTAGCCGTATCCGTATCCGCGCAATTGAGCGGTGAGGGAAACGGGGGAGGGCTACATTTTGGCACTAGCCCGGTGGCACTCAGGAATGCCAACGAGGCAGATATGGTCCCAGCATCATCCCCCAGCACCGCACTCAGGGTGGATCCGAGCCCATACTGAGTGCGCAGCTGGTGGAACGCCAGTCATTCAATTAGTACATGCTCCACGTTGAGGGAACATGGACAATAGGAGCATGGGGGCCGTCTCCTGGGCCACCAGGTACCCGTGGGTGAGGCGGACCAATTCTTCAAAACGATTGGATCAGTAGGCCGACAACCAGTCTCCAATGCTATGTTTCACCCTCAGCAATTTTCAGGGCAGTCCCATAGATTTTTCCACGTCTGCTGGCAAGTACGCTTGACAGCGGCCTTTAGATCGAAAGTGGTGAGAGCAGATCGGGGGGGGGGGGGGGGGGGGGGGGGGGGAAGCTCCAACGCCGCCTCGTCAGCGGCCTCTTTTCCGGCGATCACCGTATGCGAGGGCGCACATAGGAAATAAAAGGTCAGTGTTTTGTATATTCCGTATTGTATTATGAGTTCTGAGATAACTAGCAATACTAGGAACACTAGCAACACTTACCCAGTTGCCATCTGGAAGATTTCTTTCAAGGCAGGACCATAATCCTCTAGAGCAGGCAATTGGTGTGGAGGATAGATGAGTTTGGCATCTTCAGGGTCCCCAAACGGAACCACTAACGAGTTAATCCCCCACTGCAAACGCCGCCGCGGAAACTCCAACGATTGCGCAGGACGCGTCTTCAACAGCCTGACAAATTTTTCAAAGTCCATAAAGGGAAAGATTTCATACAAAACAAATAGGTCAGACTCGTAAGAATAAATTATGATCAGTTAATCATAATAAAGAAGAAATATTGTAGGTATTATACTACTCCCCTAGCCATTTCATAACAAGCAAAATTGTTAAAACTGATGTCAAAGCCGTTGACACTGTGTGTGTAGACACTGTCATGCGTATTCGACATTACTTGTTATAAAATACACAACGTCGCTGTCCAATCAAAACCGCGTAACTGACATTTCGCTATAGTTTCTCACAAAACTTAAAAAATACTATTTCTTTTAGCTGCCTCATATTTCCCCGCGGTTTCGTTTTCGATGTTTTTCAGCGCTAAAATGATTTTTTTCCACATGCTTTACTTACGGAGACTTACGCAATTTTAGTATCTTCTGCTTTCATAAAATTTTGATTGGACAGCGACGACAATGTCATTTTAAATAATATAATACATATTTTTTTAAATTGAAAAAATGCAACGAAAGTGTGATTGAACATTCAAAAGATTTGAGCGTGGTAGCAACTACTCGGTTCCAAATTTTGACTCACATGGAGAAGCACTTGCTCATTCGTTTGACGGCCTCTATCAGCTCTGGACGCGAATGGTTCGGGAACCCCATGGCTGTGTCAGTGAGGAGCAGTTTACTCATCTCATTACGAAGCACGTTCACCTGCAGCAAGAAAAATAAATCGTCAGAATTACGGAAACAGCATAAAGTATCGCACAGCATCTGAAGTAGACGAAAAATGCGACAGCAACTTTCCCGAAAAACATAATGTGTATTGCGTAGGTAGACATAGGTATCGGGAGTTGAGCTAACGGCACAGCGTCGTCTGCTAAACACGTGCTAAATCCAATATAAGTTGTCATTTGAATTTTTTTTATGTCAACATTTCAAGTTTTTGAATGATTTTTTGGTACTTTTACTGTCATTAAGGGATATGGCGGAATTTAATTTTAGTTTAATTGAACGTCTGGGAAGGGGAAAAAATAGTGGAGGCTAACCATATTCTCCTTTGTGGGGGTGCAAAAAAAAAACAAAGAAGAAGTGGAGGTTTTTGCCCTATGCCTTCAACCTTCACAGAGCAAAGCCGTAAATTATGATGGACATTAGCAGGTGCCTTGGATTGAAGTTTCATTTAAATATCAGTGTGCGCTCTTAAAATTGTATGTAACTCTTGTCATCGCGAGCAACGAAGACAACTTTTTTGTTGCCAAAAATCACTCAATCGTAAAATCACAACATAGCCTCATAATTTATGACGTTATAAAGAGATACTGTATTTGAGAACATTAAAATATCCGATAGTGTCCTCGTAACATAAAGTGTGCATAAAAAACGTAAACAGCAAACAAAGACGATTGCCATTGACTATCAGTCAGCGCTAAAACTTTTCAAAAAACAGACCCAGTTACTTTTTTTTAATGAACAGAACACGCTCCATAATTTCGAGCATTGGCGGTTCGAAAATAAAATGATCCAAGAGATCATATATGGGATTACTTACAGTTTTGAGATCTTCCACAGTGAAATGGACGTCAAAGACAACACTGATGTCATTTTCTGGGAAGAGAGATTTTCCATCAGGTCCTGGGCCGAGGCCACAGAGTGCGGCTGCGTATCGCGAACCACTATCATTCAATCTGCAATGTTATCTAAAATAATTAACTTATAAAGATTAGGACCTCGCAGACTGTGGTGGAACCACTGCAATGCCACATCGCAAAAAGGACAGTGTACTTTGGTGGCCATGTCGCCAATCGCCTCTTAAGCTGAATGGCTCTGGTACGTTAGTGGGGTTCATCACCGTAGACACAAATATAAAACACTTCTGATTGATATATATATATATATTTTTATGCGCAAGACCCGGGAGGGTATCCGCGCAACTGAGCGGTGAGATAAACAGGGGAGTATTACATTTTTGGCATTAGCCCAGTGGCACCCAGGAATGCCATAAGGCTGAAATGGTCCCAGCATCATCCCCTAGCGCCGCACTCAGGGTGAATCCGAGCCCACACTGAGTATGCAGCAGGTGGAACGCCGGGTATTCAGTTAGTAGATACACAATCCACGGTGAGGAGACAATGACAATAGGAGCACGTGGGGGCCGTCTCCTTGGACTTCTGATATTTAATGGAGACCACAATGCCTGATAGTGACAAAAAGTGCTGAAAGTAGCAAGGAAAATACCTGTACTCAGCTCGTGGAGCGAACAGTACGGCGACCAGGGCCGACAGACCGGGGACATCAGGCATAACTGTGGTCTGGTGGACGGTTATCGACTCTCTGGCGATGTTCTGAGTCACTCGGGACGCAACAAGCATGGTTGAGCGCGGGTCCTCTGGCCACTCGTTAAGTAGAATGGCGTTGACGGAATCTCCACCCACATTCACCTCGAGGCTGCGTTGTCTCTCAATCATAAAATGCACCTTCATTTCCAGTGGACTTATTGGCCCACCCAACGACACCTACCACACAGGAATTAGAAATGTCATTGTTGACTATATAATGAACCTCTTTGAAAAAGGACTGCAGGAATTCAGCATCTCACAGTTCTAGAACTGATCAGTAACTTTTCTAATCGGGCACTTCCCCTCCACATGCGCAGTCGCTGCGGAAAGGTTACCATACTGCTGACCATAGTACATAACTAGAAAAAGTTTTAGATGATGCTGCCGCAAGAAACAAGGCCAGCCGCCTTGGAAAGGTCAAACGTCTTTTACCAGCGGTCACTTTGAGTACAGTGAAACTGACTAGGCCTGCCAATGTTTGGCACGAATCGGTACTTGCCCGGTAATGGGTTTTATGTTATAATATCAACCTTTACAAATGCCGCGACATTTGGTCATAACTGCAACTGGAACAGTTTTACACAACATTTTCAAGTTATCTAAATTAAGTAACCCCTGCCAGAACTGCCTTGTGAAACCAACACATTTCAGTCCTCGTCGTTTTTTCCAATATAAGAAGAGATTTTTTCGATTTCACAGCCTTAGCTGAGCCACCATACCTACGAGGCGGCAAACTAACCTTGTTAGGGCATTTCTCGGCAGGTGGTGGAGGAATTGTTGCTTGTTCACTCCAATAGACCTTACGCTGTGATTCACTGTGAGTCAACAGCATGTCGGGGTTCAGCGGCATCTCCCGAAGCTTGTGGTTTACCTACCCAAAACAAATAATCGATCAGCCTGTTAAAATAAACATGGTTTAACGGGTAAAAACGCTTGAGGCACCGAGAATTTCGACTTCGAATACTTTAAGGCAAACAATTCCGCATAATCAGTACAGAATAAGGCTGAATAAGGTTCGGTAAGTGCCACGGCTCAGATGAGGTCGCGCCATGACGACAGGTTTGTCAGAACCTCTAGTATTGTATATAGAACGGCCCCAGCACGGCGTACTAACGAACCCACAACTCAAAAAATTACCAAATTCCATCCAGGTTTTATCTGGAGGCGTCCAAATCGATATCTGTTTTAGGTTGAGTTTGGATCGTATCCTCGGTAAAGCATCTTAGCAAGCTGAGAATGCCGTCATAAAGTGGGCGAACATGTTTAACTAATGAATACAATTATCCTCAGGGATCCCTATAAATTCCAGTACTCACCGAGGAACTGTACCCCTCTACGGCGGGGGTAGCGAAGCCCTTCTCAATCAGTCTTTCATTGATACTCGTTTGAGGTCCTCCCTCGGTCTTGGTCCAAATTAGCTCGATGCGAACAACACTCTCCACCACGGAGTACACTGTGCCGTAGAGGAAGCCATCGCTGGTAAGTGTTTTAAAGAAGTCTAGTGCCTCATCAGACCACCGACGCTGGTGAGTGAGCGTGTGCGCAGGCACCAGCTTCGCCAGCATGCACTCGATAGCGTACGCCGGAGTCTCCAACACCAGGTGAGAACACTCCTCGCCTACATTCATGAGATCTGAGAACTTGACGTTCTTGCGCACGCCAATGTCAATGAACAGCACCTACAATAAAGTCACTCCTTTCGTTAGTAATTAATTACCATGAATTTTATTCTGAAACAAAGAGTGATGGCTGGAGACTAAACAAGAAAACTTTAAGTTGGTCTTAGCAGGGAGGAAATAAGAATCGGGCTTACACAATCACTCCGGCCCGAGATACAAATAATGAGCTAGTGCGATAATGATTGAAGAAAAAAATCTTTCGGCAGGACCGAAAGTCGTATATGCTTAATCGCAATCCAATTTGCTGTCCAAAATGTCTGAAGATCATAGTCGACCCCGATCCGCTACCACCATTAATCATGGAGATATTATTTAATTTCAATCCCTCACCCTCTGCAAGGATAGATTTGATTTGACGAATGACTTTTTCAGATAAAAGTTGTTGAATAATGTACATCTCAATCTCACATATGAAGGGAGGTGAAATGTCAACAGCAAAATCTTTTTTCCCAAAACAAATGACAATATACTTTCCCTACACTAGTTCGAAAATGGGACCGCGAACATTGTTTCAAGGGTGCTCTTTTGTGAAGCGACCATTTCAAGCTGTACACACATCTTCGTGGTCTAAGACTCAATTCGATCTGCATAAAAAAATCAACCTAATGGAGAAGAAACTCCATGTGGAAGGCCAATTTACTCAGGTACAGCTCAAGTACGCATATATTGCTTAGATAGGTTCTTCGACCGATACCTTTGCAATGTTCCTGTTTTCAATGATTTCCTCAACGCGAACCCTTGCCCAGGCACCCTCGTGTGCACCGATGTACAGACCGCCCCGCGTTGGCCTCCGGCCGGGTAGTGGCGTGTGTCGGATATGTTGGATCGCGTTCCCAAGTTCCCATATCTTGGAGTCCGAAACAAGCCCTGACGCAGCAAAGAAGTGTCCTGGGTCCAATATCTGCACAAAAACCAGTTTATATAACGCTGTCATCTTCCAAAGTTGAGCATTATAAGAAGACCCTAACAACCATCAACTATAAACTCCAGAACGATATCAACTTAGCCCACTTATTTTTAGAAAACCCAAAAATTGTTTCTTTCTCAAACAAAGTGTCCGTCATCTGTCCCATTAGAAAGAGATTAGAAGTCTTGGGTTATCGTGGTCCGACTGTCCGAGTATACTTAGTTGTGAAGTAAAGTCACGACAATTTTATCTTTTTCGCCCTCAGATCGCATTCTCGTACGGGCTGGTAATTTGCAGTGAATGAAACTTTAGTTAAGGGTTGTTAGAAAAGATCTTGATTACAAAAATACTGAAGGATATGCGTCATGTCAGAAAGTATCAGTCATTTCCTAAGCAGGCTATTTTTCACCGTCGGCGGCGATTAACTTGGAGCAACAAGTATGAAAATGACCTCCCACAAATAACTGACCTGGGCAACACACGTAGGTATTATGCTTACATTATTGAATAATCCAAAAATAGAATCGAAATTGCGGGTCGCTATTTGAAGAAGCCTTTAACCCTTCCTCATGCGTACGCCAATAATGAGAGAGTTGAAATTGTTTCAGGATTTTGGAGACTTGAAAAGTCTCCTTTTAAAGGCCAACTGGATTTTCAGTATCTCAATATAAAAGGAACTTACAGTGATGATCCGAATGGGGATGACGGTGGTGTCGATCCTGGGCAAATTGCTCGGCTCGACGTTCGTTGTCTCCTCAGGATTCTGCCGGAACGAGATACGCATAGGCCGCTGGGCCTCCAAACCCATCCGATGTGCATAGTCCAATGCAGCTTTCAAACTGTAAGCACCACCAAATACAGTCACCCTGACAAACTGATTTCCAAACTAGCCACCCACACGGATGGAGTTTCGATGAAAGAGGTGAAGAGGTAAGCCACGAGCGCTCCAATTCCACTATTTAGTAAGGTTTTTTAAAATACCTATCAGTAAACTGACCAACAGATCTTCTTAATTTTTAAATACAGGATAAATAAGTGATAATATATTGGATGTCAGGAGATATGAGTGACACGCTCGCTCATGAATGCATGTTACCTATTCCTACAAATCTCCCATTCGAAGGAAGAAACAATTAGCTCCTTTGCTGAGCATTCCTCCAAGTTACTTGGAATATACAATACTGGAATCAAATCTAAAGGAACAACATTTAGAAATCACCTGAGTAGGGGAAGTTCTAGGGGTATCCGATATTTGCGCATCATGAGAGATAGGTAGACAGCCATGGGAATGCGACGAGACAGAAATTTTTTTCCATCCTCTACATTTTTCGGAGACTCCGGTGGAAACTCCACGAACACCTTCTCTCTAAACATACAAATTATGAGTGCTATCAGACGTTTTACTAGAGTTGCAGACGCCATGCAATCGGTTGATGGCTCTAGGAAACTGTTGGACATTTATTTGATCTGGGAAATAATTCTACCATAACGTCAGAAAGTCATATCAAATCATAGTCATTTTCTACGATTTTAAGATTCGCTGATCCATAAATTTTCCAAAAATTACTCGATGAATCACAACATACTAAACCATTTTTAACGTTAAAAAGACACATTATATTTTTCAGAATAAATAATATCAAAGAGTTTCCTGAGAAAAGTCTCATTATACGAAGCACTGTACATAGTTGGAGCTATCATAACAAAGGCAATCATGAGCATAGTAATTCTTCGCAGATTTCTTTCCATTTCGAATCATGGCAATAATCGTAGTTACTATATACAGCACTGAACAGCACTGAAAGATGTTTATATGACAACGTTGCACATGCTACAACAATGCAATTAATCCATTTTTTCAACTGCATAACTTCTGTCGAGGTTAAAAAAAATAAAAAAAAAATAAAAAAAGACGGAACAGACTGAAATAATAAAATAATAGAGGAACGTATAAGAGATTAGTGGTGTTTTGGATTTTTTCGAATCTTCGACAAGCCATATCTCAAAAACTATTAACTCTACAGAGACCGTTTTTTTCTAAATTGTAGCAAATTTTATCGCCTTTCAAAAAGTGCTGAAATATTATTGCCATAAAACTATTCATTCAGGGTGCAAATCACCAAAAACTAGAAACATGTCGAAAATTTTGAAGTTTTTTCGATTTTTGAAAAGGTCGAAAACTTGGATTACGTATCATGGTATCATCCTAAACAACTCTGCAAAAAATCACAACTACCGGATTTCATGCATACGGTGACGTCTAATATTATTGTATTAAACATTATTTTGAGAAACCTTTTATTATTTCTTCCAAATACTCCCTCAAGTAAATAGTTTATTTTCTCGGCTGGATTTCAAGTTACGAAAAAATAACCCTTTCAAAATGCAAGAAGCTCATTTTTTTCAAGCAGCTCTTCCGAAATCTCTGGTATAAGAGTATAAGAGAAGGAAGTCGAGCATTGGTTGTTTCATCACTGAATGATTTGGTGGGTAGGTCTAGTCCTGAACGATCTGATGATGAACAGTAAATTTAACATTTATTATCAGAATACTAATGGGCTCAAGTCAAAAATTGATGAATTTAATCTGAACACAGGTCTACTTAGTTCTGATTGTTTAGTTCTCACGGAAACGTGGCTAAATGATAACTTAAACACTGCTGAGCTTTTTAATTTAAATACTTTTACTGTTCATAGGAAAGATAGAGATTTTGTTAAAACTAACATGAAGGATGGTGGAGGTGTACTCGTCGCAGTAAGAAGTCATTTTGTCTCGGAAAGAATGAGTAGATTTGAAAGCGACGTTTTAGAATCAGTTTGGATAAAAATTTATACTTCAACGAAAAATTATTTCTTTATCTGTGGGGTTTACTTTGTTCCAAATTCTCCAAAAGAATCCTATAAACGATTTTTTGATCAATTAGAGCAGTCTGAAAGTTTTTTGACTGGACCAGTTATTATACTAGGCGATTTTAATCTGAGCATTTTAAGTAAATTCTGGCTCACAAATGACCCTGCTGTGCTACCAACTCTAGAAGAATATGTGTCGGAAAGGCTCGCATACTTCAATCTTGTACAATATAATGAGGTGGTAAATCACAATAATTATTGCTTGGATTTTGTACTAAGTGACTTGCCAAAATGTAAAGTTGACTTAAGTGACTTCCCGCTTGTTACCTCGGATATCCATCATCCCTGTCTGGATGTAACCATCAACTTTTACAAATCTTTCCGTATGAGATCCGAAGTAACTAAGTATGATTTTATAAAGGCTGATTCATTCTCTGTATATAACGCTCTGTCTTCAGTCGATTGGTCTGAACTATATGAAATTAATGATGTGGATCTAGCCGTAAATTGGTTTTACAAGCAAATTGATATAGTCTTAGAAAACACAGTGCCGAAAAAGAGGCAAAATAGAAGAAAGTGGCCGATGTGGTATAATTTTGACATAATAACTAAGATTAAGTGTAAAGAGAAATTAAGAAGGAAATTTAATAAGAGTAAATCTGTTTATGACTATGAAAAGTTCTCACGAATACGAGCTGAACTAAAAAAAGATGTAAGAAGAGCTTATGTTGCGTACAATTTGGAAAGAGAATTGGAAATCAAGAGAGATCCTAATAAGTTCTGGAACTTTGTTAAAGAAAAGAGAAGAAATGATCAAAACAACACTGTGCTATTTTATGAAGACTCACCCAAGTTAACGAATGAAGATAAGAGTAGTGCTTTTGCTGATTATTTTGCTTCAGTGTATGCTCCTACTAAATCCAATATTGATATGGAAAATATCCTTTGCTCTGAGATTGGGAACGAAGTAAACTGTATGCTTAACGTCTCGAAAATTTCAACTGATGATATCCTGGTAGCCTTCAAAAGGTTAAAACCTAAATTCTCTCATGGAAATGACGGTCTTCCTCAATATTGGGTGAAAGCTCACAGAGACTTGTTTATTGCACCACTTTTATATATTTTTAACTTAAGCCTCTCTCATTGTAAATTCCCATCGAGATGGAAAAAAGCAACTGTCATACCAATTCCAAAAAAGCCTCAAACTAAACTTATCTCTGAGCACAGGCCAATTTCGTTACTCTGCGCATTTTGTAAAATTTTGGAATCAATCCTATACTCGAAAGTGTTTGACCACTTCCGTCCAATGATTACATCTTCTCAATATGGCTTCCTTCCAAAAAGATCGACAGTAACTAATTTGATCAATTTTACGGACTTTATATATTCTGCCTTTGAAAATGGAAGTCAGGTAGATGTTATATATACAGATTTTAGAAAAGCTTTTGATTTAGTTGATTTCGAAGTGTTACTGAAGAAACTGAGATACTACGGTCTATCCGAGCCTCTTGTAAAATTTTTTCACAGTTATTTGACTGAAAGAACTCAGTCTGTTCTGTTCAATAATGTCACATCTAGAAGTTATGAATTGTACTCTTCTGTCCCACAGGGGTCAAACCTGGGCCCTCTTCTATTTCTTGTGGTGATGAACGATCTACCAACCATTGTCAAGTACTCTAATTGCTATTTGTTTGCTGACGACTTTAAGTGTTGCAAGCAGATTAACTCTGAGGAAGATTATGCAAAATTGCAGAGTGATCTTGAGGCTGTGGTACAGTGGAGCCAAAAAAATAAACTCTCATTTAACGTAGAAAAATGCTTTAGTATGATATACACATACAGAAAAAAACCTTTACTCTTTGACTATAAAATGAACAGTGTTCAGTTGAACAGGAAATCTGAGTGTAAAGATCTGGGTGTGATATTTGACGGCAAGCTAAATTATGATAAACACATTCAAACAAAGACCAAAGAAGCTGCAAGAATGTTGGGCTTCATAAAAAGGGTTTCCAGATTTTTCAAAATTACTGAAACACCTATTCTTTTATTCAACGCATTCGTTCGCAGCAAATTAGAGTACTGTAGTGTAATTTGGAATCCTCACCATGAAGTCAAAGTGAAATGTATAGAAAGGATTCAAAAAAAATTTGCAAGATATTTATCACTTAAGTTTCAGATGGCTGACCCAAATATTGTTTGTTATAATGAGCTGTTACGTATGTTTCAATTGCAAAGGTTGGACAAACGAAGAGAGACGGCAGATCTTGTTTATTTATATAAAGTCCTGAACCACATGGAGAATAATGATTATCTAACCAGCCAGCTCACTTTTGATATTTCCAGAAGAACTCGGCAGTCCAAAATATTCACCCTGTCCATACCTAGGACGGAGGCCCTAAAATATGCACCCATAAGGAGAATATGCGAAAAAGCAAATAGTATCAGTGCGGATGTTGACTTTTTTTTTGACTCTTTCACCGTTTTTTTAAGAAAGATGGTTTAATTTACTTTTACTATTATTATGTTTTTTTTTCTTTTATTATTATTTTATACTTCTATTGTACCTATACCTTGTAACCTTGAACTGTACAAACTAGGAATGTTTAAAAGTTGTACAGCTGTGCGATGTAATTGGGGGGGAAACTCTCTGTGTCGCACAGCATAAATAAATTCTATTCTATTCTATTCTATTCTATTCTACTTAGCACAACGTGAAATGAAGGGCCAACTCCACCACTTAAATCATCAATACATACGTGCCAGTCTCAAATGAGATGCGAGGAATGGAATTGCAGGGTTTAAACATATTCTTGATGGCACCGGCATAAATCCCACCAGGCTGCATCTGGCCAGGGAAATGAGTGAGGTAGACCGTCTGAAAGGGGTTCCGCCCTCCAAGCACCTTCAGTGCCTTATGCTCAGGCTTGTCCTCGAAGCCACTCCCAGCATTTCCGTGCTCAGTCACGAAGTAGTTGGGATAGAAGGCACCCGCTATGGCGAACTAAAAAGAATGACATGGTGACGGCTTGTGACAAACACAACACGAACGACTGTCGACTCAGAGCACACTGAAAGACTAAAAAATCTTTTCGACCTCATAACACCATTCAGAGGGTGGTTTTTCTTCCAAAAGTAACGGGGAACAGGTTGTCAAATTGTAACATTACTTTTTTTAATCATAAAAATGTTCTCAGTTCATTAATGGAGTAATCCATAAATTAGGTAGGTACCTGACGCTACTTTGGTTTGTTCTAAGAATTCGAGAGTGGTGGTGTGGTTTTTTTGTTTGTTGTTGTTTGGGATGCTTTGAGGAAGAAGGCACGGCGGTGCCCCGCCACTACCAAAGAAGAAAATGAAAGATCCTAAATTATACAATATATTCCACAAGCTGCCTACTCTTTGTGAAAGATCATGAACTCAAACTGTTATAAATGGCGCCCAACGTGGGGCGCCATTTATAACAATTTGAGTTCATGAAATTTCACAAAGAGTAGGCAGCTTGTGGAAACAATATTATATAATTTAGGATCTTTCATTTTCTTATTCGGTAGTGGCGGGGCACCGCCGTGCCTTCATGTCCTCTCTACTCCATAATTTTTACACTCTTACTTCTCACTCGAAATAAATCAGAAAACATCTTTCTTTCACCAGCATCAAACTTTAACCCCAAAACATCCAAACCACAACCACACACCCACACACCCGAATTCCTAGAACCAAACTGAGTAGCGTCGGATACCTACCTAATTTATGGACTACTCCATTAATGAATTTGGAAACATCTTTTTTATGATTTAAAAAAAAATGTTACAAAATCCACCCACCGTGTCCTCAAAAAATGGTCGGAAAGAACGTAAACAAATCGCAGATGAATATTCCGGAAAAAACGCAATCGTGTTTTTTTTAAACTTTTTTTCTGCACCTTTTATGTTCTGAAATATAATATATGTCTTTTGAAAGGCCGAAATTAAGGATATCTTGTGATTTTACGGTCGAGTGATTTTTATCAACAAAAAATAGTTCAAAATTAACCGATCGTGAAATCACAACATAGCCTCGTGAGTAATGACGTTAAAAAGACATATTATATTTCAGAATATTTAAATATCCAATGGTTTTCTCAAAAAGTTTGAAGATAGATTAAGGGTCCGCTTAACCTGACGATGCATTTTTTGCCGCCCACAAGATTAACATTGCGAGGGGCGATTAATTTTCAAGGTTTACCCTTGGTTGGAAAGACACAAAATTTTGCCTGTTCCTAGCCCTAAGAATGTTGTAGGTCGTCATCGAAGCAGATTTCCCAATTTCTCACTGGTTTCTTTTATTGCAACTGTTTTGCAAATGCTAGCATCGCATTCCTCAATTGTTTAAGGGGAAAAGTGCTGTATCTCGAAAACCAGTAAAATAAAGGGTCCGACAATGGTCGCACTTGACTTTCTCGCAATTTTTACGCCAGCGGTATCGAAAATTTTGATTTTTTTTTTACGTAATTAATTTTTTTTTGACCAAAATTTTAAATTTTTCTAAAAAATATTTTGCCATACACTGGACAATAATTTTAGGCACCTACTCACCGGATTTCAAACATATCCGTCAAATAGTGAAGTGTCGTTCGACGCGCGAAGTACGTGTTTTCTATTTTCCATGTCACGGCCTTAATTTTCAAGTAATTGTAAATCTATTGAAAATGACCTTGAAGCATCTATCTGAGACTACTTTCACCAATTTTCAAGGAAATCTGTCGATTAGGGTTGTTGCAAATCCGTCTGAACCAATCAAAAACGTGATTTCCATTTTTGGAAAATTTTCCTACGATAATGCCAATATTGGCCATAATTATCATGTTGGATAAAATTCGTTCGGTAAAACATCAAAGTAGGTTAAAGTACACCTCCCTACCAATTGTTATTGAAATCGATCGAATAGTGCTACCGGAGTGACGACCAACGCGTTTGGGCCAAAACTGGGCCAAGTTATTGGCCCACCTCCAAATGATTGTGAAAGACCTAAAGGCGTTTATTCAGAAACACTTTCGCAAATTTTCAAGGTTCCAACTTGATATACGTAGCTTTCAGCCCTTCTTAACTGTCAAACAACACGATTTTTTGCCTTTTTTTGACCATAGCAGGCGCAATTTTTGAGTTATCAAAATTTATCAAAAAACGGGTCCAGATATTTACATTAGGTACCTACATACCGACTTTGAGCAAAATCGGACGAACGGTGTGACGTCCAGTTGCGCGACAGAGTGACGTACGTACGTACGTCAGTCTGTCGCGCAACTGGACGTCACACCGTTCGTCCGATTTTGCTCAAATTCGGTAGGTAGGTACCTAATGTAAATATCTGGACATATTTTTTGATAAATTTTGATAACTCAAAAATTGCGCTTGCTATGGTCAAAAAAAGGCAAAAAATCGTGTTTTTTGACAGTTAAGAAGGGCTGGAAGCTACGTATATCAAGTTGGAACCTTGAAAATTTGCGAAAGTGTTTTTGAATAGATACTTTCAGGTCTCTTGCAATCATTTGGAGGTGGACCAATAACTTGGCCCAGTTTTGGCCCAAACGCGTTGGTCGTCACTCCAGTAGCACTATTCGATCGATTTCAATAAAAATTGGTAGGGTGGTGTACTTTAACCTAGTTTGATGTTTTACCGAACGAAATTTATCCAACATAATAATTATGGCCAATATTGGCATTATCGTAGGAAAATTTTCCATAAATGGAAATCACGTTTTTGATTGGTTAAGACGGATTTGCAACAACCCTAATCAACAGATTTCCTTGAAAATTTGTGAAAATGGTCTCAGATAGATGCTTCAAGGTCATTTTCAATAGATTTTCAATTACTTGAAAATTTGGGCCGTGACATGGATAATAGAAAACACGTACTTTGCGCGTCGAACGACACTTCACTATTTGACGGATATGTTTGAAATCCGGTGAGTAGGTGCCTAAAATTATCGTACAGTGTATGGCAAAATATGTTTTAGAAAAAGTTAAAATTTTGGTCCAAAAAAAATAAATTACGTAAAAAAAAATCTAAATTTTCGATACAAAAATTGCGAGAAAGTCAAGTGCGACCATTGTCGGACCCTTTATTTCTGATGTAAAAAAGGTATAGTTGTATGTCAACCTAATGGCATAGCTTACCTCATAAGCGTTAAGACACGCCATGTGGTCACTGCTGCTCCCATATGCCCAGGTGACTAGAGAATCGAAAGCCTGCATTTTCTTGTTGAAAGGAAATGAGAACAGGTTCTGCTGACTCAACGCAGCCGCTAAAGAAAGAACCAGCATCAATAATCATTAATCATTATCATTACTAGCAATGATCATCCTACAATTCACTGCGATACGAAGCATGAAGTGCGAAAGTAGCAATCCTAAAATATATTGCATTTCAGATGTATGGTTTCCGGACTTACCGATGACAATCGCTTCTTCGAGAACGCCAAAAATGTAACCCAGTGCGATGAGTTTGGACAGCTTGATGTCCAAAGGCAACTTCGACATAAGCCGTCCAAGGAAGGTCAGATCTCCATCCGTGCGGTGACATTTCCCGTTGGCTGTCACCAGCAATCCCCCGGCCTACACACAAACGCTCACATGTGTAAAAACTTCAAACGCTCACATGTGTAAAACTGCATTCACATTTTCATCTTTACAAGAAATCAGCCAATAATGGGCATCCCTATCGGTCCAACGTCCAACCTATATTCCAAATATGAGCAAAACCGATCGAAAGGTACGACCGCTAACTGCACTACGGACTGACAAACCTACGTAGTGAGTACACGCGTAGGATGGAAATGGTGTATACTTTTTGGACTCTGGAATCTCCAAGATCATGGGCTTCATGGGAAACCCAAAACCTCAAAATAAAAAATTCGCACGATGACTTTCTCACCCCATCTATTTCATATCGGCGAGAGAGGAAAAGATGTACTCACCTCTTTGAGGCACATGACAGCACGGCGCACTTTGTCGCTGGCTGGTGGGTCGAGAGCCTGTGCGAGTACTGTGAGAGGCTCGCCCATGTTAACTAGCTTGGAGTTGAGTACAACATTCTCAAGAGGTGCAGTCATCATTTCGGGTGGGCTGTGCTCAAGCAGTTTGAACCAGAACTTCTGAGGCAGCAAGCGGTAGACACGGCCTGGGCCAACACGCCCCACACGCCCTGCACGCTGGATGCAGTTGTGCTTTGAGGCCCACTCCAGCGCCAGACTGCCTAGACCGGTTGAGTTTTGTACATGCAGCCGCTTGGTCAGGCAGAAGTCGATTACTGGGGAAAGCCCAAAATATTACTTTAAGGGTGCGTCCCACCATACTGGGTTAAGAGAAAAACGCCAATTTAACATGGAAACTTAAAATGGTAATCATTTTCCCCAGAAAATGGTCGGAAAAAACATAAACAGGGTTGTAGTGACCTTGAAGGCGCTCGATAACAAGCAGTTGCACAGAAATATTGACATTTTCAATATCCATAGGTTTACATGCCATAATATCTGAGTATTCATAGGAGCAAAAAAGCGACCGACAACTGACCGGTTCTAGAAACCCATTCTGTCGTTTTTTTCCACCAGAAACAAATGCGTCGTTATGAGGAAAAATCTGGCAAAAACGAGCCGGAGAATTCAGGTTTCACAGTTTCAGTTAAACTAACCCTAAATTAAAGAGGAAGAAGTTTACCAAATTCGACATCCGGAACGGTAATTGAGCTTTCGGCAATGTTAGTAGCGAGAATGATCTTGCGGGTGTCGGCAGGAACGAGACACAGGGCTGCCGCCTGCTGCTCCGACGGGATGCTCGAATGTAATGGGAACACTTTCCATTTGTGCATCACTGGGCTATAACATTATTACATTTTATTCAACTACTTGTCAGACATATCTGTTGATCTTCTATTGTTTTACAAGAACTGTATTTAATTTAATCCAGTTCTTCTTATGCTAGGTTCTGGTGGACAAAATATTCCTATAGGCTGAAATTTCAATTTTCCCACTTAGTGGCTGATTATTTTTGCTCGTTTATTTCTTTAGTTTCGGGAGAGGAGGGGGTTCGTATAATCTTACAGTCCAGGTTAAACAGCATTACAAGCCACACCAGGGCTATTCCATTCTTCTTAACACTTTACGCACACCAAAATAGCACCAGCCGCCACTGCTATTTTCAAAATCCTTCCGTGTTAATTTGATGCTCCACTCGTGTTAAGAGAAGGAGATTAGACCCCCAGGTCCACGCTCATCCTATGTTACCTACACCAACAACTAACAGTAATAATAAGATTAATAAAATAATAAGTAATAAGATTTTGCTGACTCTCTGATAGGCTGGATTACACTCTCTTTCATAATTTATGTTAAATGTGGCCACTTAAAACAACTTATTTGTGTTTTTTAGTGACACCTATCCAAGGATACGGAAAATGCTGGATATTATATCACATTTGATCCACATGTTTGATAACAGAAAAATTCACTGAGCCGAGTGAGTTTAAAAAAAACTGGATAAAAATCACGTTAAACTACTAGTTTCCGATCTAAAAAGAAAGGTTGATTTCACTCTTGTGCGACCCTTAAGGCTGAATATACATTCGCTTTTTACTTTCTCGCCCGTATGTAATACATGGGCTGAGAAAGTTATGTTCTCGTGCGAAATTTCGATTTTGAGATTTTCATTGCAAAAGGCGTTTCAGAGGTCCTAGATACCAAAAAAGTGGTTTTTAGGTCATGTCCGTCCGACGTACGTCCGTCCGTCCGTCCGTCCGTCCGTCCGTCCGTACGTTTGTCTGTAGCGCGGCTACAGGTCACACCAGTCAACCGATTTGGCTCAAATTTGGAATATAGATGTCTAAATTCAGTTCCGAGATAAATTTTTAATATAATTTTGATTACTCGAAAATTGCGCCCACGTTTTTGATTGGTTAAGACGGATTTGCAACAACACTAATCGACGGATTTTCTTGAAAATTGGTGAAAGTGGTCTCAGATAGATGCTTCAAGGGCAATTTTAATAGATTTTCATTTACTTAAAAATTAAGACGGTGACATGCAAAATAGAAAACATATACTTTGCGCGTCGAGCGACACTTCACTGTTTGACGGATATGTTTGAAATTCGGTATGCAGGTGCCTAAAAGTATCGTCCATTGTGTGGCAAAATACTTTTTAGAAAAAGTTAAAATTCTGACAAAAAAAAATTATTCACGTAAAAAAAATCAAAATTTTCGATAAAAATTGCGAGAAAGTCCGAACATTGTCAAACCCTTTATTTACGTTCCGATTTCAAACTTTGTGAGAAAACTATTGGATTTTTAAATATTCTGAAATATAATATGTCTTCTTAACGTCATTAGTCTCATGAGGCTATGTTGTGATTTCACGATCGGTTTATTTTGGACAATTTTTTTTGTGACAAAAATCACTCGATCGTAAAATCATAGCCTCATAGCCAACATGGCTATATTGTGATTTTACGATCGAGTGATTTTTGTCACAAAAAAAAATTGTCCAAAATTAACCGATCCTGAAATCATAAGTAATGACGTTACAAAGACATACTTATTATGTTTCAGAATATTTAAATATCCAATAGTTTTCTCACAAAGTTTGAAATCTGATGTTTGGTGGCCATTAAAAGGTAATATAACACTTCATTTTAACTTACTCCGTGGCCACTTCAGCGACTAACAGCTTATGGAGGTTTTCGATCTCCAGAATGCCGGGCAAGAATATAAGAACTGCCTTGCGACTGCCAGATGTGTCCATATCCATTCTTTTCACAAGCTTAACACATATAGAAGCCAACAGATCACTAAAAAATGGTTTATTGTGATCGAACTGATACAATCCGCCCTCCTGGAAAAGAAACCAACTCTGGTAAGAACGCCACAAGGACACAGACGTAATCACAATATATCTCGTAATATAAGATAACAGTCAAGATTCTGATATTTTCTTATAGCGAAAAATGCGATGGCCCTTTATAACGGCTGATAAGGTAGCTTTAAAAAAAATCGTAATTTATGTACGGATTTCCACTACGAAGCAAGAAGCAACGCTCACTAGGGGTAACCAATAATGAAGAAGATAGGAATACTCACAGCTTCATCAAGATCCTCCAGATAATAGATAGCAACAGGGTATTTGCTCTTCGTTCCGATGTTAATAGTGTCCACAGAAGCGAGGGTCTGCTCACAAAGAGTAGGGGACGTACTGAAGTAACGCTCGAATTGCTCCGGATTAATTGTTGCGCTCATCAAAATCACCTACAGGCAAATACATCAACTATGTTCCAACAATATCAATATTAGACAAATTTTCACCTTATTTCAGCTTTTTACTTTCTCACTAGCCATGTATGGTGAGAAAGTATTGTTTTCGTGCAAAATTTCGAAATTGAGATTTTGGGTTTCCCATGATCCTGGGGGTCCCCTGAGTCCAAAAAAGTGGTTTCTGGAAAAAGTCTGTCCGTCCGTCAGTCCGTCCGTCCGTGCAGTGCTCTAGAGCCTATACACCGTTCACCCGATTTTGATGAAATTTGGTATGGACCTGTCTAAAATCACGGCCGAGGCATTTTCAAGGAATTTTTGAGGAATCAAAAATTGCGGCCGCTATTGACAGATTGTCATGAAATTTGGTACGTTTATGTAAAACTACGTAACTTAAGGATTCGTCGAACAGAATTTTCTTATCTTCAAAATTACGGCAGCTTTGTCGAAAAAGTGTTGAGAATGAGAAACCATGTTTTTGAATGGGAGTACAGTAATAAAATGACAGTCATGAGATTTGGTATGAGTGAACGCAGATAGATGCTCGTGGGTCATTTTCAACCGATTTTGGATTGCGTAAAAATTACGCCCGCAAAACAATCTCGAAAAAAAAAAAAATCCCTTTCGGCAGCCCCGAAAGGCGTAGGTAGATTTCGAAGATTACTTCCATCCACTAAAAGCAGTCTAAAATCATTTAGAATGACGGTTAAGAAGATTTTCAGTTGACCCAAATGCATTATCTACAATAACAACGGAGGAATTGAGTTTTAAAATTTCACCCCCCCCCCTAACAAGAAAATGAAAGTGATTTTAAAAAAATCTTTTTCAGACAAAAGTTGTAGATATTATTAATAGAAACTCATAGCAAAAAGAATAAACTCAATATCTCACCAAATAAGTGAGTTATGACGTTTTGAAAATTCAACCCCCCACCCCCTGCCTAAACGGTGCGTCGGACGAAAAACTTTTTCAGACAAAAGTTGTAGGTAATATTAAGGCAAATAAATTACAAAACAAAAGAACTCAATAACACCCATAGGACACAAGTTATGATTTTTTTTTGTGCGCAAAACCCTCTTTTTCCACCCTTACTCAACCATTAGGGGTGGGATCAAAAAATGTTACAAAGAAAAGTTGTAGGTAGTACTGTTAGATGACCCTCAGAGAAAACCACGTTTCATTAGTAGCAATATTAAGGGAGTTATGGCCAAAAAACCAGATTTCGAAAAAGTCCCCCCATTTTCCCCCCCTTCGTCCGATTTCCCCCATTAACGAACTCGACCGAGATTTTAGTCCCTTATATTTTATTAAATAGTCAAAACCAATTATTTTTAAAAAATACGGCTCCTAGCGTGTTCACAAGGAAATGAAAATGATAGATTTATATATATATATATATATAAACTTTTTAACTGACGGTGGTTTTGGGGTCCAGGGGTCATAAAAAGAAGAACTGTGAAGAAATTTTTCAAAAGTGAGACTACTGGTACGACTACAATAGGTAGATTTTTCTTCGAAATCTACCTAAAACAAGCGGTACGACACGGTCGGACAAAACTTTACCTGCTTATTTGCGTGATTCCTAGAAATAAACCCTTGGTTAAATGATTGGAGACGGAAAAACTTTTTGACGAAAGGAATGGCCCCAGAATGTTCCCCCGAGTACTTAGAAACCCCATACGACGTACTACGGTAAGCACCCAAAACTTACCCCTAAAAGGAGGTGGGGTGGTTGGGGAAGCTCGGAAAAACTTTTTTTTAAAATAAATTGTCTCAGAACGTTTCCCCGAGCATTTTGATAACCCACACAACGTACTTTGGAAAGTAACTAAAACTCCCCCCAAAAGGGGGGGAGGGGTGGCGAAAAAACATTTTGACCAAATAAATTGTCTCAGAACGATGTCCCGATCATTTTGAGCCCACACAACCCATATTTCGCAAACAACTCAAAATCTACCCCCCTTAGGGGGTGGGGTGTTTAGATACGTCTAAAACAAGCGGTACGACACGGTCGGACAAAACTTTACCTGCTTATTTGCGTGATCCTTAGAAATAAACCCTTGGTTACATGATTGGAGACGAAAAAACTTGTTGACGAAAGGAATGGCCCTAGAATGTTCCCCCGAGAACTTAGAGACCCCACACGACGTACTTCGGCAACCACCCAAAACTACCCCCTAAAACGAGGTGAGGTGGTTGGGGAAGCTCGGAAAAACTTTATGACAAAATAAATTGCCTCAGAACGTTTCCCCGAGCATTTTGATACCCCATACAACGTACTTTGGAAAGTAACCAAAACTCCCCCCATAAGGGGGGGGGGGGGGGGGGTGGCGAAAAAACATTTTGACCAAATTTTTTGCCTCAGAACGATCTCCCGATCATTTTGAGCCCACACAACCCATATTTTGCTAACCACTCAAATCTACCCTCCTTAGGGGGTGGGGTGCTTAGATACGTTCAGAAAAACCTTTTGATACAAGAAATTGCTTCACAACGTTCCCCCGAACAGTTTGAGACCCCATAAGCCACACTTTAAAGTCACTCAAAATTGCCCCCCTCCCTGGGGGGGGGGGGGGGGGAGGCTCGAAATAAGCCATATCCCATTAGTGACGAGTATGGCCGTTGCCACGTGTCATATCCAGAACTACTCATATACCACAAACAACTGAATCCACTGATTTCATCCTTTTACAGGTCCAGGGGGGACTTCCCCCCTTCCAGGGAGTTATGCGGGGGTAGTGGGTGGCATCACTGGATTCGTAATTATTTGTTCTGTAATTGTCCAAAATTTGATCAAAATCGTTAGAGCCGATTTTGAGCAAATATTTTTTTTCTACCTTTTGGGGGAGTTTTGGGGGGGGGGGGGTAACCCCCCTTAATTTGAAAGGGGGGAAACTGGGCTTCCGGATTCTGATTTCTTCCAATTTTAGAAAGGTCACTACCGATTTTGAAGAAAATCGGTTGAAAAGTGCGCCGTCCAGGTCAATACCATATACATAGCTAGCTAGCTAGCTAGCTAGCTACATACATACATACATACGTACTGACACGGCGTACCTGACCTCTTCTAAAAATTCCTGGGGGCAAACTTTTCGTCGGATGAACAAGCGGTACGACACGGTCGGACAAATCTTTACCTGCTTATTTGCGTGATTCCTAGAAATAAACCCTTGGTTAAATGATTGGAGACGGAAAAACTTTTTGACGCAAGAAATGGCACCAGAATGTTCCCCGAGTACTTAGAGACCCCCCACAGCCGAAAATTGGCCCGCACGAATACAATACTTTACCTTACGTATACTTCGTATACAGGTAAAGTAAAAATGTAGGCTAACCCCCCCCCCTTGACACCAAAACCCCCCATTACCGCTTTCTGGATACGGGCCTGACCCTCAACACTTAAGTTCGAAGCTCGCTGTGCCACCCCGCCTTTCCTGCCAAACTACATGACCCCCGAGCAACTGCAGGAAGGTGTGGATTGTGCAGCAGGTTAAAGCAGGTGGGTTCCTAGGTGATACCCATCGTGTGAAAGTGTTTCCGAGCTGTGGCCCGTGTGTGGCCCGTGTTGGCCTCTGCCCATAACCCCATGGCTACACAACTATCAACACTAAAGTCCCGGTCCAATGCGCACCCGGGACATGAGTTGTGCGAGTCTAATGTTTTCCCGCTAGACCAACATGAGGCCGCTATTTCAGCTTACGCTTCAAAATAGGTATTAGCTAATCAAGTTATTTAATTGGTTTAAGTTTATTCATTACCACTATTGTTAAAGTGGATCATGCTTTTCCATAAAGCCAGATAGCTAGCAAACTACCTCAACTCTCAAACTGCAGAATGTGTTAAATTTGTGTTGACTTAAGACTGTCCACTCACTCCTGTTTGTCGTTCAAGGCTAGTGTAGCTTTCTTACGTAAAACATACATGTATGCTTGGAATATTTGTAAATTTAACAAATAGACTGGTCCAACTAGCCGAATAACGTTAAAATGACATATTATACATATTTCAGGACATTTAATTATCCAAAGTGTTCTCAAAAAGTAGGAAGGAAAATCATTCTGCTGCCACGTGTAACTGGACTGTTATAAGTTATCAGCTATCAGTTATTGGCTTTAAATTTACCTTTACGTCAGACTTGTGTAAGAGTTGCCGAATGATCAACATCACGAAGTCCAGCTCCAGGGAGC
Organism: Mesopsocus fuscifrons; assembly: GCA_950004255.1. Classification (NCBI taxonomy): domain Eukaryota; kingdom Metazoa; phylum Arthropoda; class Insecta; order Psocodea; family Mesopsocidae; genus Mesopsocus; species Mesopsocus fuscifrons. The sequence continues at coordinate 2,489,137 of OX465378.1, forward strand.
GCTCGTGCACCTCATCAAGGAAGATGTGCGTGTACTCAGATAGGTCACGAGCATTGAGTAGTTTCTTAAGAAATACCCCGGTCGTGCAGTACAGTAACCGAGTGTCTTCCGACATCTCTTGATTCAGGCCAATCTATGGAAAAACCAAACATCATTTCTGCTCAGATGTTATAGGTCAATGTATCCAGCTGACTTCTTGGAAACAACTTATATACACCAGGCTGATCTCAGTGGAATGCACTCCTAGAAAAAAGTACAAAACCTACTGAAACAGGTTGGGCGTGTGATATGAATATAATGGGTAAACACTTCTGTATTAATAAAGGGTTCGACAATGGTCGCACTTGACTTCCTCGCAATTTTTATCGAAAATTTAATTTTTTTTTAACGTAATTTATTTTTTTTGGGACCAAAATTTTAACTTTTTCTAAAAAATATTTTGCCATACACTGGACAATAATTTTAGGCACCTACTCACCGGATTTAAAACATATCCGTCAAATGGTGAAGTGTCGTTCGACGCGCAAAGTACGTGTTTTCTATTTTCCATGTCACGGCCTTAATTTTCAAGTAATTGAAAATCTATTGAAAACGACCTTGAAGCATCTATCTGAGACCACTTTCACCAATTTTCAAGGAAATCTGTCGATTAGGGTTGTTGCAAATCCGTCTGAACCAATCAAAAACGCGATTTCCATTTTTGGAAAATTTTCCTACGATAATGCCAATATTGGCCATAATTATTATGTTGGATAAATTTCGTTCGGTAAAACATCAAACTAGGTTAAAGTACACCTCCCTACCAATTTTTATTGAAATCGATCGAATAGTGCTACCGGAGTGACGACCAACGCGTTTGGGCCAAAACTGGGCCAAGTTATTGGCCCACCTCCAAGTGATTGTAAAAGACCTAAAAGCATCTATTCAAAAACACTTTCGCAAATTTTCAAGGTTCCAACTTGATATACGTAGCTTCCAGCCCTTCTTAACTGTCAAAAAACACGATTTTTTGCCTTTTTTTGACCATAGCAGGCGCAATTTTTGAGTTATCAAAATTTATCAAAAAATATGTCCAGATAATTACATTAGGCACCTACATACCGAATTTGAGCAAAATCGGACGAACGGTGTGACGTCCAGTTGCGCGACAGAGTGACGTACGTACGTACGTCGGACGGACATTTTTTAAAAACCACTTTTTTGGACTCGGGGGACCTCCAGGATCATGGGAAACCCAAAATCTCAAAATCGAAATTTTGCACGAAGACATAACTTTCTCAGTCCATGTATTACATACGGGCGAGAAAGTAAAAATTGGGCGAACTGAATGTTTCCAGAGCCTTAAGTACCTGATGTCCGCAAAGGGTGCGCCTTGGCCAGCCCCGCTCCTCGCACACTCGACTGGCGATACTGACGGCGGCGAGACGTCGTGGCTGCGTCACGACTATGTTACAGTGACTCCGTGCTTCCCAGCAATGGTCGAGCACGTATTGAGGCACCTGCGTTGTCTTGCCGCAGCCTGTGGGCCCTGAGATCACGCAGACATTCGCTGAAGTGATCTTTCTGACAATCTGAACATATTAATCGCCACTTTAGAGAAAACGAAGGAAAAAACAATTAGTGTGATTCAATGACACAACTTTGTGTCAGAACTATAAGTATAAGTGCTTTTGCTTGTTCACAACTTGAAAGCCAAGGACTGGGTTTAAGTATGTTAAAAGATCGTCTCCTTAAAGGCTAATTGTATGGTGAAAAAGAAATTTTTTATAATATCCAAAGAACAAGGCAGGAACTAACATTACATAGCAGATTTTAGTATATTCTTTTAATGCCACCTGATTAGAGTTTATTTATCACTGGTCAAGACTCAAGATACGTAGGTATTTTTCAGTATATTATGTAATTACTTACCTCTTGCTTGTACGGGAAAACAGGAAGGTGGGTCTTAGGTTCATGGTGGAATGTGTACCGCTGAAAGATAGCTTGCGTATCCTCCGCACGTAACACATTCAGATTCTCAGCGGGCTCGTATGATGTCAGCCCAGTCAGCCCTTCCAGCTCATCAACATCATGAGGAGCCCTCAGATCTCCTTCGACAGCCACTGCTTCATCACGTCGTTCTCGAATATAATCGAAGCCACCTACCCAATCCCGAACCTAAAATTGAAATTAGGGTGGTTTTCATACCGGAACAGAAGACCCCTACCGTGAATCGGCCAAGTCCTTAGCTACATTTTCGGTGTTCAAATTGTCCCAAATGATTCTAAATGTTTAGATTCGCCTATGCCTGTAGCATACTAAGTATAGTATATCTAGTATAATACTATAATACTACATTAAGTACCTATTTGTCAAATTACCGGTCACCACAAAATCGTGTTTGTTTCTGCTTTTTCCGACAATTTCTTTTAGGACACTGTTGGAAATATAATATGTCGGCAATGTTGCGATTTTGAACAAATAATTTATTGACAAAAAATTACTCGTTCGTAAAATCACAACATAGCCAGTTCATTTCTGACGTTAAAAAGACTGAACTGATTCAATTTTTGTTGCAAATGACCTCGAAGCATCTATTTGTCAACACACATACCTACCTACCAATTTTCGATGTTATAGGATGAAAAGTGTACAGTCGGCGCTTGTCCGACTCACAGTGTTGTAGGTTGGGGTTCGAAAAACTTAGAAAAATTTCGGTGGTTCCCTCGAAAAAATTCTAAGTTTTTAAAGTTTTAATAAATTCATATCTCCTTTGTTTTGGCGAATTTTGAGTTACTGTATTAAACTTTTATGTTCGTCTCTGTACTACCTAAAACTTTTCTCCCAAGAGTTTTTTCATAAACCCAAAAATAATTTCGTTCAAATTTGAGGCAGAGTCCACTCGTTGGACTCTGCCTCAAATTTGAAGATGTACCTAGGTAATGTTAATACAAACAAAAAATTACAATATATTATTTCAACATCTTTTATAACAGCTGAGTTACACTAACTTTACGTTTTCAAAAATTGATATCTAGGCTATTTTTAAATATTTTGGGTCAGTGTATTACACTTTTTTCCTTGTCTTCTGTCAAAGAAAGTTTTTCGAAAAAGGTAAAAAAAAAACCACTTTTTTTGGACTCAGGGGATCCCCAGGATCATGAGAAACCTAAAATCTCAATTTCGCAATTTTGCACGAAAACAATACCTACTATCTAAGGCTAGCGTGAAAGTAAAAACTATTATGCTGCCATTAGTGAACAGTTCTTACCATGTGGAACATGGCGTAGCAGAGGACCTAGGTGGGAGACTGGGAGTCAGCTTACCTGTTGGTCTCGAGAGACGCCATAATCGTCGTCATCGGAATCTTCAAAGCGAAGCCTTCCGTCAGTTTGCCCACTGGCGACTTCAACAATTTGAAGTGGTTTTGAAATGTCGAAGAAATCGTTCAAATTCATCGTTTAAAAGTAAAATTATAACCCAATCATTGGTACCAGCGGCTCAAAATTTGACCCCTGCAATTGTTAAGTAACCTGTTATTTGATGGTCAAAAATCGGGAAATTTAATCATCCTCAATAATCGGTGTAGGTAGGTAGTTATTTAAAAAAAAAATTATGAAAAATATCACAAACGCAAGAATGTTACTGTTAAACTTAACATAAAATTACATTACTTCACACAACACCGCAGGAAAAAGCACAAATTGGCTTGGTTTGGTATTATAGTGACGGTCGAAAAGCGAGATTCACCCAAAGGCGCCGAATCCTACCGAGGAGCTGGAACCGTACTGTTCCTTTTCCCAGTCTTCACGGTTCCAGCTCCTTTTAAAAGAATTCTTTAGCAATTCGACCGGCCTGAATGATACACTAACAATCTCTCCATCTTAGCCTGAGCGTAAACTTTTATTTTTTGGAAAGGATAGGGTTCCCGACTAAAGATACACTTGCCGATCCGCCATCTTAGCCTGCGCCTGATAATAACACTGTAAGAAAAGGGTTACGCTTATAGAAATATTGAGGTAATGTCGTTCTTATAATTCCCTGGGGAGTCGACTCTCGAGTCGTGCGATTAATTGTAAGAACGACACTACCTCCATATTTCCATAAGCGTAACCCTTTTCTTACAGTGGAACAGTGAAGACTCAGGGAGCCGACTCCGGGCGCAGGCTAAGATGGCGGATCGGCAAGTGTATCTTTAGTCGGGAACCCTATCCTTTCCAGAAAATAAAAGTTTCACGCTCAGGCTAAGATGGAGAGATTGTTAGTGTATCATTCGGTACTTCAGCAGACTATCAACAATTTAAGGCCGGCCGCTCAGGGAGTTCCTGAGGTAGGTAAAATAAAGGGTCCGACAACAGTCGCACTAAACTTTCTCGCCCCATGTGATTTTTTTTTTTTTTTGATTTCTTTGAGATTTTTTTGCGGGCGTAATTTTTAAGCAATCCAAAATCGGTTGAAAATGACCCAAGAGCATCTATCTGAGATCACTCCCACCAAGTTTCATGGCTGTCATTCTATTACTGTAGTCCCAAATGCGTTCCGACCATTCAAAAACGTGGTTTCTCATTCTCAACTCATTTTCGACACTTTTTTGACTGCAACGGCCGTAATTTTGAAGATAACAAAATTCTGTTCGACAAATGTTTAAGTTACATCGTTCTACACAAATTTACCAAATTTCATGACAATCGGTCAATAAATGTGAATGGCGCCGAAACGATCGAACTTTGGTCCAGAACGGCCGTAATTTTCAACCAATTCAATTTTAGTTGAAAATGACCTCGAAGCATCTATTTGTCAACACACTTACCAATTTTCAGTGTTATAGATTGAAAAGTGTACCGTCGGCGCTTGTCCGACTAACCAAAAACACGATTTTTGAATTATTTTGGCGGTTTTTTGACAATAGCGGCCGCAATTTTTGACCAATCAAAAAATCCTTGAAAATGTGTCTCGGCAGTAATTTTAGACAGGTCCATACCAAATTTCATCAAAATCGGATGAACGGTATAGGCGCTAGAGCACTGAACGGACTGACTGGCGGACTGACGGACTGACGGACTGACGGACTGACGGACGGACAGACTTTTTCCAGAAACCACTTTTTTGGACTCAGGGGACCCCCAGGATCATGGGAAACCCAAAATCTCAATTTCGAAATTTTGCACGAAAACAATACTTTCTCGCCATATATGGCTAGCGAGAAAGTAAAAAAATTTGTAGAATTTTATTATCTGTATTATTATAAACGTTATTACTTACAACAAACAATGTTTATTATATTTGTATTAATTTTATATTTAATAATCTATCTTTAAATATACTATTTCTATTTTTTATATTTTTATTTCAACACCATCGATATCTCGCATCGCTATTGATGTTGGCCGAAACGGCGGCCATTTTAAGTTCATTCTACGGCGTCGCCGGTGTCTGGGACAGGTTTTCTGGCCAATATATTTCAAAAATCCTTGAGCTAATGCTGAAACCACTGTACTTGGGATATAGTAAAATGTGTGCAGGTGTGATTTCAAGAAAACGTGTCGCCCGCCAAATTGATCCAGGTAAGGCTATACTTTCAGGACACCCTAGTCAGGATGTTGACCAAATTAGGTAAATTTAACTTTTGTTATCGTTAATATGTTGATAAGAATGTTGTTTTTAATGTTTTCAGCCGCACAAAACCACATATTCTACAATCTATGCGCTTGTGAGGTGGAATTTTGTGGATGCAAGCACCGGCATGGTGGCTTTTTACGAAAATTTCAGCATTTTCTTTGTTCAACGGTTGATGGTAAGCTGTTGACTTGCTTTCGTTAAATAGCACCCCTACCCTTGTTTCCTCCTCTTTCTCACACTTAACTGTCTTCTGCAAATATTGGCACAAACTGGCTCAGGGCTCTATTGCGCTGCATGATTTTGCAAAGTGCCGTGACGTCATATGTTCTGGCTGTAACATAACGCCAGTTCAGTGAAGTATTTGACATACTTGCACCGACATTGCTTTCAATCGAGCCGCACCGCCGTTTTTGATAGGAAAGGGTAGGATAGGAAGGATACGTGGTGAAGCAGGGCGCGGCTTGTGGACGGGACTAGAGTCCGGCTTAGTTTAGTTGATACTTTTCAAAGTCTCACTCTAATGTCTGAGAAGACAGACACTTTGTTTGAGAAAAAAACAACTGCTGGGTCTTCTTAGAATTCTATAAATAAATAGGCTAAAGTTTTTAAAAGGCCTGAACACTGCTTCCTTCTCAAGCATAGTGTCTGTCTTCTTAGACATTAGAGTGAGATTTTGACAAGTATCAACTAAACTAAGCCGGGCCATAGCCTCGTACAATGCGCCCTGCAGGTGTATTCCCTTTTTCGAACGCCAGAAAACCCACCCAACTAACACCTTCAAAATTTATTGTAAGAAGATAAGGCACGCCATGATGCAATATACGGAGAACAGTTCTTCTTACAATAAATTTTGAAGGTGTTAGTTGGGTGGGTTTGCTGGCGTTCGAGAAAGGGAATACACCTGCTGGAAGGGAGGAGCTTGCCATGGCGACTATCCACGAAAAAACCCATCCCTTCCCACTACGGCCTGATATGCTAACTCGCCAGAACGGCCGTTCAGGACGTGACTTTAGACTTCGCTTCAGCGTCTTCTCCTTATTTCAAAGATGTGTTCTTGTATGTATTGAGACTGCAGTGTAGGCTATATTTTTGTCTAAAGTCGAAACTATGTAAATTCTTTTTCACAGGAACGCCTGACACACCGTTGCGTTGCGTCCTGTATTACTCACCGAATATGTCATCATCAAGATGGGAGATATGACGTCGACATGATGGTGGCCAGTCCTACGATAGGGGGATTCGCCTAGTCCCTCCTTCTCTTCCTACATGCTGCCTGGAGTCTAAGTGCCTTACCGGGAGGGTCATCTGTTTCTACTCCTCTCCGGCTTGGGTGAGTGAATCTTGTCTATTTCGCTACGGTGCTTTGTGGCTAGAACAAGGAGCCTTTCCTTAAGGCCTTATTACCCGAGATACAAAACCCTTATAAATTGAACAAGTTAAAAATCAAGCGGCTACTTATTCTAGTTCTGAACACACTGTTATCGTAGTTTGTCAAGTAACATCCCAGAACTAGAACAGCCCCTTGATTTTTAACTTGTTCTACTTGGGTTTTGTATCGCCTGTGATAAGGCATTTAGAGCTGACAGTGTTGCAGAAAGTGTTACTTGATTATAAAGTGTTACTTGCCTCCACTGTAAGAAACCTGCACCATGACGTCCACCTGATGTTAGCCCTTTTGCGAACTTACGATACCTTGAAAGCCTCTGTTTATACAGTACAATTTTCTGAAACCTACTATAGCTGGTACTTGGCTCTGGCACTTGCCGAAACGATTCACCTCACGGTATGGCTGTGGATTTTTTTGACGAAAGCATGAGAGTTTCCGTAATTTGGGAAGGGGGCTGCGAGAAACAGTGGACACTTAAACTCTGTCTCACTTTTCGTTTGGAATGTCTTGACTTGGGTTAGATGCTGTGCTTTACTTGAGAAGAAGGGTCCTGTTTAAGTTACCACCTATTGATCACCACACTCTTAGATGAAAATAACGTCGGTGATATGCAGGATTGGACAGACTACACAAGTGTCAATTGTTGTTGCTAAACTCTTTTAGGTCATTGTGACCCCTTCTTCTTAAGATACTTCTTGTTCTGAACAAAAAATAGTTTTGGGATTTTTTAATTTTTTACTTTCTCGCCCGTATGTAATACATGGGCTGAGAAAGTTATGTCTTCGTGCAAAATTTCGATTTTGAGATTTTGGGTTTCCCATGATCCTGGAGGTCCCCCGAGTCCAAAAAAGTGGTTTTTAAAAAATGTCCGTCCGACGTACGTCAGTCTGTCGCGGAACTGGACGTCACACCGTTCGTCCGATTTTGCTCAAATTCGGTATGTAGGTACCTAATAAAAAATATCTGGACATGTTTTTTGATAAATTTTGATAACTCAAAAATTGCGCCTGCTATGGTCAAAAAAAGGCAAAAAATCGTGTTTTTTGACAGTTAAGAAGGGCTGGAAGCTACGTATATCAAGTTGGAACCTTGAAAATTTGCGAAAGTGTTTTTGAATAGATGCTTTTAGGTCTTTTACAATCATTTGGAGGTGGGCCAATAACTTGGCCCAGGTTTGGCCCAAACGCGTTGGTCGTCACTCCGGTAGCACTATTCGATCGATTTCAATAAAAATTGGTAGGGAGGTGTACTTTAACCTAGTTTGATGTTTTACCGAACGAAATTTATCCAACATAATAATTATGGCCAATATTGGCATTATCGTAGGAAAATTTTCCAAAAATGGAAATCGCGTTTTTGATTGGTTCAGACGGATTTGCAACAACCCTAATCGACAGATTTCCTTGAAAATTGGTGAAAGTGGTCTCAGATAGATGCTTCAAGGTCGTTTTCAATAGATTTTCAATTACTTGAAAATTAAGGCCGTGACATGGAAAATAGAAAACACGTACTTTGCGCGTCGAACGACACTTCACCATTTGACGGATATGTTTTAAATCCGGTGAGTTGTTCAAGTTTGAAACTGTCGTGAGCGGGCGAACAGTGGATAACAGATCAGTTGCACGCTATACGTGGAACCGTGAACATTTAAATTGACTTGTGAACCTCTCCTAAGTATCCTACCCAATCTATACCCCCACCTATACCATCCCCACAGGTAAAACGATTGTCTACACCTAAGCGGTAAGTTTATTTAAGTCGAAAAACGTCCAACACGGACATTATGTGGCCCGTTCAAGCCGGATTCATTTTTCTCCGTTCACGACAGTTTTTCTCAAGTAAAAGTTAAAATTTGTTCTCATATACATCATTAAATAATAAGTAGGTCATTTTCTAAAATTTGTCTTTTTTCCAAAGTAAAAACTTCTATGTTAAGGGGAAATTTAGCCTGGTCAGGTATTCGCAACAAAGTCAGGTCATCTGTTGATGTTCAGGTTCTTGTGGTTTTGGGTTCCGTGTGCAATTCATGTTAGTTTTGGTCTCCCAGAACTATTCTTTTCTCAAGTTCAGGTCACGGATACTCGGACACAAGTTTTAACGCTTCAGCGCGCGTGCAGACTCGCGCATACTTTTTCAAAGTTAATTGTTATGTTAGTACTGTTATCATAACTAGTACAATGGAGGGTAACTTACTAGTAGCGGAAAGAGATGATTTAATCTCAAAAGTCACAACTTTATGTAAAGAATTTAAAAAATTTGGTATTGATGATTTGCCCAAGGCGGAAGCAAGGCTTCAACGTGTCAATAGGTACATTAGCGCATTTTCAGAGCTCGTCTCAAAAGTAAAGTTGTACAATTCTATACTGCAACTGAGAAAGACAGTATTCTTATCGATGGTGAAGAGAAGGGTTTTAACTCTTTAACCGACTCTATTTTCGAGTTTTACTATACGATAAAAAGTGCTAGAGAAGACAGAATAATTACTGCTCAGGCTCAGAGCCATGGTGAAGTTAGGTCTAGCTTGTCGGCTCTTGCCCCAATCCCATTGCCTAAATTTGATGGTAATTGGGAAAGTTTTAAAAATATTTTCGATTCTATGGTTGATTCAAAAGCTCATTTTTCTAACTCTGAAAAATTCCACTATCTAGTATCTTGTCTCAATGATGAAGCTAAGACAGTAATAGCTCAGTTTCCTCTAAATGACGAAAACTACGCTAATGCTAACAAAGCTCTTGAAACTAGGTACAAGTCAAAAAGGCGCACAGCTGCCAATCTTGTTCAGGAGTTATTGGATTTTCCTACAGGTTCCAAAACCGATTACAGTAAGTTGTTGTGCACATTCAGAAATGCAGTAGCCTCTCTCAATACACTTAAAGTTCCAGATTTGGGTGATTTTATAATTTTCCAAATTCTGTACAGCAAAGTAAGTAAAGATGTTCGTGTCGATTTCGACAGAAGACTGAGAGATCTCTCTGAATTTCCTAAGGCTGATGCACTGCTGAGCGTTCTACAACAGCGAATGCAAATGGAGCAATTAAATAATTTAGGTACTTCTACATCTCAGTCTCAATCCTCGAATATGTCTAGTTCGAAAACCACTAGTAACAGTAATAATCCTAGATCTAATTATTATAACTCAAACAAGAAAAGTTCGTCTCTAAATGTCCAGGTGAAAACATGTCCAGTCTGTAAAGGAGATCACAGCATCTACCAGTGTCCCAAGTTTACCAAGTTGTCTGTAAATGAAAGGTTCGATTGTGTCAAAAGTTTAAACAGGTGTTTCCAGTGCCTTGGCAATCACCCTCGTAACAAATGTGTTAGTGTTCATAAATGTAAAGAATGTGGAATGAAGGCTCACAATACTTTACTCCACAAGCCCAATCGTGTTGCTAATGATGAGTCAAAGTCAGAAGACGTGCAGGATCAGGGACACAATTCCAAGGTCGTTCATACGGAAAGTCTCACCTGCAGTCAAGGTCAATCGGTCATTCTGTACACTGCAGTTGTGTTAGGTCAAAACGCTGCGGGTTTCTACACGCCCCTGCGTGCTATTGTAGATCCAGGGAGTCAACGTTCATTTATAACTGAAGCGGCGGTTCAGGCTTTAGGTCTTAGTCGCAAGCGGGACTCTACTATTGTTTCTGGAATTAGTGTACAAGAATCTCTCACAAAAGGTCGGACTGAATTAGTCATCAGGTCGTCATTGCCACATTCACAGTTTTCTTGCAAAGTTTCTACCCTTATTCTATCTCGAATCTGTTCAGATCAGCCTGCATTCTTGGTCAGTGACGAAACTAGGAATCGGTTTTCCAATCTTGAGCTGGCTGACCCAAAATGGTATAAGCCAGGAAAATGTGATTTGTTACTCTCAGGTGATTTCTATGCGTCGATACTTTTGGATGAATATCCTAATGTTGTCACTGGTAACCCTACAGCTGTCAAAACTCAGCTGGGTTGGTTGATTATTGGACGAGGATCTAAGTCAACTGAAAAAGCCACTACTCTTTTAACTATGTCGGAATGTTGTGACCTCAACGATACAGTAAAAAGGTTTTTCGAACTGGAGCAAGTCACTCCAAAAGTCAAACCAAAATGTCCAGAAGATGTTTATGTTGAACAACAGTATGTCAGGACCGTGTCCAGGGAAGATTCAGGTCGTTTCATTGTTTCACTACCATGGAAACCAGACGCTACGCCTCTGCAGGAAAATAAGTTTCCACCTCTCAAAAGTGCTCTTTATCTCGAGAACAGACTTATGAAAAATTCTGAGCTCAAAGCAAGTTACCGCAAAGGTCTTCAAGACGCTGTTAAGCAGGGTGTTATGGTTCCATGTAGTGAAAAAAGTGTTTACATTCTTCCTCAAGTGCTGGTAGAAAAACCAGAGCGTACTACCACTAAACTTAGGGTTTGTCTAAATGCAAGTAGTGTGGACAAGTCCGGTGAGTCGGTCAACTCTCGAATTTTCGCAGGTCCACCGTTACAGAAGGATATAACTCACGTTATTTCAAGGTTTCGTTTTCACAGTGTGGCGGTGTCTGCCGATATTAAGGCTATGTTTACTCAAATTATTGTTAATGAGCAGGACAGACATGCCCAGCATGTACTGTGCAAGTTGGATGATAGTTCGGAGCTAATCGAGTACGAACTCAATCGTTTAGTTTTCGGATTTTCGTCGTCTCCATTTCTCGCTCAACGTGTCCTTCTGTCTCTTTGTGAACAGGATGGTGCTATGTTTCCGATGGCTTGTGAAGCTATTAAGAATTCTACATTTGTCGACAACATTGTCAGTGGCGCAGCTTCGATCAAAGAAGCAGCGCAACTGTGCCAAGAACTTACCTCCCTATTACTTAAGGGTGGGTTTGAGCTACGTAAGTGGGCTTCGAATAGCTCGGAGGTGCTTGGAGATCTGGATCCCCAACATCTCGAATCTCTGTCGTTTCATGCTGCTGAACCAACAGCTCACTTGTTAGGCCTTAACTGGCAACCTATGTCCGATTCGTTTCGGTTCGATGTTCTCAATTTTGATGGCCCGTCCACAAAAAGGTCGATTCTTTCTTATTGTGCTCGAGTGTATGATCCAATGGGGTTTCTCTTACCATTTACATTATGCATGAAAGCTATCGTACAGGCCTGCTGCCGAGCAGGTATAGATTGGGATGATCATCTCCCTGAAAATCTTCTGTCGCAATGGCTTCAAAATATGTCGGAAGTTCATCTTCTCTCTCAAGTTGTGATTGAACGTCACATTCCAATCGATGTCAGCTATCTGGAGATAGTAGGTTTTGCAGATGCTTCAACAACTGGCTATGCCGCCGTGTTGTATGTTGTGTGCAGGGGTGAGCAAACCCATGTGCACATGCTAAAAGCTAGGTCAAGGGTTGCTCCAACCAAACCTACTACTATCAATCGTTTAGAGTTGTGTGCTGCCGCTCTATTGGCTGAACTCTATTTCTCTATGTTGCACGTACTGGCCCCTTTGAATGTCAAAAAGTGTACGTTCTACACTGACTCAATGTGTACCCTTAAGTGGATAAACATACCCCCTCATCGTCTCAAAGTTTTCGAAAGTAATCGAGTCGCTTGTATCTTGGAAAACACCAATCAGAGTGATTGGAAACATGTTCGTTCGGAACTGAATGTCGCAGACCCCGGTTCTCGCGGTCTCAGTCCAGCTGAATTTCTGCAAATGTCGAAGAGTTGGTTCTATGGTCCATCGTTTCTTAAACTCCCCTCAGAGCAGTGGCCAGATACGCCACTGACTGATGGAAGTGAGGTTGAAGTGCAATGTGCTATGTTGGCGCAAAGCTCCAGTACAGAACCTAGTCTGGTTACGCTCCTGTCAGAACGCTTCTCGTCTCTTCACAAAGTCAAAAAAGCAGTTGCAGTTTGGCTTAGAGTTTTCGATTTCCTCAAGTCCAAGAAAAATGTTCCTATGAGATCAGGTTCAATCGCAGTCGATGAGTTAAATAGGAGTATGGTCGCTATGGTAAAAATTGAGCAAAAAGTTTATTATCCAGAGGCTTTGTTGAACGGCAAGTCAACTGGTAATCTCTCATGTCTCACCCCCTTCGTAAGGGATGGTGTGGTCCATGTCGGTGGCAGACTTTCCAATGCTTCCACCTTGTCAGCCTCTGCTAGGCACCCCATGTTGATACCTGGAAAATCGGTATTGGCTCGTTTGTTGTGCGAGGATAGTCATGTCGCTACCCTCCATGGAGGACCTCTTCTAATGCGAGCTTCCATCCAAAGAAAATTCTGGATTACAGGTATTGGTTCCCTACTCAAAAGTGTTGTTTTCAAGTGTGCAAGGTGTTATAGGTTCAAAGCAAAACCTATTGCCCCTGTTATGGAGGACCTTCCAGCATGTCGGCTCGAGTCAGTAAGACCCTTCTTACGTGTAGGAGTTGATATGTGTGGTTTTTTCAAAGTTCGGGACTCTGCGCGCAAGAAGGCGCCAACCCACACTAAATGCTATGTGGCTGTTTTCGTTTGTTTTAGCACAAAAGCTGCACACTTGGAAGTAGTGCTAAATTTAAGTACCGAGTGTTTCCTCGCAGCTTTCCACAAGTTTGTTTCTCGTAGAGGTCTCCCTCATTTCGTCCACTCTGACTGTGGTTCTAACTTTAAAAAACTGGCTAAAGATCTAAAAGAAATTCATGATTTTTATGCAAACTCGTCGAATGAGCTCGAACGAGAACTCTCAAAATTAAATGTCAAATGGGTATTTAATCCCCCTGCAGCACCTCACTATGGAGGACTGTGGGAAAGACTGGTTGGTAGTTTCAAGCATCATTTAAAAAGAGTAATAGGTACCAATGTTCTTACTTATCAAGAGTTAGACACACTCGTTGTTTCCATCGAAGGAATTCTGAATTCGAGGCCCTTAATGCCTCTACCCAATGATCCTGCAGAAAATAGTTGTTTTCTTACTCCCGGTCACTTTCTGGTGGGTGGGGCTTTAAACGCCGTGCCTGAGTATCCGTTAGACAACGTCAAACATTTAGACCGCTGGCAGATAGTTAGACAAGCTGTTCAGCAGTTCTGGTCGGGATTCAAGAATCATGTTTTGCAGACAATGATCCCTCGTCGTAAGTGGCAAAGTTCCTCTGGACCAAATCTCAAAGTCGGAGATGTGGTCTTAGTTCGCGAAGAAGGGACTTCCCCGCTAATGTGGCCTTTAGGTCGAATTCTCGAAATTGTCAGTACCAACCAGGCTGGATTTTCTCGTATTGTTAAAGTTAAAGTTGCCAATGGCGCGCTTATCCGCCCAGTGCATAAGTTAAGTTTGTTTCAAGCAAGCCAAGACGCTTAAGTTGTTTGTTCTTTATGTCAATTTTATTTGTAAACGTTTAAGTACCATTCACCTCTCTTTTTTATCGTTTCTTTTTCAAAGAAAGGTGGGTGGAAATGTTCAAGTTTGAAACTGTCCTGAGCGGGCGAACAGTGGATAACAGATCAGTTGCACGCTATACGTTGAACCGTGAACATTTAAATTGACTTGTGAACCTCTCCTAAGTATCCTACCCAATCTATACCCCCACCTATACCATCCCCACAGGTAAAACGATTGTCTACACCTAAGCGGTAAGTTTATTTAAGTCGAAAAACGTCCAACACGGACATGAGTAGGTGCCTAAAATTATTGTCCAGTGTATGGCAAAAATTTTTTTAGAAAAAGTTAAAATTTTGGTCCAAAAAAAATAAATTACGTAAAAAAAAAATTAAATTTTCGATAAAAATTTCGAGAAAGTCAAGTGCGACCATTGTCGGACCCTTTATTTTGACAAAAACGGCCGTAATTTTCAAAATAAATAAATTCTGTTCGGCAGGTGTTTAAATAAATAACGTACTTCTACACATATTTACCAGATTTCATGAAAATCGGTCTATAAAATAAATGTGCATGGCGCCGAAACCATCGAACTTTGGTCCAACCAATTCAATTTTTGTTGCAAAAGACCTTCAAGCATCTATTTGTCAACACATTTACCAATTTCACTTTTCTTAATACTGAGCGAAATTTCTGAGTGTACGAAATTATATTTGATACTGATTGTACGCACTTAAATATCAAATGTGAGTAGTTGTAAGGTGTAATAGGTTGATCGGTGAAGTACTGTTGAGAAACGTACGGACATTTTGTTACAGCCTCTTTATGATAGAGGGGTGCCGCTATAATACCCTCTTTTGTCTTTTTTTGTAAGCCCTTTCAGTGAGTTCTGGCATAGCAGAGTGCCGCCATACTCAGTACCTGCCCTCTTTTGTCAAAATTGGTAAGCCCTTTCCGACAAAGAGACTTCAGGTTAGCCCAGAACTGACTGAAAGGGCTTCTAAGCTGTACTTCATTATTCTCGAACTGTGCAGCAAGGGGTCCTTTTAGTTCCACTAGTTCTTTTATAATCTCCCTGTCAGGCAAAAGATAGAGTTCCATTGTCAATGAAATAGGGTCACAACTCCATTGTCATTGGAACTGGAAATGGAAACTAGGGTGGTGATGAACACAAAGCTGATCACTCCCAAACAAACCAATCCCTCTGCAGTTTGTACACTCTATGGCCATCAGGCCCGTATCCAGAATGCGGTCATGGGGGGGGGGGGGGTTTAGCCTAAATTTTTTTGCTTCACGTTGGCATTACCATGTTAATTTTCCGCTCATGGCGGGGGGGGGGGGGGGGGGGGGTTTAACCCCCTAACCCCCCCCCCCCGTGGATAATGATGGCCATCATCACTCCCTGTGAGAATTTATTCAACTCAATCCCTGGAGTGTGTTCTACAGCCATGGGGCATGGGACCAGGTTGAAATTAAATATTAAGAAAGTTTAACACTATCTTTAAAAAAATAAAGGGTCCGACAATGGTCGCACTTGACTTTCTCGCAATTATTACGCCAGCGGTATCGAAAATTTTGATTTTTTTTTATGTAATTTATTTTTTTTTGGGACCAAAATTTTAACTTTTTCTAAAAATATTTTGCCATACACTGGACAATAATTTTAGGCACCTACTCACCGGATTTAAAACATATCCGTCAAATGGTGAAGTGTCGTTCGACGTTCGACGCGCAAAGTACGTGTTTTCTATTTTCCTTAATTTTCAAGTAATTGAAAATCTATTGAAAATGACCTTGAAGCATCTATCTGAGACCATCTTCACCAATTTTCAAGGAAATCTGTCGATTAGGGTTGTTGCAAATCCGTCTTAACCAATCAAAAACGTGATTTCCATTTTTGGAAAATTTTCCTACGATAATGCCAATATTGGCCATAATTATTATGTTGGATAAATTTCGTTCGGTAAAACATCACACTAGGTTAAAGTACACCTCCCTACCAATTTTTATTGAAATCGATGGAATAGTGCTACCGGAGTGACGACCAACGCGTTTGGGCCAAAACTGGACCAAGTTATTGGTCCACCTCCAAATGATTGCAAAAGACCTGAAAGTATCTATTCAAAAACACTTTCGCAAATTTTCAAGGTTCCAACTTGATATACGTAGCTTCCAGCCCTTCTTAACTGTCAAAAAACACGATTTTTTGCCTTTTTTTGACCATAGCAGGCGCAATTTTTGAGTTATCAAAATTTATCAAAAAACATGTCTAGATATTTACATTAGGTACCTACATACCGAATTTGAGCAAAATCGGACGAACGGTGGGACGTCCAGTTGCTCGACAGAGTGACGTACGTACTACGTACGTCGGACGGACATTTTTTAAAAACCACTTTTTTGGACTCGGGGGACCTCCAGGATCATGGGAAACCCAAAATCTCAAAATCGAAATTTTGCACGAAGACATAACTTTCTCAGCCCATGTATTACATACGGGCGAGAAAGTAAAAATTAAAGTTGTTTCTTTGAAGTTTGGATGGACTTTTGTGTCCACCAACATCACTGGGTAGGCCTGTCAGTCCTGTCACTGCTGTCACCAGTATAATTTGTTCCTTAGACTGAACATACATTCGCTATTTATTTACACACCTTATATTGAAATGTTCTGAAATATAATATATTTTTAATAGACGTAATTAGCAGGCTGTGTTCTGATGTTACGAACGACTGATTTTTCCAACAAAAAATTTGTCCGAAATTAACTGATCGTAAAATCTCAACACAGCCTGTTAATTGCGGCAGCTAATAATACATATATTTCAGAACAATTAAACTTCCAGTAGTATATCCTTATAAAATGTGCAGCTGCTCAGCTAGCATAGTGGAGGGGAATAACAATGTGCCCGTTAACGCGCAGTTTCCGCCCTGCCAAGCGTATGTTTAGATGGAAGGTTCTCGATGGAGGGGTGTCTATTGTGTTTTGATTCTGCGCGCAGCTGCTGTTTGCCGAGGGAATCTTGCCCAGCGCGTCACCTCAAATGGCCATAGTAACAAATTGACAAATCGTCTTCATTTTAAATGTTTAATTCTCCAAATAATGGGTTCCTTATTTGCACAAATATTTAATTGTTATTGTGTAATGTTAAGTGAGGCTGGTGCTATGAACACTATTATACTCGAATGTATATTATCGATTACCGAGGTGGTTGTTCCATATTATAAAGACATTATTACTTAATCAAAGAGTGAACTTAACAGCAGGTGAGTTTCCACTATCATCTCGAATTTTTCGTTGAAATATGATCGGATGATTCCTCTTTGGGTGTGGCGGCCATTTTGACGAAGTGTAATATTTAATATTATTATTATTACTCTGACGATGTACCTATACGTGAGGAGGCGCTAGTAAGTTGTGGTAATATGTACAGTAGTCTCTCTGTAAGGAATGTCATAGGACCATGTAATTTGCTCGCTATAGGGAGGGTTTATCAAGAGACCATGTAATATGCCCGCTATATGGAGGGTTTGTCAAGGGGCCATGTAATTTGCTCGCTATATGGAGGGTTTGTCAAGGGGCCATGTAATTTGCTCGCTAAATGGAGGGTTTCTCAAGGGGCACATAATTTGCTCGTTATAGAGAGTGACAGCTGTAGTTTCTAAAATTGTGCAGTGAAAGTTTTTGCAGAATGGTACTTGTTTGTTCTCCCACATAGATTATAGTGGGACCTCTAGCGTTGTAACTCTGTGCCCTGCCACTGTCTGTTAACGTTTTCAAAACTGTTAAATATGAAGAAGCCAGTGGGAAATTAGGGAATCTCTCTCGACAGGTCCGTATCCAGAAAGCGGTCATGGGGGGGGGGGGGGGGGGGTTTCGCCTATATTTTTACTTTACCTGTATACGTAGTACCTATACGTAAGGTAAAGGCATTGACCTGGAAGGCACACTTTTCAACCGATTTTCTTTAAAAAAACCTGGTAGTGAACTTTCTAAAATTGGAAAAAATCAGAATCCGAAAGATCTCCCACTTTAAAATTAAAAGATCTCCCACTTTAAAATTAAGAGGGGTTACCCCCCCCCCCCCCCCCCCCCAAACTCCCCCTTAAAAAAGTAGAAAAAAATAACGATTTTGATCAAATTTTAGAGAATTATAGAATAAAAAATTACGAATCCAATGGTACCACCCACAACCCCCGCATAACTCCCTGGCCGATAAAAAAAGGGGGGAATCCCCTCTGGACCGTGGTTTGCGAAATATGGGTTGTGTGGGCTCAAAATGATCGGGAGATCTTTCTGAGGCAATTTATTTGGCTAAAATGTTTTTTCGATCGTCCAAAATTGACCCCCCCCCCCCCCCCTTGGGGGAAGTTTCGGTCATTTTCCAAAGTACGTTGTATGGGGTATCAAAATGCTCGGGGAAACGTTCTGAGACAATTTATTTTGGCAAAAAAATTTTCCGAGCTTCCCCAACTACCCCACCTCCTTTTAGGGGGTAGTTTTGGGTGGGGTCTCTAAGTACTCGGAGGAACATTATATATTATTCCATTCGTCAAAAAGTTTTTCCGTCTCCAATCATTTAAACAAGGTACGCTAATAATCAGGTAAAGTTTTGTCCGACCGTGTCGTACCCCTTGTTTTGCTTCACGTCGCCATTACAATGTTCATTTTCCGTTGGCCGCTCGTAGTTTGATATTATCTTTTGAGTGGAAGAAATGCATCATCAAGTAAAGCAGAGCCTTAAAAAAACTGTTTTTAATGGTCTTAATTATCCTTGTGCTTTTTCAGATGGAGCAATCTGGCCAGTGTTCACTATGGCTGCGCCTCCCCGCGCTATCCTAATAGTAGAAAGGGCACCGGAACTATCTTCATGATAAGGTGAGATTGTTACATTATATTTTATTTTATGTTATGCTTGCCAAAAAGATAGCTCAATGACGTCACAAAGTATACAGATGTCTTGAGGAGGACGATACGAGAAGGGAGCGATCCGTTCTCCATCCCTCATCTAGCCTTCGGCAGCCTGTTCAGGCTGTCAAAGCAGCTCGTGTAGGAACTGGCGCAAGTGCTGGAGCCACACTTGCGGTGAAGTAGGGGCCACAGTGTGGCGCCTCAACTTCAGGTGAGACTATAAGACCATGCCGTCCAGTAGGTATTCATCACCGAGTGCAACTGTTTGGTCAACATTTTCTTTCCTTCAATTAATAGTGTATCATTTGATATAGGACAAGTCGGTGACAGCTTTTCCCGAAAATATTCTACCATAGACAACAGTGTTACTCAGTAGGTACCTACCCAAAAGAAGTCGGATTAAGCAGCTAGTGGTCGGTATAATTGGTAGAATCATTTCTGCCATCGTTCCGCCCACTTTGAGCACCTACATTGCAACGGGAGAATGCCTGAACTAATTGCATCTACCATAGCCACCTTGTTCGATATCAAAATACATTCTCCTGGTTTTATGCATGTTTTAATGGTAAAAAATGACAAATACGAAGACCACAAACACAAAGACGGGCATCAGTCGCCACTGCCATCTTAACTCTAAAAAGCCGCTTTTTTATTCTCACCGCCATCTCATTCCACCACATAGAACGTAAACAAACAAACAAACAAATTGAAGTTGCTCCAACACACCGACCTACTCGATTACACCGAATCAAGTGTAATAAAGGCTCCGACAATGGTCGCACATGACTTTCTCGCAATTTTTACGCCAGCGGTATCGAAAATTTTGATTTTTTTTTACCATATTTTTACTGTAAGATAATTGAAGAACATAATCGTAAGTCACAGAAAAAATATTTCATTAGAGAAAGTAACTGGGTTGTGCCCAGTACAATCAAATAAAATAAAAAAAATTGTATTTAACTCTTTCTATATATGCTTTCAGTAAAGCCGAACAGGAATCGAACCCTGGGGCAGCGGTGAAGGCGTTGCTCTACTACAACTACTCCATTGCGAGGAAGAAAGACGAACCTTTCAAGCCCCTAGTCACAGAAAAAGTCATTGCCGAAGAGTCCAAGGAAATCGCGAGTATTCTGACCGGAGGTGAGAAATTTGATGTGTAATTATTTGTATTATTAAGTTTGTTTCCTGTAAGGATGGGTTTCATCAGTTAATAAATAAAAGAGCAAATTTATCTTCCCGAAAAAGCAGCTGAAAACTATAACTTGCCGTTAAAAGTTACGATAAGGGCGCTATCGGCAGGATGCTAACAGACGCCAACTTATATTTTCGGGAGGTTATCGGTGTAGTCAACTTTTAAGGGACACTATAGATAGTGGTGAAATCCATCCTGAAGGTATCATAGTTTTGCTAATACTGAGAAACGACGAAACTTCTGTATCTGCTTGAAGTGATGAAGCTTCTGCTGATGGTGATGCCGGCGGTGGACAGTCTTTCTCCTTAGATAGTCTCGAATCTCAGGAGAAAGGCCTTTCACCGCTGTCTTCGCTCTGACCTTCTAACCTTCTTCAACGTGAGGTGAGTATATAACTGAAAAAGGATGCCAATATAGCGACTTTTCTCTTGCCTGATTCAAAACCAAACCTAAGAAACCTCCACCATGGTTCCCCTATTGGATGGGTGACCCTCTCAGTAAACTACTGTTTATTTCCCCCACTCATGCGTGCATGGACCAATTAGTGACTCCAGACAAACTCTGTGTTTTTTTAGCACAATGGGTCTCGCTACTTTCATCGAAGAGTGAGGGGGACTTGCGATGTAGGTACCTTAAATATACCTTTCAATTTTTAACTGAATTTTTTTATTATTGTTTCAGATGGAGGGCTGAGGAGCGAGTCAGGGAGTGGGGACAGCACTCCTCGTAATACTGCCGTACCTGCGCCTGAGGACCACAAACTACCTAAACATACGCTTGTGAGTCACATTCATACGTAAGGTCGTGGGTTCGATGCCCACTTGATTCAACTGCTACGATCATAAACCGCTTGCACCACTGAGGTCCTGGGTTCGAATCCCGGTACCACCAGTTTTCCGTTGGTTGGTCAGTTCTGTTGGTAGCATGGATGTCACACACACATTTGGCTTCAGCCAACAATCAGTTTCTTTAAGTAACATCTCACCCTCTGGGCTACGGTCCATAACGTTAGTGGCCCCAGCACCGCCTCAACCAGAGTTAGTATTAGGAACCACCACCGAAAAACTGACAAAAATAACTTAGTCACCGTAAACATACAATGTCACTGGCCTACACGACTGAACCACCCCAAGAAAAGGACTATTGTAAGATACAGTACCTACCTAAACTGACTGACAAACTGACGAAACTTATATCAGAGACGACAGGAAAAACCCCAGCCCTCTATAATAAAAACAGCATAGGCCTCAGACTGATGAACTGTAAGACTAAAAAAGACAAAGACGCAGGGAATGGGGTGTACAAACTAAACTGCAGTACCTGTGATGCTTTCTATATAGGTCAAACCGGAAGGAATTTTAAACAAAGATTCAGAGAACATACCTACGGCATAGGAAAACCCTCAACTACCAGCCACTTTGCTCAACATCTCAATGCCAATAGTCACAATTTCTATCCATTCTCAGACTGGAAACCCCTTCATTGTTTAAACAAAGGCAAATAAACGGTCCGACAATGGTTGAACTTGACTTTCTCGCAATTTTTACGCCAGCGGTATCGAAAATTTTGATTTTATTTTACATAATTTATTTTTTTTGGGACCAAAATTTTAACTTTTTCTAAAAAATATTTTGCCATACACTGGACAGTAATTTTAGGCACCTACTCACCGGATTTCAAACATATCCCTCAAATGGTGAAGTGTCGTTCGACGCGCAAAGTACCTACGTGTTTTCTATTTTCCATGTCACGGCCTTAATTTTCAAGTAATTGAAAATCTATTGAAAAGACCTTGAAGCATCTGTCTGAGACCATTTTCACCAATTTTCAATTGCTCATTGAGCAATTGCTCAAATTCGGTATGTAGGTACTTAATGTAAATATCTGGACATATTTTTTGATAAATTTTGATAACTCAGAAATTGCGCCTGCTATGGTAAAAAAAAGGCAAAAAATCGTGTTTTTTGACAGTTAAGAAGGGCTGGAAGCTTCGTATATCAAGTAGGAACCTTGAAAATTTGCGAAAGTGTTTTTGAATAGATGTTATAAGGTCTTTTACAATCATTTGGAGGTGGGCCAATAACTTGGCCCAGATTTGGCCCAAACGCGTTGGTCGTCACTCCGGTAGCACTATTCGATCGATTTCAATAAAAATTGGTAGGGAGGTGTACTTTAACCTAGTTTGATGTTTTACCGAACCAAATTTATCCAACATAATAATTATGGCCAATATTGGCATTATCGTAGGAAAATTTTCCATAAATGGAAATCACGTTTTTGATTGGTTAAAACGGATTTGCAACAACCCTAATCGACAGATTTCCTTGAAAATTGGTGAAAATGGTCTCAGATAGATGCTTCAAGGTCATTTTCAATAGATTTTCAATTACTTGAAAATTAAGGCCGTGACATGGAAAATAGAAAACACGTACTTTGCGCGTCGAACGACACTTCACCATTTGACGGATATGTTTGAAATCCGGTGAGTAGGTGCCTAAAATTATTTTCCAGTGTATGGCAAAATATTTTTTAGAGAAAGTTAAAAGTTTGGTCCAAAAAAAATAAATTACGTAAAAAAAAAATCAAAATTTTCGATACCGCTGGCGTAAAAATTGCGAGAAAGTCAAGTGCGACCATTGTCGGACCCTTTATTTTTAGAACAATTGGTGCCGTTACGCTAATCCAGAGAGTGGGGTAGATTATATTAGTAACTATCTTTATTGGTGAGATTGACCCAGCTGTGCAAAAATATTAAGAACACATATTTTTCGATTGACTAAATATTTCAATAATGAAGAAACGACTGTGGGGACTACCTCATTTCCCACCATAGTTGATTAAGGCAAAACCATCGATTTCTTCGGGACAAAATGACAATTTTCACTCAACCGAGCATGGTGGGACGCAGCCTTAGAATGTTTTATTTTTGTACACATCATGTTTAACTATGTTACAGCACTGTTTTTATTGCCTTTTCCGTGTCAGTTTTGCAGATGATCAGACTACATGTTCACCTTAGGAGGCACTCAGGACGGAGTATACATGGTCTCTCCTTACATCAACATTCCTGGCGTTACTGAAAGATAAGTCGCTTTACAGCTTTTCTACTGTAGTTGTTCTTGTGTCATTGAAACTTGTTTTTTGAGCACTTTTCCAACTGGCCAAGGGTCCAGTTACTCACTCGTATTTTGGAAACAATTTTCCTTAAAAAAAAAAAAAAAAAAAATGTAACGTTGTCGCAAATATCATAATATTTTATCAAGTTGCACAAAGTTTCTTCGTATTTTGAAGGAATGCTTCCCAGCCAGTGGAAGGTGTAATGTGTCAATTCTCAGATATATATATTTTATATACGTGTAACTGTCAGAAAAATTGAGACAAGAAATATTGTATCAAAAAAATATGAGTGTGTAATCAGCCCCTAAGTCAAAATATTACTTTACCGGGAGAACTTATCCTACAGAAACCGCTGAGTGAAATATTTCGGCTGCACCTAAAATATTCTGTGTGAGGCAGTGAAACCCTCCCACCCTGTAGAGGAAAAAGTTTTGAGAAACCTTCAGGTAGCCAGGAAACCTGCTCAAATTTTGGTAATAAGCGTTTCTCCAGTTTCTTCTGGCAACGCTTTTAGGGTTGTTTTGGATTCGTTTTCACCATTTTCCTGCAGAACAGATAGGATAATTTCATTACTCATGTACGGCTTGTGGAAGCCTGCTTTTCTTTATATCCCAGAGCTCTGACACATCTCAATGGCAATTAGATTATTATGACTAGAGAAGCGTTAATTTCCATATCTGTGCGTTAAGTTAGAACGGTATCTGTTCTGTAGCGATTATGGTGAAATTAGTCCTTATTATCGATTGTGAGGTGATTCCCCTATACTGGAGTTTCGGGATTTTGACTTAATGGCGGGGGGGGGGGTTACTAGAGTTTTGCTTCAATTTGTGTTTGTGGTGTAGAGGTCAGAGCAGAGTCACACCGTGCCTTTGTTTTTGTTGGTAAAGATGTTATACCTTTAATGCTGTGCTTCAGCTGTTGATGCATCATCTCTGCTACCCATTAATATTAACAGTGCAAGCTGCAAATTATTCTTGCTTTTTTTTATTTTTTTTTTATTTTTTTTTTATTTTTAGACTTGAAACTTGAAGATGTAGCCTGTAATTTCCTAGTAAAGTACCAAACGCAGATTCCCTAATTTCTCCGTGCAGTGTTTTGTTTCGAATTCAGTTTGCCAATGCTAACAGCTAACTGAATTTCTAGGGGAGTAAGGAGGGATATCTCGAAAACCACTTTAGAATTGGAGAATCGGAGTGATTCATTTGGGTGTGACTGAGGTAGAATTGGTGGAAATGCATAGTCAGCTGAAGCTGAACATTTGAAAGAGGGAAACTGTGGAAGTTCCCCAAGGTACCCCTCTGTTGTCGTATTGTCAAAGTAGTCGACTTTGTCTAATCGGAGAAAGTAACTTAGGGAATTGGGCAGAGTGACACTCGGATGAGGAACTACCTTTGTTGATCCTCCCAACGTCACTTCTTCGCCAGTTCTCCTACTCTTCCTTTGCTAATTGCCGTGAGCTCCTCTTACTGATTTTACGTCTTTTCCTTTTGATGTCGTCATCGCCTTTGCAGATCTTTGCTACCATTGTGAATCTTTCTTTGACTGAAAAGCCTATCATCCAAAGTTTTCTTTGAGGTTCTCGTACATGACCTTCTTCGATTCTCCTACTATGCAAAATGCCAACGTCAGCTGTGAAACTGCAAAGGGCATGGTTACGCCCTAATAGACACGCAGCCACCGGGGTCTATTCCTAACGAAGAGGTAGAAAATATTTGAGTTATCATGTGCTGAGTCAGCGCCACCCATAAATATATTACCCCGGGTCCTTCTCATTGGTCGCCGTTATCGATACCGTGCTAACGATAAGGTTTGATGAATGCCCGGACTTTGACGGGCCGAATGGGGGGTGGGGGGCTTGTTACCCCGTATGAGTTGTCGTGTCCTGTTTTAGCCCTTAAAGGTAAAACCTTTTCTAAAGTCACAAATGAATTATGCCTTTTTAGGGCAGTATGGCGTGATATTCTCGGACTGCTGTGTTTTGTCTCAGAGGTTTCCGTCCTGACCAATGAGTGGTCGGCGTCCCTGCCCTGAGACAGTACCTCCTCACCAGTATGAGTCATTATGTTGTGTGAGGTTCTGTTTTGTTCTGTGATGACATGAGAATGCCCTGTCATTGCTGGACACTCCCGAATAGTCATCTGTGTGCGTTCCTCAGGCCTGTGTAACACCGCCTGGCTAGCTCACACGCAGGTGGGGTTACGAGGAACGTAGTTCTGAGGATCTAAGGTGTGTGCACATGCACAGATATTGAAAACACAAAGTTGGCCTTGAGAAAAATAATATAATCATATATCCAAAAATCGACTAGGGGTTGGAAAATTGTGCCATTTCCGAATCGGATGCTGTCACTAGGATCGTACAGTAAAATTAAAAAAATGTCTTTAAGTTGTGAGTAGTAAACAGCTGGTAAACAAGGAAGAGACACGTATGCAGCACCTAGCTTGAGCTTGTGAATACTGCTTGGACTATCTAATGTGTTTGATGGCTCATCTATGATAAGAAAAAATGGTAGAACAGTTTTCTCTTCGTGTAGTACTGTACGTGATTTCCAGATTGACCCTTGTACGAAATTACGTAGAATTCGGGGTGACTCATTCATTAACTTTTTGACATTTTCTAGAGTCGTCACCAAAACACCTTCCATCGAAAAAAATTTCTTAAGCATTACTTTCAGGGAGATCATTTGCGCAGTACTTTTTACGGCCCGTAGGCACTTTCTACCGTCTCGTCTGAAATGTTCCTTTCTCTTCCCTACAGTATAATTGTGGGGAGGTATGTATGAGCCATTTCTCTCCAGCAACTCTTTCTTTTTATAATAATAAGTTAAAGCCCCTAGTTGGTCTTTAACAGTTTTTGCAGTTGAGAGCACACGTTCATCATTATGCCCTGTAAAGAGAGGTACGATTGCGTTATTGATAAGATCAGCAGTCGCATTATAACTTTCAGCAGCAGAAGAGAGGGGGACCTCTGCGTTTCTGTACAATTTTGCGATAAAATTGGACAACGCGTTGTCTAAGTTAATTTCGGGAGCAATTTTTGGTGACTGTCCGTCAGGAGCATAACTTATGACTGGCGCTGACTCCCTGATGTGGATGCTGGTCAGTGGGGTGCTCGAATGTACTCCCGACTGTAGTGAGGTGCCCAACTGTGCCTCGGTGCAATCAGCCAAATTGTGCTTCTGCATTCATACAAGTTTTGCGCAGTTTGGAACAGAATGGAACGGCGCGACCTCCACAAAAAATGTTGTGTCACCAACCGGGAAGACAGTAGCAAGCCCTTCGAAACTGTTCCCAGCAAAATTTAAAATAATTCTTTTTCTATTTCCTACATAAACTATGTAGCTGGACGAGGCGTCCCTGCCCTGAGACAGTACCTCCCCAACAGTATGAGTCATTGTCATTATATGTTGGCTCAGGTTTTGTTTTCTTCGAACCTTTCACCCGCAGTGATGACAATATATGAGAATGCCTCGTCATGGGTAGGCAATCCCTGTGTGTGTCTGTACCTAACCAACGAATGCTCGGTGATTATGTGATTGTGATTAATATCCCGTCTACCTACTGACGATCGGCTTTCCCAGGCCGGCATTTTGCCTGATGATAGTGCGACGCAGCACCTTTTGAAGGTTTTATTCTTATATGCTTCTCATCCAGAGCGCCAGTTGGCGCCTAAAAATAAAGAACTGTACAAAGTATAATAATAATCTTTATATTCAACATAGCGGATCACAAGTGTAACCTACCTAAGTTAGAAAAGCGTCAAGTACAATGAAGAATGTAGGTGTCACGAGCTTACTACTGGTACCTTATAAAGGGAATAACCGAAGGTTGAGTTTCTCTCCGACGTATCTCCTTTCATGATTCCACTCACTGAAGTGATCCCCTGCTGCTCATCCCAATTTGACTATATCTGCAACACCAGTAACAGACACAGTAATATCGCTGCTGCTTATAATGTTACTCAACTATTTCTCTACAATAGTGCGAATGACAGAGCCGTAACAGTGCTACTCACATGGCGCGTTACCATTATAGCATCACCTTCACATCTCATTTGAAACAGACTACCTGTTGTCTAGAATAAGAGGCTCTCTAAATATGGAAGAGACAACAATGATCAACACAATAAGAATGCCACAATCACCGTACTACTCCTTTCAACAACAATCCTTGGTTTTAAGCGATTTAAGCGAAGAGATGACAATGACCAACACAATACGAGAGCTCAACGTACTTCCCTATCATGCCTGCGACATGATGTTCTGTTTGTGATTCTGACCTGAGCGGAAAGGTTAGCTTACCTTGTAATGAAGATTCTGGTTCTCGCGGCGGGAAGGTACCAGCCCTGATAGGTGCCAGGCGCAGTTCTGCAGGTCACCTGCGTGGGGCACCTCTGTTGTCGTGGTACTTGCTTGGACTTTCCCGCAACAGCAGTTAGCGAAGAAGCAGGTGAAGCGCCTGCAGCGGAAGGAGTCATTGAACCTTGTAATGAAGATTCTGGTTCTCGCGGTAGGAAGGTACCAACCGTGATAGGTGCCAGGCGCAGTTCTGCAGGTCACCTGCGTGGGGCACCTCTTTTGTCGTGGTACTTGCTTGGACTTTCCCGCAACAGCAGTTAGCGAAGATGCAGGTGAAGCGCCTGCAGCGGAAAACCCTCCGACAGACTCCAGCGCTCATAAGCAAGTCACAGGTACTCGCCCGATTCGAAGGGGCGGAGAGCGGCACCGACGACGATGATCCTGTAGACTAGGGCGACGGATAGGACTTCGTGAAGGCTCCAGTGGCCGAAACCGACGAAGGGGCCAGTTCCAGGACACCCGTGCAACACCCGCTGACTGCTGGTGCGCGGTTTGTGATACCGTCCGACAAGTTGGTAGTAGAGAAGCACTCGGAAGACGACGGAACACCTAGCTCTCGGGTAACAGTCGTAGGGGAGGAAAGGACGGAATCGCCACATTCCGCCATGTTTCCGCCCGAGAACCAGGGTAGACCAGTCCCGCCAGAGGGTTCTCACCCTATCTGCCCATAGCATTGGGGCCCGAGGCATTTTGGTGCAAATTGAACTCTTAAAAATATTAGATACTGTAGTTTCTGAAGTAGTGGGGGAACTAACGGAAGGTGAATCAAGTTTTTCCACCACTCTGAAAGAGTGCAAATCGTTGCTTCAACAAGGGAAAGATTTTTTTTTTTTTTTTTTTTTTTATTTATTTTTTTTTTTTTTTATTGCCAAAAAATTTAAAGACGCCGTTTTAAAATGAGTACTGGTATTAAACTGCTGGATCATGCCCGTGTTCAGTCCGATGAAGAGCTGGAAGAAATGGAAATTATGAAGGACGGAGTCGCCACATTCCGCCATGTTTCCGCCCGAGAACCAGGGTAGACCAGTCCAGCCAGAGGGTTCTCACCCTATCTGCCCATAGCACCTTCAGTGATACCCACCGTACCTGCAAGGGCCTGGTTATCAAGGATTTCCGTACCAGTATCAAGAACCGCCAGTGCAGATTCAAGGACCTCCTTGACAGCCTCCTCTCATGCAGGAGCAGATGGTACCTCAGATATCGGCGACGCAGTTCCAGCAGATGATGACATCAATGTTCCAGGCACAGGGACCGACACAGCGCTACCAGGAGTGTGTGGCTGCGGCGTTACAGGCGGCTGCGGCAACTATCCAGCAGAATACAGCAGCGCATGCTTATGCCTCGGCTAGTAGTGCTACGCGTGCTCCTGTGGCAGATCAGAATCTAAGAAGATCGCAGCCGTGGAGGTTCCCACACCAGCCAAGGAAGTACCTACCCCGCAGGAACCGGAAGTCGAAGTTCTCCGATTCAGACAAGCTCTGGCACCGGGGAATTTTTTTAACTGCGGCGAGAAAGGCCATTTCTCCAAGGCTTGCGCCAAACCAGAGAAGATATGTTGCAAGCTGTGTGGTGGGCATGGACTGAACACCGGAAACTGCTGGCGCAGGCTTGGCGAACCAGCAGGAGAACCTAGCGCGGCAGAACCCGCCAGTAGCTCAGAAATCGTTGGTGCCAGCCACCTCGGTCGATTGAAATTAAAATATTCCCCAAATCCACAACAGGAGCGGATGTAGATCTGGTCGCATTATGCATCTTCTTTTCCTTCGCTAGTTCTTGAACTATTTGCACAAGGTCTGTCTCCTGTGTGAGTCCTCGCATGCCCTGGAATCCTTCACCCTGATTATACACAAATGAATCCTTTGTCACCAGTATGATTCTGCCGTGTCTGTGTGCGGCTGCTGGTGTTGCGTTAGGGGACGTGGCAGGATTATAAAGGGAATATCCGAAGGTTGAGTTTCTCTCCGACGTATCTCCTTTCATGATTCCACTCACTGAAGTGATCCCCTGCTGCTCATCCCATACTGACTATATCTGCAACACCAGTAACAGACACAGTAATATCGCTGCTGCTTATAATGTTACTCAACTATTTTGGAGATAAACCTCTCTTTCTACGGTAAAACTTGTTACATGAGATAGGGTGTGAGATTTCATTGCGGGTGCTGTGTTGAGAGCAGTTCCTCTCCGGCACTCCACAAAATGTCTCTATGGTATTATAGGTACTTAAATTGACGTTTCTCATCCATAACATTCTGTTTCTTTCTGCTACTCCGCCTGCTGCTGCAAGATTGACTCTGATTCTGTGTCTTTGTGTCGGTGCCATCATGAGGGGATGACTTGGCATATCTGTCATGTAATTCCTCTTGCTTGAGTTCGAGTCTCTGCTCCTCTTCAATCTTCAATCCTCTTCAATCACCGTACTACTCCTTTCTACAACAATCCTTGGTTTTAAGCGATTTAAGCGAAGAGATTGCAATGATCAACCCTCTCGTATTAGAGCTCACCGTACTTCTCTATCATGCCTGTGACATGATGTTCTGTTTGTAATTCTGACCTGAGCGGAAAGGTTAGCTTACCTTGTAATGAAGATTCTGGTTCTCGCGGTGGGAAGGTACCAACCCTGATAGGTGCCAGGCGCAGCTCTGCAGGTCACCTGCGTGGGGCACCTCTGTTCTCGTGGTACTTGCTTGGACTTTCCCATCGCCAAGAATGGTCAATTTTAATTTTACCTTCCCACATTGGAGATCCATAGGCCGTCAATGGAACACGGAAGATCTAAAAAATTTAGAACAGGTGAAGGTGAAACATTGCCCTTAACATTGGCTTTAATCTCAGTCTTGGTTTTTTCCTTGAAAAGTTTTATTCAAGTTCCTTCCCCGCTAGATCGCAAACACTGGCCAGTCATTCAGACTTTCAACTCTTTCACTCATTGCGATTAAAAAAAATGACGAAGATATCATTGTGACTTTTAAATAAATAATAATGAAAAAGTTTCAAACTAAAAACCCTCCTACAGCCAATAACGTAAACAAAGTCAGATAAGTAGGTACTCACATCGCTCTTCTTCTTTATGATTGACTCTATAATGGCAATAGCTTCTTTCATATGCGTTTTGAGGTGCCCATTCAGAGAAAATCTCTATCCACAGACTGTGCAGGCGAAACGTTTCTCACCTGAATGTGTGTTCATATGCTGGCTTAGGTTCCCTTTCTGAGAAAAGCTCTTCCCGCAGACATTACACGAGAAAGGTTTCTCGTTTGAATGTGTGTACATATGCATACTTCCAATTTAATTTTAACTGGGCATTGTGGGATGCACCCTAACATGATTACGGGGTAGGAGAGGGGGTGGAGGTTGAAATGTGACTTGTAGAGGTCGCGTCCCTGCAGGTGAGGGCGGAGGCTTTGAGGTAAGGGCGGGTGGCTGTGTGGAGAGAGATGGGACTGGTGTGGGCACGACTGGCAATTGAGGGTCGGCAGAAGTAAGGAGGGCAGTGACAAGTTTCATCAGAGTGTTCCCTTGTTCGGTGAGAAGGCGGACCTGCTCAGTGAGATGTTCAACGGCGGGTAGTAAAACAGCGCAGGTAGAGCATGGAGCCGGTAAGGTAGCGTGAGGAGTGGGGAGGGAGTGGGATGGAGGAGGCACGAGTGGACCCGCAGAAGGGGTGGAATCGAGGGGGCGGGACACGGGGGAGCCAGTAGGGAGATCCTATCTTCCGTCATTCTGGACCTCATCCATGTTTTCAACGCCCTCAGCGTTGAAAACGACCGCTCTGCCGTAGCGGCAGTTACTGGTAGCGTTGCCAGTATGGTGAGGATAATTTTTAAATTCGGATAAAAATCCCCATCCAACGCATCGATAAGAGATGTCAGGTCTGTTGGAAGGTCCTTCCGTTTCAATGCAAGTTGCACCTCCGGTAACAAAAGTTCGGTGGTCAGTGAACAAGCATTAGGGACCAATTCGACTGCGTCTTGAATAAGTTGTGGAATGTCGTCAATGGAGGTTTTTTCGAGTTGTTGGGGTAAAAACCCTTCCAGCTTTAGGAACGAGACAGATTCTGCAGTGAACCTACTCTGAATGTCGTTTAGAACTTCATCCAGCAGAGGAATGAATGTTCGTCGCCTGAAGTATTCCTCAGGTTCTCCCACGACGTTGTTGCGATGTGTTTGTCTCACTCCTAGTCTGGGTACTTGAAGATTCTCACCAAGAAGCTCTAATATTTTCATTACTTCTTTCAAAAGCTGGGAAAACTGTGTAACTGCGTTCTGCCTCATATCTTGTAAAACAGACACTGTTGCGCTTATGTGTGAAGTCGCTGTGGGATAATCCAGTGATACTTTTTGCAAGATCTGAGAGAGAGGTTTGGTCACGGCCATCATGCTGCTGAGGGAGTGGATGGCAATTACAAAACTACAATTTGATACTGCTATCAGAAGCATATTTGCTTTTGATGCTGTTAGTCTGTCACTCCAAGAGCTGATTTTTTCCAAAGCTTCTGATATGGGTATGAGGTCACTTTTGAATTGGAGAATAGAGTCGTGCCTTTCCACCCAACGAGTGCGGCAGTGGCTCGTCAGATTATGCCCCAATAGCTCTACTAGGACGGCATGCCTCTTACTAGAGCCATTAAAAAATGCTATTATTTCCTCTACTGTGCCAAGTGCATTTCGTATATCAGGCACTGAGATGCATTTAGATATGGATAAATTTAGTTGGTGGCTCTTGCATGGGCAGAGAGAAGCATAAGGAGCCTCCTTTTTTATTTCAGTGACGGCTCCCTTTGCTTCTGAGACGTTGACGGAGCATCCATCGCACCCGATGCCGCAACAGTAGTTTAGATCTAAATGAAGATTCTTCATCATTTGTAAGACACACTGGCCAAGTGCCTTTCCAGTCACGGAATGTTCATCTTCGTCGTCCTTGCCCTTGTCACGTAAAGCATTTTGCACTTCAAGAAAGCCTAAAAAACATTCTTTTATACCTCTGTTGAAATATCGTATTGATAAACTCAGCTGTGACTTGTGGGAATTGTCAGTAGTTTCATCAAATATAATGCAATAATATTTTGCTTCCCTAACTTCAGCTAAAATACCTTCTGTTATGACTTGACCAATGCAGTCAATGAGGTCATTGCACGTAGTTTTGGAAATATATGTTGCATTAGCTCCTGCTGATTCGAGATGATCTTTCAAATCTTCATCTCCTGCATCAACACGGAATCTCAAAAGCTCCCGAAAGTTGCCCTCATTTTTAACTGGATCATGTGATTCGTCCATGAGACAACCATCATCCCGGTGCCCTCTCAATGGAACATTCTGACGTCCGTGAAACAGGATGGTTTTTATTATGGGAGATAACCTCTTCCTATTCGAAGCCACTTGTAGCAACCTACCAGAGTCAATTGCATTCCGTACATCGGCTTCCGGTTTCTGTAATGTTTTTAGGAAATTTTCAGCCAATTCGGTTGATCGTTTGTGGTAATTTGTATGACTGTGAGTAAGTAGGTGCCCATCTTTACCAGTAAGTTTGGAATAACTTTGTAAAGGTTCTGTTACCAAGCGTTTCCCTGATTCATTTTGGTTGTGGCCAACACCGGAAGAACACTGAAATATTGCACAGTTTTTGCAAAACAATCCATTTTTTGACTGCGAAAATACCAACCATTTGTAGGTTTCGAAATTTGATAACTGCGGCCTTCTGTGCTCTACTCTTCCACGTTTCGTATGCTCCGATGTAGGGTATTTGTACTCCTTACCTCCTTTCCAGTGATTGGTTAATAATTGGAATTTTTCATGATCGGACAACATGCTCATTTTCCCAATATAGAGTCCTACGTCTTCTGTGAAATTGGTAATAACTGGTCCTGGCTGTACTGCTGCATCTAGGCCATTTTCGTTTGCCTTCCTTTTCCTCGGGAGAAGATAACGCTCCATGGTCAGGCTCTGGGATGCAATAAACGTTTAGGTAATACTTAATCAGAGATTGTAACAAAACTATTGATATGGCGCTAAAATGTATTAATAGCTGCCTAACTACACTAAAATCTGTACCTAACTGTTATGTAGTAGGTATGGGTACTTACCTTTTAAGCGGAAGTCAATCAATTCAAATTACTGTCAGAATTAACATAATTTTATTATTGACACATCTTTTTTGTTTGTCAGGTTACCTGCTCTGCAAACAACTGACAAAAAATAAAATAAAAAAACCCGCCAAATTCAAAAAAGTTGATGATGAAAATAATGATTGTCAATTTTTCCATTTTCTTATTTTTTCGGCTATTTTAATTAATGAAAAATTTAAGTAATAACCTATTCCCTAATTCTTTCAATTTGGCTTGCGCCAAACCAGAGAAGATATGTTGCAAGCTGTGTGGTGGGCATGGACTGAACACCGGAAACTGCTGGCGCAGGCTTGGCGAACCAGCAGGAGAACCTAGCGCGGCAGAACCCGCCAGTAGCTCAGAAATCGTTGGTGCCAGCCACCTCGGTCGATTG
The DNA here is from genome assembly GCA_950004255.1 of Mesopsocus fuscifrons. NCBI lineage: Eukaryota > Metazoa > Arthropoda > Insecta > Psocodea > Mesopsocidae > Mesopsocus > Mesopsocus fuscifrons. The sequence continues at coordinate 2,523,524 of OX465378.1, forward strand.
AAATTAAAATATTCCCCAAATCCACAACAGGAGCGGATGTAGATCTGGTCGCATTATGCATCTTCTTTCCCTTCGCTAGTTCTTGAACTATTTGCACAAGGTCTGTCTCCTGTGTGAGTCCTCGCATGCCCTGGAATCCTTCACCCTGATTATACACAAATGAATCCTTTGTCACCAGTATGATTCTGCCGTGTCTGTGTGCGGCTGCTGGTGTTGCGTTAGGGGACGTGGCAGGATTATAAAGGGAATATCCGAAGGTTGAGTTTCTCTCCGACGTATCTCCATTCATGATTCCACTCACTGAAGTGATTCCCTGCTGCTCATCCCATACTAACTATATCTGCAACACCAGTAACAGACACAGTAATATCGCTGCTGCTTATAATGTTACTCAACTATTTCTCTACAATAGTGCGAATGACAGAGCCGTAAAAGTGCTTCTCACATGGCGCGTTACCATTATAGCATCACCTTCACATCTCATTTGAAACAGACTACCTGTAGTCTAGAATAAGAGGCTCTCCAAATATGGAAGAGACTACAATGATAAACACAATAAGAGAGCCACAATCACCGTACTACTCCTTTCTACAACAATCCTTGGTTTTAAGCGATTCAAGCGAAGAGATTACAATGATCAACCCTCTCGTATTAGAGCTCACCGTACTTCTCTATCATGCCTGTGACATGATGTTCTGTTTGTAATTCTGACCTGAGCGGAAAGGTTAGCTTACCTTGTAATGAAGATTCTGGTTCTCGTGGTGGGAAGGTACCAACCCTGATAGGTGCCAGGCGCAGCTCTGCAGGTCACCTGCGTGGGGCACCTCTGTTGTCGTGGTACTTGCTTGGACTTTCCCATCGCCAAGAATGGTCAATTTTAGTTTTACCCTCCCACATTGGAGATCCATAGGCCGTCAATGGAACACGGAAGATCTGAAAAATTTAGAAGAGGTGAAGGTGAAACATTGCCTTAACATTGGCTTTAATCTCAGTCTTGGTGTTTTCCTTGAAAAGTTTCATTGAAGTTCTTTCCCCGCTTTATCGCAAACACTGGCCAGTCATTCAGCCTTTCTACTCTTTCACTCATTGCGATTAAAAAAATGACGAAGATATCATTGTGACTTTTAAATAAATAATAATGAAAAAGTTTCAAACTAAAAACGTGCAGAGAACAGGAACATCAGTCTGTGCACGCCAGTTGTTGTCGTTGTGGTGCCGTGTCCCATCTTTCCCCCTGGTACGTCCATGTTCTTGTCAGTTACACCAAGCCTTCCTTTTGGCTTCGCCTCCAAGAACTGTCTAGTTTTCCTTGCTTCCATCATTCTGCACACATGACCAAACCGCCCAGCTGACGGCCCTCAATCCTTTTTATGACAGGCTCTTTGCCAGCTTTGCAGTTGTTCTTTCAGCTCCTGACGAATGCTGAAATTTTCTTTTCCAAGTCAAACTGCCATTTTGCAAATCGTCATTTTATTTTCTTAAATTGTGAATCTTGGCTTGTGCTCTTGTTGCTGCATTCAGAGCCTCCCTGGCGTTTTTATAAACGCTAAATCTTTGCTAAAGTATTTAGCCAGATTTAGCCAAGCCAGATGTCAAAAGGAGTATTACTTGTTTGCGTCAACATCAAATTCACCAAAATGTCTACTTTAGCTGGAGAAAAACCTGTAGTTTTAGTACTTTTACGTGAATAATATTTTTATCCCGTACAACAAGTGTGTCGTATGTACAACAAGTGTGTCGTATGATCTTCTGCTCACACGCAGGTGGGGTTACGAGGAACGTAGTTCTGAGGATCTAAGGTGTGTGCACATGCACAGATATTGAAAACACAAAGTTGGCCTTGAGAAAAATAATATAATCATATATCCAAAAATGCAAATAAACGAAGGGTTTGGAGGGGAGCTGTGAACAAATATATTAGTTGACCTGGGGGGTGAGTCGGGAACGCGCCAGTGACAAAGAGACATTGAAATGACCGTATGTCATGTCATGTCATGTCATTGGGGTGAGTCCATTATGCCTAAATACATCATAAAGTTGCAAACTTCCGTGACACTTAGCCGTAACTCTCCACAACGCAAATGCTGTATGTCTAAAGGTCCAGGCTTATTAAATCTGTCTGCACCGAGTCAAAAGATACAATTTTGTCATTAAGGAACTCAATTGTAAAGTACTTTTTTACGTCGATCAAGACGACAAGCAAAGCCGACAAAATGTACTTAATAACCCCCTCGTTGAGGTCATCCATCGGATCAGTACCAATTTGTTGGGACAAGTCAAAGTTGTCAGTGCCCAGAACCACACATGATTCTTTTACCCCAGTAACTGGATCATGAGCCGTTGCTGTGTCCTGATCATAGTTGGTTTTATTTATTAATGGATTTGGATCTTCGGAAAATTGGCTGGCCATTCTTGGTTCATCTACCTTACAGTTTTGGCAACTGCAAGAAAAACTATCTATCACACCGATTACAGAATTAATTGCATGACTATCACCCAGTAAAGCTCCCAGGTCAAAGTAAACGGTGCCCTTGAAACCTGGGACATCAAATTCTAACCCCTCTCTAATGAGCGAGTTGATTTCGTCGACTAGGGGTTGGAAAATTGTGCCATTTCCGAATCGGATGCGGTCACTAGGATCGTACAGTAAAATTAAAAAAATGTCTTTAAGTTGTGAGTAGTAAACAGCTGGTAAACAAGGAAGAGACACGTATGCAGCACCTAGCTTGAGCTTGTGAATACTGCTTGGACTATCTAATGTGTTTGATGGCTCATCTATGATAAGAAAAAATGGTAGAACAGTTTTCTCTTCGTGTAGTACTGTACGTGATTTCCAGATTGACCCTTGTACGAAATTACGTAGAATTCGGGGTGACTCATTCATTAACTTTTTGACATTTTCTAGAGTCGTCACCAAAACACCTTCCATCGAAAAAAATTTCTTAAGCATTACTTTCAGGGAGATCATTTGCGCAGTACTTTTTACGGCCCGTAGGCACTTTCTACCGTCTCGTCTGAAATGTTCCTTTCTCTTCCCTACAGTATAATTGTGGGGAGGTATGTATGAGCCATTTCTCTCCAGCAACTCTTTCTTTTTATAATAATAAGTTAAAGCCCCTAGTTGGTCTTTAACAGTTTTTGCAGTTGAGAGCACACGTTCATCATTATGCCCTGTAAAGAGAGGTACGATTGCGTTATTGATAAGATCAGCAGTCGCATTATAACTTTCAGCAGCAGAAGAGAGGGGGACCTCTGCGTTTCTGTACAATTTTGCGATAAAATTGGACAACGCGTTGTCTAAGTTAATTTCGGGAGCAATTTTTGGTGACTGTCCGTCAGGAGCATAACTTATGACTGGCGCTGACTCCCTGATGTGGATGCTGGTCAGTGGGGTGCTCGAATGTACTCCCGACTGTAGTGAGGTGCCCAACTGTGCCTCGGTGCAATCAGCCAAATTGTGCTTCTGCATTCATACAAGTTTTGCGCAGTTTGGAACAGAATGGAACGGCGCGACCTCCACAAAAAATGTTGTGTCACCAACCGGGAAGACAGTAGCAAGCCCTTCGAAACTGTTCCCAGCAAAATTTAAAATAATTCTTTTTCTATTTCCTACATAAACTATGTAGCTGGACGAGGCGTCCCTGCCCTGAGACAGTACCTCCCCAACAGTATGAGTCATTGTCATTATATGTTGGCTCAGGTTTTGTTTTCTTCGAACCTTTCACCCGCAGTGATGACAATATATGAGAATGCCTCGTCATGGGTAGGCAATCCCTGTGTGTGTCTGTACCTAACCAACGAATGCTCGGTGATTATGTGATTGTGATTAATATCCCGTCTACCTACTGACGATCGGCTTTCCCAGGCCGGCATTTTGCCTGATGATAGTGCGACGCAGCACCTTTTGAAGGTTTTATTCTTATATGCTTCTCATCCAGAGCGCCAGTTGGCGCCTAAAAATAAAGAACTGTACAAAGTATAATAATAATCTTTATATTCAACATAGCGGATCACAAGTGTAACCTACCTAAGTTAGAAAAACGTCAAGTACAATGAAGAATGTAGGTGTCACGAGCTTACTACTGGTACCTTATAAAGGGAATAACCGAAGGTTGAGTTTCTCTCCGACGTATCTCCTTTCATGATTCCACTCACTGAAGTGATCCCCTGCTGCTCATCCCATACTGACTATATCTGCAACACCAGTAACAGACACAGTAATATCGCTGCTGCTTATAATGTTACTCAACTATTTCTCTACAATAGTGCGAATGACAGAGGCGTAACAGTGCTACTCACATGGCGCGTTACCATTATAGCATCACCTTCACATCTCATTTGAAACAGACTACCTGTTGTCTAGAATAAGAGGCTCTCTAAATATGGAAGAGACAACAATGATCAACACAATAAGAATGCCACAATCACCGTACTACTCCTTTCAACAACAATCCTTGGTTTTAAGCGATTTAAGCGAAGAGATGACAATGACCAACACAATACGAGAGCTCAACGTACTTCCCTATCATGCCTGTGACATGATGTTCTGTTTGTGATTCTGACCTGAGCGGAAAGGTTAGCTTACCTTGTAATGAAGATTCTGGTTCTCGCGGCGGGAAGGTACCAGCCCTGATAGGTGCCAGGCGCAGTTCTGCAGGTCACCTGCGTGGGGCACCTCTGTTGTCGTGGTACTTGCTTGGACTTTCCCGCAACAGCAGTTAGCGAAGAAGCAGGTGAAGCGCCTGCAGCGGAAGGAGTCATTGAACCTTGTAATGAAGATTCTGGTTCTCGCGGTAGGAAGGTACCAACCGTGATAGGTGCCAGGCGCAGTTCTGCAGGTCACCTGCGTGGGGCACCTCTTTTGTCGTGGTACTTGCTTGGACTTTCCCGCAACAGCAGTTAGCGAAGATGCAGGTGAAGCGCCTGCAGCGGAAAACCCTCCGACAGACTCCAGCGCTCATAAGCAAGTCACAGGTACTCGCCCGATTCGAAGGGGCGGAGAGCGGCACCGACGACGATGATCCTGTAGACTAGGGCGACGGATAGGACTTCGTGAAGGCTCCAGTGGCCGAAACCGACGAAGGGGCCAGTTCCAGGACACCCGTGCAACACCCGCTGACTGCTGGTGCGCGGTTTGTGATACCGTCCGACAAGTTGGTAGTAGAGAAGCACTCGGAAGACGACGGAACACCTAGCTCTCGGGTAACAGTCGTAGGGGAGGAAAGGACGGAATCGCCACATTCCGCCATGTTTCCGCCCGAGAACCAGGGTAGACCAGTCCCGCCAGAGGGTTCTCACCCTATCTGCCCATAGCATTGGGGCCCGAGGCATTTTGGTGCAAATTGAACTCTTAAAAATATTAGATACTGTAGTTTCTGAAGTAGTGGGGGAACTAACGGAAGGTGAATCAAGTTTTTCCACCACTCTGAAAGAGTGCAAATCGTTGCTTCAACAAGGGAAAGATTTTTTTTTTTTTTTTTTTTTTTATTTATTTTTTTTTTTTTATTGCCAAAAAATTTAAAGACGCCGTTTTAAAATGAGTACTGGTATTAAACTGCTGGATCATGCCCGTGTTCAGTCCGATGAAGAGCTGGAAGAAATGGAAATTATGAAGGACGGAGTCGCCACATTCCGCCATGTTTCCGCCCGAGAACCAGGGTAGACCAGTCCAGCCAGAGGGTTCTCACCCTATCTGCCCATAGCACCTTCAGTGATACCCACCGTACCTGCAAGGGCCTGGTTATCAAGGATTTCCGTACCAGTATCAAGAACCGCCAGTGCAGATTCAAGGACCTCCTTGACAGCCTCCTCTCATGCAGGAGCAGATGGTACCTCAGATATCGGCGACGCAGTTCCAGCAGATGATGACATCAATGTTCCAGGCACAGGGACCGACACAGCGCTACCAGGAGTGTGTGGCTGCGGCGTTACAGGCGGCTGCGGCAACTATCCAGCAGAATACAGCAGCGCATGCTTATGCCTCGGCTAGTAGTGCTACGCGTGCTCCTGTGGCAGATCAGAATCTAAGAAGATCGCAGCCGTGGAGGTTCCCACACCAGCCAAGGAAGTACCTACCCCGCAGGAACCGGAAGTCGAAGTTCTCCGATTCAGACAAGCTCTGGCACCGGGGAATTTTTTTAACTGCGGCGAGAAAGGCCATTTCTCCAAGGCTTGCGCCAAACCAGAGAAGATATGTTGCAAGCTGTGTGGTGGGCATGGACTGAACACCGGAAACTGCTGGCGCAGGCTTGGCGAACCAGCAGGAGAACCTAGCGCGGCAGAACCCGCCAGTAGCTCAGAAATCGTTGGTGCCAGCCACCTCGGTCGATTGAAATTAAAATATTCCCCAAATCCACAACAGGAGCGGATGTAGATCTGGTCGCATTATGCATCTTCTTTTCCTTCGCTAGTTCTTGAACTATTTGCACAAGGTCTGTCTCCTGTGTGAGTCCTCGCATGCCCTGGAATCCTTCACCCTGATTATACACAAATGAATCCTTTGTCACCAGTATGATTCTGCCGTGTCTGTGTGCGGCTGCTGGTGTTGCGTTAGGGGACGTGGCAGGATTATAAAGGGAATATCCGAAGGTTGAGTTTCTCTCCGACGTATCTCCTTTCATGATTCCACTCACTGAAGTGATCCCCTGCTGCTCATCCCATACTGACTATATCTGCAACACCAGTAACAGACACAGTAATATCGCTGCTGCTTATAATGTTACTCAACTATTTTGGAGATAAACCTCTCTTTCTACGGTAAAACTTGTTACATGAGATAGGGTGTGAGATTTCATTGCGGGTGCTGTGTTGAGAGCAGTTCCTCTCCGGCACTCCACAAAATGTCTCTATGGTATTATAGGTACTTAAATTGACGTTTCTCATCCATAACATTCTGTTTCTTTCTGCTACTCCGCCTGCTGCTGCAAGATTGACTCTGATTCTGTGTCTTTGTGTCGGTGCCATCATGAGGGGATGACTTGGCATATCTGTCATGTAATTCCTCTTGCTTGAGTTCGAGTCTCTGCTCCTCTTCAATCTTCAATCCTCTTCAATCACCGTACTACTCCTTTCTACAACAATCCTTGGTTTTAAGCGATTTAAGCGAAGAGATTGCAATGATCAACCCTCTCGTATTAGAGCTCACCGTACTTCTCTATCATGCCTGTGACATGATGTTCTGTTTGTAATTCTGACCTGAGCGGAAAGGTTAGCTTACCTTGTAATGAAGATTCTGGTTCTCGCGGTGGGAAGGTACCAACCCTGATAGGTGCCAGGCGCAGCTCTGCAGGTCACCTGCGTGGGGCACCTCTGTTCTCGTGGTACTTGCTTGGACTTTCCCATCGCCAAGAATGGTCAATTTTAATTTTACCTTCCCACATTGGAGATCCATAGGCCGTCAATGGAACACGGAAGATCTAAAAAATTTAGAACAGGTGAAGGTGAAACATTGCCCTTAACATTGGCTTTAATCTCAGTCTTGGTTTTTTCCTTGAAAAGTTTTATTCAAGTTCCTTCCCCGCTAGATCGCAAACACTGGCCAGTCATTCAGACTTTCAACTCTTTCACTCATTGCGATTAAAAAAAATGACGAAGATATCATTGTGACTTTTAAATAAATAATAATGAAAAAGTTTCAAACTAAAAACCCTCCTACAGCCAATAACGTAAACAAAGTCAGATAAGTAGGTACTCACATCGCTCTTCTTCTTTATGATTGACTCTATAATGGCAATAGCTTCTTTCATATGCGTTTTGAGGTGCCCATTCAGAGAAAATCTCTATCCACAGACTGTGCAGGCGAAACGTTTCTCACCTGAATGTGTGTTCATATGCTGGCTTAGGTTCCCTTTCTGAGAAAAGCTCTTCCCGCAGACATTACACGAGAAAGGTTTCTCGTTTGAATGTGTGTACATATGCATACTTCCAATTTAATTTTAACTGGGCATTGTGGGATGCACCCTAACATGATTACGGGGTAGGAGAGGGGGTGGAGGTTGAAATGTGACTTGTAGAGGTCGCGTCCCTGCAGGTGAGGGCGGAGGCTTTGAGGTAAGGGCGGGTGGCTGTGTGGAGAGAGATGGGACTGGTGTGGGCACGACTGGCAATTGAGGGTCGGCAGAAGTAAGGAGGGCAGTGACAAGTTTCATCAGAGTGTTCCCTTGTTCGGTGAGAAGGCGGACCTGCTCAGTGAGATGTTCAACGGCGGGTAGTAAAACAGCGCAGGTAGAGCATGGAGCCGGTAAGGTAGCGTGAGGAGTGGGGAGGGAGTGGGATGGAGGAGGCACGAGTGGACCCGCAGAAGGGGTGGAATCGAGGGGGCGGGACACGGGGGAGCCAGTAGGGAGATCCTATCTTCCGTCATTCTGGACCTCATCCATGTTTTCAACGCCCTCAGCGTTGAAAACGACCGCTCTGCCGTAGCGGCAGTTACTGGTAGCGTTGCCAGTATGGTGAGGATAATTTTTAAATTCGGATAAAAATCCCCATCCAACGCATCGATAAGAGATGTCAGGTCTGTTGGAAGGTCCTTCCGTTTCAATGCAAGTTGCACCTCCGGTAACAAAAGTTCGGTGGTCAGTGAACAAGCATTAGGGACCAATTCGACTGCGTCTTGAATAAGTTGTGGAATGTCGTCAATGGAGGTTTTTTCGAGTTGTTGGGGTAAAAACCCTTCCAGCTTTAGGAACGAGACAGATTCTGCAGTGAACCTACTCTGAATGTCGTTTAGAACTTCATCCAGCAGAGGAATGAATGTTCGTCGCCTGAAGTATTCCTCAGGTTCTCCCACGACGTTGTTGCGATGTGTTTGTCTCACTCCTAGTCTGGGTACTTGAAGATTCTCACCAAGAAGCTCTAATATTTTCATTACTTCTTTCAAAAGCTGGGAAAACTGTGTAACTGCGTTCTGCCTCATATCTTGTAAAACAGACACTGTTGCGCTTATGTGTGAAGTCGCTGTGGGATAATCCAGTGATACTTTTTGCAAGATCTGAGAGAGAGGTTTGGTCACGGCCATCATGCTGCTGAGGGAGTGGATGGCAATTACAAAACTACAATTTGATACTGCTATCAGAAGCATATTTGCTTTTGATGCTGTTAGTCTGTCACTCCAAGAGCTGATTTTTTCCAAAGCTTCTGATATGGGTATGAGGTCACTTTTGAATTGGAGAATAGAGTCGTGCCTTTCCACCCAACGAGTGCGGCAGTGGCTCGTCAGATTATGCCCCAATAGCTCTACTAGGACGGCATGCCTCTTACTAGAGCCATTAAAAAATGCTATTATTTCCTCTACTGTGCCAAGTGCATTTCGTATATCAGGCACTGAGATGCATTTAGATATGGATAAATTTAGTTGGTGGCTCTTGCATGGGCAGAGAGAAGCATAAGGAGCCTCCTTTTTTATTTCAGTGACGGCTCCCTTTGCTTCTGAGACGTTGACGGAGCATCCATCGCACCCGATGCCGCAACAGTAGTTTAGATCTAAATGAAGATTCTTCATCATTTGTAAGACACACTGGCCAAGTGCCTTTCCAGTCACGGAATGTTCATCTTCGTCGTCCTTGCCCTTGTCACGTAAAGCATTTTGCACTTCAAGAAAGCCTAAAAAACATTCTTTTATACCTCTGTTGAAATATCGTATTGATAAACTCAGCTGTGACTTGTGGGAATTGTCAGTAGTTTCATCAAATATAATGCAATAATATTTTGCTTCCCTAACTTCAGCTAAAATACCTTCTGTTATGACTTGACCAATGCAGTCAATGAGGTCATTGCACGTAGTTTTGGAAATATATGTTGCATTAGCTCCTGCTGATTCGAGATGATCTTTCAAATCTTCATCTCCTGCATCAACACGGAATCTCAAAAGCTCCCGAAAGTTGCCCTCATTTTTAACTGGATCATGTGATTCGTCCATGAGACAACCATCATCCCGGTGCCCTCTCAATGGAACATTCTGACGTCCGTGAAACAGGATGGTTTTTATTATGGGAGATAACCTCTTCCTATTCGAAGCCACTTGTAGCAACCTACCAGAGTCAATTGCATTCCGTACATCGGCTTCCGGTTTCTGTAATGTTTTTAGGAAATTTTCAGCCAATTCGGTTGATCGTTTGTGGTAATTTGTATGACTGTGAGTAAGTAGGTGCCCATCTTTACCAGTAAGTTTGGAATAACTTTGTAAAGGTTCTGTTACCAAGCGTTTCCCTGATTCATTTTGGTTGTGGCCAACACCGGAAGAACACTGAAATATTGCACAGTTTTTGCAAAACAATCCATTTTTTGACTGCGAAAATACCAACCATTTGTAGGTTTCGAAATTTGATAACTGCGGCCTTCTGTGCTCTACTCTTCCACGTTTCGTATGCTCCGATGTAGGGTATTTGTACTCCTTACCTCCTTTCCAGTGATTGGTTAATAATTGGAATTTTTCATGATCGGACAACATGCTCATTTTCCCAATATAGAGTCCTACGTCTTCTGTGAAATTGGTAATAACTGGTCCTGGCTGTACTGCTGCATCTAGGCCATTTTCGTTTGCCTTCCTTTTCCTCGGGAGAAGATAACGCTCCATGGTCAGGCTCTGGGATGCAATAAACGTTTAGGTAATACTTAATCAGAGATTGTAACAAAACTATTGATATGGCGCTAAAATGTATTAATAGCTGCCTAACTACACTAAAATCTGTACCTAACTGTTATGTAGTAGGTATGGGTACTTACCTTTTAAGCGGAAGTCAATCAATTCAAATTACTGTCAGAATTAACATAATTTTATTATTGACACATCTTTTTTGTTTGTCAGGTTACCTGCTCTGCAAACAACTGACAAAAAATAAAATAAAAAAACCCGCCAAATTCAAAAAAGTTGATGATGAAAATAATGATTGTCAATTTTTCCATTTTCTTATTTTTTCGGCTATTTTAATTAATGAAAAATTTAAGTAATAACCTATTCCCTAATTCTTTCAATTTGGCTTGCGCCAAACCAGAGAAGATATGTTGCAAGCTGTGTGGTGGGCATGGACTGAACACCGGAAACTGCTGGCGCAGGCTTGGCGAACCAGCAGGAGAACCTAGCGCGGCAGAACCCGCCAGTAGCTCAGAAATCGTTGGTGCCAGCCACCTCGGTCGATTGAAATTAAAATATTCCCCAAATCCACAACAGGAGCGGATGTAGATCTGGTCGCATTATGCATCTTCTTTCCCTTCGCTAGTTCTTGAACTATTTGCACAAGGTCTGTCTCCTGTGTGAGTCCTCGCATGCCCTGGAATCCTTCACCCTGATTATACACAAATGAATCCTTTGTCACCAGTATGATTCTGCCGTGTCTGTGTGCGGCTGCTGGTGTTGCGTTAGGGGACGTGGCAGGATTATAAAGGGAATATCCGAAGGTTGAGTTTCTCTCCGACGTATCTCCATTCATGATTCCACTCACTGAAGTGATTCCCTGCTGCTCATCCCATACTAACTATATCTGCAACACCAGTAACAGACACAGTAATATCGCTGCTGCTTATAATGTTACTCAACTATTTCTCTACAATAGTGCGAATGACAGAGCCGTAAAAGTGCTTCTCACATGGCGCGTTACCATTATAGCATCACCTTCACATCTCATTTGAAACAGACTACCTGTAGTCTAGAATAAGAGGCTCTCCAAATATGGAAGAGACTACAATGATAAACACAATAAGAGAGCCACAATCACCGTACTACTCCTTTCTACAACAATCCTTGGTTTTAAGCGATTCAAGCGAAGAGATTACAATGATCAACCCTCTCGTATTAGAGCTCACCGTACTTCTCTATCATGCCTGTGACATGATGTTCTGTTTGTAATTCTGACCTGAGCGGAAAGGTTAGCTTACCTTGTAATGAAGATTCTGGTTCTCGTGGTGGGAAGGTACCAACCCTGATAGGTGCCAGGCGCAGCTCTGCAGGTCACCTGCGTGGGGCACCTCTGTTGTCGTGGTACTTGCTTGGACTTTCCCATCGCCAAGAATGGTCAATTTTAGTTTTACCCTCCCACATTGGAGATCCATAGGCCGTCAATGGAACACGGAAGATCTGAAAAATTTAGAAGAGGTGAAGGTGAAACATTGCCTTAACATTGGCTTTAATCTCAGTCTTGGTTTTTTCCTTGAAAAGTTTCATTGAAGTTCTTTCCCCGCTTTATCGCAAACACTGGCCAGTCATTCAGCCTTTCTACTCTTTCACTCATTGCGATTAAAAAAATGACGAAGATATCATTGTGACTTTTAAATAAATAATAATGAAAAAGTTTCAAACTAAAAACGTGCAGAGAACAGGAACATCAGTCTGTGCACGCCAGTTGTTGTCGTTGTGGTGCCGTGTCCCATCTTTCCCCCTGGTACGTCCATGTTCTTGTCAGTTACACCAAGCCTTCCTTTTGGCTTCGCCTCCAAGAACTGTCTAGTTTTCCTTGCTTCCATCATTCTGCACACATGACCAAACCGCCCAGCTGACGGCCCTCAATCCTTTTTATGACAGGCTCTTTGCCAGCTTTGCAGTTGTTCTTTCAGCTCCTGACGAATGCTGAAATTTTCTTTTCCAAGTCAAACTGCCATTTTGCAAATCGTCATTTTATTTTCTTAAATTGTGAATCTTGGCTTGTGCTCTTGTTGCTGCATTCAGAGCCTCCCTGGCGTTTTTATAAACGCTAAATCTTTGCTAAAGTATTTAGCCAGATTTAGCCAAGCCAGATGTCAAAAGGAGTATTACTTGTTTGCGTCAACATCAAATTCACCAAAATGTCTACTTTAGCTGGAGAAAAACCTGTAGTTTTAGTACTTTTACGTGAATAATATTTTTATCCCGTACAACAAGTGTGTCGTATGATCTTCTGCTCACACGCAGGTGGGGTTACGAGGAACGTAGTTCTGAGGATCTAAGGTGTGTGCACATGCACAGATATTGAAAACACAAAGTTGGCCTTGAGAAAAATAATATAATCATATATCCAAAAATGCAAATAAACGAAGGGTTTGGAGGGGAGCTGTGAACAAATATATTAGTTGACCTGGGGGGTGAGTCGGGAACGCGCCAGTGACAAAGAGACATTGAAATGACCGTATGTCATGTCATGTCATGTCATTGGGGTGAGTCCATTATGCCTAAATACATCATAAAGTTGCAAACTTCCGTGACACTTAGCCGTAACTCTCCACAACGCAAATGCTGTATGTCTAAAGGTCCAGGCTTATTAAATCTGTCTGCACCGAGTCAAAAGATACAATTTTGTCATTAAGGAACTCAATTGTAAAGTACTTTTTTACGTCGATCAAGACGACAAGCAAAGCCGACAAAATGTACTTAATAACCCCCTCGTTGAGGTCATCCATCGGATCAGTACCAATTTGTTGGGACAAGTCAAAGTTGTCAGTGCCCAGAACCACACATGATTCTTTTACCCCAGTAACTGGATCATGAGCCGTTGCTGTGTCCTGATCATAGTTGGTTTTATTTATTAATGGATTTGGATCTTCGGAAAATTGGCTGGCCATTCTTGGTTCATCTACCTTACAGTTTTGGCAACTGCAAGAAAAACTATCTATCACACCGATTACAGAATTAATTGCATGACTATCACCCAGTAAAGCTCCCAGGTCAAAGTAAACGGTGCCCTTGAAACCTGGGACATCAAATTCTAACCCCTCTCTAATGAGCGAGTTGATTTCGTCGACTAGGGGTTGGAAAATTGTGCCATTTCCGAATCGGATGCGGTCACTAGGATCGTACAGTAAAATTAAAAAAATGTCTTTAAGTTGTGAGTAGTAAACAGCTGGTAAACAAGGAAGAGACACGTATGCAGCACCTAGCTTGAGCTTGTGAATACTGCTTGGACTATCTAATGTGTTTGATGGCTCATCTATGATAAGAAAAAATGGTAGAACAGTTTTCTCTTCGTGTAGTACTGTACGTGATTTCCAGATTGACCCTTGTACGAAATTACGTAGAATTCGGGGTGACTCATTCATTAACTTTTTGACATTTTCTAGAGTCGTCACCAAAACACCTTCCATCGAAAAAAATTTCTTAAGCATTACTTTCAGGGAGATCATTTGCGCAGTACTTTTTACGGCCCGTAGGCACTTTCTACCGTCTCGTCTGAAATGTTCCTTTCTCTTCCCTACAGTATAATTGTGGGGAGGTATGTATGAGCCATTTCTCTCCAGCAACTCTTTCTTTTTATAATAATAAGTTAAAGCCCCTAGTTGGTCTTTAACAGTTTTTGCAGTTGAGAGCACACGTTCATCATTATGCCCTGTAAAGAGAGGTACGATTGCGTTATTGATAAGATCAGCAGTCGCATTATAACTTTCAGCAGCAGAAGAGAGGGGGACCTCTGCGTTTCTGTACAATTTTGCGATAAAATTGGACAACGCGTTGTCTAAGTTAATTTCGGGAGCAATTTTTGGTGACTGTCCGTCAGGAGCATAACTTATGACTGGCGCTGACTCCCTGATGTGGATGCTGGTCAGTGGGGTGCTCGAATGTACTCCCGACTGTAGTGAGGTGCCCAACTGTGCCTCGGTGCAATCAGCCAAATTGTGCTTCTGCATTCATACAAGTTTTGCGCAGTTTGGAACAGAATGGAACGGCGCGACCTCCACAAAAAATGTTGTGTCACCAACCGGGAAGACAGTAGCAAGCCCTTCGAAACTGTTCCCAGCAAAATTTAAAATAATTCTTTTTCTATTTCCTACATAAACTATGTAGCTGGACGAGGCGTCCCTGCCCTGAGACAGTACCTCCCCAACAGTATGAGTCATTGTCATTATATGTTGGCTCAGGTTTTGTTTTCTTCGAACCTTTCACCCGCAGTGATGACAATATATGAGAATGCCTCGTCATGGGTAGGCAATCCCTGTGTGTGTCTGTACCTAACCAACGAATGCTCGGTGATTATGTGATTGTGATTAATATCCCGTCTACCTACTGACGATCGGCTTTCCCAGGCCGGCATTTTGCCTGATGATAGTGCGACGCAGCACCTTTTGAAGGTTTTATTCTTATATGCTTCTCATCCAGAGCGCCAGTTGGCGCCTAAAAATAAAGAACTGTACAAAGTATAATAATAATCTTTATATTCAACATAGCGGATCACAAGTGTAACCTACCTAAGTTAGAAAAGCGTCAAGTACAATGAAGAATGTAGGTGTCACGAGCTTACTACTGGTACCTTATAAAGGGAATAACCGAAGGTTGAGTTTCTCTCCGACTTATCTCCTTTCATGATTCCACTCACTGAAGTGATCCCCTGCTGCTGATCCCATACTGACTATATCTGCAACACCAGTAACAGACACAGTAATATCGCTGCTGCTTATAATGTTACTCAACTATTTCTCTACAATAGTGCGAATGACAGAGGCGTAACAGTGCTACTCACATGGCGCGTTACCATTATAGCATCACCTTCACATCTCATTTGAAACAGACTACCTGTTGTCTAGAATAAGAGGCTCTCTAAATATGGAAGAGACAACAATGATCAACACAATAAGAATGCCACAATCACCGTACTACTCCTTTCAACAACAATCCTTGGTTTTAAGCGATTTAAGCGAAGAGATGACAATGACCAACACAATACGAGAGCTCAACGTACTTCCCTATCATGCCTGTGACATGATGTTCTGTTTGTGATTCTGACCTGAGTGGAAAGGTTAGCTTACCTTGTAATGAAGATTCTGGTTCTCGCGGCGTGAAGGTACCAGTCCTGATAGGTGCCAGGCGCAGTTCTGCAGGTCACCTGCGTGGGGCACCTCTGTTGTCGTGGTACTTGCTTGGACTTTCCCGCAACAGCAGGTAGCGAAGATGCAGGTGAAGCGCCTGCAGCGGAAAACCCTCCGACAGACTCCAGCGCTCATAAGCAAGTCACAGGTACTCGCCCGATTCGAAGGGGCGGAGAGCGGCACCGACGACGATGATCCTGTAGACTAGGGCGACGGATAGGACTTCGCGAAGGCTCCAGTGGCCGAAACCGACGAAGGGGCCAGTTCCAGGACACCCGTGCAACACCCGCTGACTGCTGGTGCGCGGTTTGTGATACCGTCCGACAAGTTGGTAGTAGAGAAGCACTCGGAAGACGACGGAACACCTAGCTCTCGGGTAACAGTCGTAGGGGAGGAAAGGACGGAATCGCCACATTCCGCCATGTTTCCGCCCGAGAACCAGGGTAGACCAGTCCCGCCAGAGGGTTCTCACCCTATCTGCCCATAGCATTGGGGCCCGAGGCATTTTGGTGCAAATTGAACTCTTAAAAATATTAGATACTGTAGTTTCTGAAGTAGTGGGGGAACTAACGGAAGGTGAATCAAGTTTTTCCACCATTCTGAAAGAGTGCAAATCGTTGCTTCAACAAGGGAAAGATTTTTTTTTTTTTTTTTTTTTTTTTTTATTGTCAAAAAATTTAAAGACGCCGTTTTAAAATGAGTACTGGTATTAAACTGCTGGATCATGCCCGTGTTCAGTCCGATGAAGAGCTGGAAGAAATGGAAATTATGAAGGACGGAGTCGCCACATTCCGCCATGTTTCCGCCCGAGAACCAGGGTAGACCAGTCCAGCCAGAGGGTTCTCACCCTATCTGCCCATAGCACCTTCAGTGATACCCACCGTACCTGCAAGGGCCTGGTTATCAAGGATTTCCGTACCAGTATCAAGAACCGCCAGTGCAGATTCAAGGACCTCCTTGACAGCCTCCTCTCATGCAGGAGCAGATGGTACCTCAGATATCGGCGACGCAGTTCCAGCAGATGATGACATCAATGTTCCAGGCACAGGGACCGACACAGCTCTACCAGGAGTGTGTGGCTGCGGCGTTACAGGCGGCTGCGGCAACTATCCAGCAGAATACAGCAGCGCATGCTTATGCCTCGGCTAGTAGTGCTACGCGTGCTCCTGTGGCAGATCAGAATCTAAGAAGATCGCAGCCGTGGAGGTTCCCACACCAGCCAAGGAAGTACCTACCCCGCAGGAACCGGAAGTCGAAGTTCTCCGATTCAGACAAGCTCTGGCACCGGGGAATTTTTTTAACTGCGGCGAGAAAGGCCATTTCTCCAAGGCTTGCGCCAAACCAGAGAAGATATGTTGCAAGCTGTGTGGTGGGCATGGACTGAACACCGGAAACTGCTGGCGCAGGCTTGGCGAACCAGCAGGAGAACCTAGCGCGGCAGAACCCGCCAGTAGCTCTGAAATCGTTGGTGCCAGCCACCTCGGTCGATTGAAATTAAAATATTCCCCAAATCCACAACAGGAGCGGATGTAGATCTGGTCGCATTATGCATCTTCTTTTCCTTCGCTAGTTCTTGAACTATTTGCACAAGGTCTGTCTCCTGTGTGAGTCCTCGCATGCCCTGGAATACTTCACCCTGATTATACACAAATGAATCCTTTGTCACCAGTATGATTCTGCCGTGCCTGTGTGCAGGTGCTGGTGTTGCGTTAGGGGACGTGGCAGGATTATAAAGGGAATATCCCAAGTTTGAGTTTCTCTCCGACGTATCTCATTTCATGATTCCACTCACTCAAGTGATCCCCTGCTGCTCATCCCAATTTGACTATATCTGCAACACCAGTAACAGACACAGTAATATCGCTGCTGCTTATAATGTTACTCAACTATTTCTCTACAATAGTGCGAATGACAGAGCCGTAACAGTGCTACTCACATGGCGCGTTACCATTATAGCATCACCTTCACATCCCATTTGAAACAGACTACCTGTAGTCTAGAATAAGAGGCTCTCCAAATATGGAAGAGACTACAATGATAAACACAATAAGAGAGCCACAATCACCGTACTACTCCTTTCTACAACAATCCTTGGTTTTAAGCGATTTAAGCGAAGAGATTACAATGATCAACCCTCTCGTATTAGAGCTCACCGTACTTCTCTATCATGCCTGTGACATGATGTTCTGTTTGTAATTCTGACCTGAGCGGAAAGGTTAGCTTACCTTGTAATGAAGATTCTGGTTCTCGCGGTGGGAAGGTACCAACCCTGATAGGTGCCAGGCGCAGCTCTGCAGGTCACCTGCGTGGGGCACCTCTGTTGTCGTGGTACTTGCTTGGACTTTCCCATCGCCAAGAATGGTCAATTTTAATTTTACCCTCCCACATTGGAGATCCATAGGCCGTCAATGGAACACGGAAGATCTAAAAAATTTAGAACAGGTGAAGGTGAAACATTGCCCTTAACATTGGCTTTAATCTCAGTCTTGGTTTTTTCCTTGAAAAGTTTTATTCAAGTTCCTTCCCCGCTAGATCGCAAACACTGGCCAGTCATTCAGACTTTCTACTCTTACTTACTAGTTACACCATATGTTGCCAAAAAAATGGCAAGAGGTCGTTCTAGATTGGTGACACTCCAATTTGAATATAACATTGACTCATCGACACGATACAATTTAATGACTATTGTCGGGTGTGTCGCTATGTGACTGTTAAGAGAACACACATCAGAAAACTGTTTTTCACACAGTTGGCAGGTCACGCGTTGGTCCCTTAAATGCGATGAAATGTGTTTCTCAATCCCACTTTTGCGCGTAAAATGCTTCCCACAAAAAGAGCAAGAGAAGTTTGTGCCTGAATGTGCAGATACATGACGCTTCAGGCTCTGCAATCGAAAGTAACTTTTTCCACACACAGAGCATGAGAACAGTTTCTCGCAAAAATGTGTGTAGACATGCCTTCTGAGGTCCTTTTTCTGAGAAAAGCCCTTTCCGCAGACTGAGCACGAGAAACGTTTATTGCTTGAATGTGTGTTCATATGCGTTTTGAGGTGCCCATTCAGAGAAAATCTCTTTCCACAGACTGTGCAGGCGAAACGTTTCTCACCTGAATGTGTGTTCATATGCTGGCTTAGGTTCCCTTTCTGAGAAAAGCTCTTCCTGCAGACATTACACGAGAAAGGTTTCTCGTTTAAATGTGTGTACATATGCATCTTCCAATTTAATTTTAACTGGGCATGGTGGGATGCACCCCTTTTTTTCCCTTAAAATTTCCTTCAATTTCTTTTCAGTCAAACGCACGCCAGTTACATCTCCTTTCACGTCACTGGATTTATTGACTTGTTTTTTCACATCTCGGAAGGACTTCTATCAGTTTTGTCTGACTTCTCAGCCTCCTTCCCAGGTTTGACAAGGTTCTCCTTGCTCTGTTTTCCCGTCTTTTCACGCACCTGTTTGATACTTACATCTACATCAGTGGTTTTATTGACTTGGTTCTTCACTGACTGAGTCGGCAAAGACAAGCCTTGAATACAGACGTCAAAAGGCGGCGCATTTCAGTTTTACTTAAAAAATAAGTATTTAAAACCATGGTTAATGCCGAAAATGAGCAACAACAAGAGATCAGTGAGAACAACGAAACAACCGAAACCAGCCAAACAGAACAGACCAAAACAGCAATAACAGAACCAGAGCACCTCAGAAAGTTATTTATCGGCGGCTTGGACTACAAAACTACAGATGAGACACTCAAGGCGCACTTCGCGCAGTGGAAGCGTGCTGGGCCCATAACCTATTGGCGCAGATTATTCCACAGGTATTTCTCGTTAATATTTAATATAATATAATACAATGTCACATGTTCATGTTATCAATTTGACCACTTGGACAAGATGGCCGTTCTTCACGTGGCAGCAGCCATCCTATACGTCATCTTCGACAATCCTAAATTCACCGCAGTCAGTTAATTTAATTAATTTTTGACGCAAAAATGATAAAGTAAAAACTCAAACAAATAGCGAATGAAAATTCACCCATCCAATTTTGTTTGTTAAGGTTTTTGTAATGCACAGTTTATGAGGAAACAATTGGACATTTTAAATCTTGTGAAATATGCTAACCTATGTCTTTTTAACGTCATAAATAAATTATAAGGCTATGTTATGATTACATAGACGGTGACTATCCTTCATTAACCTCGCACGGTCCTGCAGGACATTAAAGATGTGGTCGTTTACCCCTACTTCTACCCCCCTACTTTCCCCTACTTCTACCGGAACCCTGCGCATATGGCGCTTTAACGTCGAGCGACTTGTGAGTGACAGCCCTTTACGTAGGAACATGTAACTTCTCGGGGATCTCGCGAACAGTGACACTGCTAAAGTTTTTTGCTCCCGTGTCCACCTCCTTCCGCCACTACGTCGGCGACCGTTTCGGCGCTGACCGTCCACCAGCATTTTCAAAAGTTCCGGCATCTGTGATGTTAACTGGGTTCTTTCTATTTCAGCAGTGCTCTTAGTTCAGCTTTGAGCATTTTAATTTTATTTTCCTTGCGACTCAAAGCTTTGCGGTAACACCTGGAAAAAACTCTTGCCACATTCATTACACTGAAAAGGCTTTTCGCCTGTGTGTGTTCTAATGTGAACAGTCAAGGCCCCCTTCCAAGAAAATCTCTTGCCACAGTCACTACACTGAAAAGGCTTTTCGCCTGTGTGTGTTCTAATGTGACATGTCAGTGTCCGCACGCAAAAATCTCTTGCCACAGTGTATACACAGAAAAGGCTTTTCGTCTGTGTGTGTTCTAATGTGGTCAGTCAAGGCCCCCTTATACCTAAATCTCTTGCCACAGTCTTTACACTGGAATGGCTTTTCACCTGTGTGTGTTCTAAAGTGAATAGTCAAATCCCCCTTCTGAGAAAATCTCTTGCTACAGTAATTACACTGAAAAGGCTTTTCGCCTGTGTGTGTTCTAATGTGATATGTCAAGCTGTTCACCCGCGAATATCTCTTGCCACAGACAGTGCACTGAAAACAATTTTCCTCTGTGTGCGTTCTAAAGTGAATAGTCAAATGCCCCTTCTGAGAAAATCTCTTGCCACAGTGATTACACTGAAAACGCTTGTCACCTGTGTGTGTTCTAATGTGTTTAGTCAAAGTCCCCTTCACAGAAAATCTCTTGCCACAGACATTGCACTGGAAAGGCTTTTCACCTGTGTGTGTTCTAACGTGAACACTCAAGGTCCTCTTTTGAGAAAACTTTTTTCCACAGTGATTACACTGAAAAGGGTTTTCTCCCGTATGTGTGTTTATTATATGGTAAGTCAAAGCCATTTTCAAAGAAAATCTCTTGCCACAGTCATTACACTGAAAAGGCTTTTCGCCAGTATGTGTTCTAATATGAGCAGTCAAATTCCCCTTATTCCGAAAAAATCTTTTGCCAAAGTAATTACATTGAACAGGTTTTTTGCCTGTGTGTGTTCTAGCGGTCAAATGAGTGTTCAAAGGTGACTTTGACTTAAATTGACGTTTCTCATCCATAACATTCGGTTTCCTTCTGCTACTCCGCCTGCTGCTGCAAGATTGACTCTGATTCTGTGTCTTTGTGTCGGTGCCATCATGAGGAGATGACTTGGCATATCTGTCATGTAATTCCTCTTGCTTGAGTTCGAGTCTCTGCTCCTCTTCAATCTTCAATCCTCTTCAATCACCGTACTACTCCTTTCTACAACAATCCTTGGTTTTAAGCGATTTAAGCGAAGAGATTGCAATGATCAACCCTCTCGTATTAGAGCTCACCGTACTTCTCTATCATGCCTGTGACATGATGTTCTGTTTGTAATTCTGACCTGAGCGGAAAGGTTAGCTTACCTTGTAATGAAGATTCTGGTTCTCGCGGTGGGAAGGTACCAACCCTGATAGGTGCCAGGCGCAGCTCTGCAGGTCACCTGCAGGGCACCTCTGTTGTCGTGGTACTTGCTTGGACTTTCCCATCGCCAAGAATGGTCAATTTTAATTTTACCCTCCCACATTGGAGATCCATAGGCCGTCAATGGAACACGGAAGATCTGAAAAATTTAGAAGAGGTGAAGGTGAAACATTGCCCTTAACATTGGCTTTAATCTCTGTCTTGGTTTTTTCCTTGAAAAGTTTTATTCAAGTTCCTTCCCCGATAGATCGCAAACACTGGCCAGTCATTCAGACTTTCTACTCTTTCACTCATTGCGATTAAAAAAATATGACGAAGATATCATTGTGACTTTTAAATAAATAATAATGAAAAAGTTTCGAACTAAAAACCCTCCTACAGCCAATAACGGAAACAAAGTCAGATAAGTAGGTACTCACATCGCTCTTCTTCTTTATGATTGACTCTATAATGGCAATAGCTTCTTTCGGTCATTTTTTCTGACCAGTTTTTCGAATGGTTTGTAAAACTTGACATCTTAAATCCATGCACTGGAACAAAAATGACATTATTACGAAAATATTTACAGTAAACACCTCCTCGAACCGGAATGCTACTGCAACAAATGCAAGGGCTCGTTGGTCACCGTAGGAAACGAAACTATGTCACTTCCAAAGGAGTCCGTTCCGGGAAAACTCACTCAAAAAAACACACTTTTCGCAGTGTTCGTCGGTCAGGTCATTGCAGGCTGCAAATAAGCTATATTACCTAAACTTTGTCTCGACGGAACTACCATATCAGTGGACAAGGCAGATCCGCAATAGAATTTCAGGTTGTTACCAGAAGACCCAATTATTTTTAAAATAAAGGGTCCGACAATGGTCGCACTTGACTTTCTCGCATTTTTGGCGCTACTGAAAAACGAAAAATTTGATTTTTTATGTAATTATTATTTTTTGGCCAAAATTGTGATTTGCTTACAAAGATATTTTGCACACCCCTAGGCAATAATATTATGCATATGCATACCAAATTTCAAGCATATCCGTTGAACGGTGAAGTTTCAGCTAACGGGCAAACTACTTGGTTATTCTTTTATTTAGAAAGACCGTAATTTTTGGAAAATCAAAATTCTGTTGAAATTGAGTCTTAAACATCTATCTAAGATCACGTTTACCAATTTTCAAGATTATCGCTCCGTTAGTGTACTGTCAAATCCGTTCCGACCAATCAAAAACGCGATTTTCGTTTTTTCCACTTTTTAACATTATTTGGCCTATATCGGCCGCAATTTTGAATCGATTGAAAAGTTCTTCAACAAATATTTAAGTAATGTTATTTAGCACAAGATAATTGATTTTTAAAAAATTCCGGCGAATACTGTTCCCGGGGCCAAGGTTTTCACGTATGGGCCAATTTGGGCCCAATTTTTCGGCCCATCTAAAAAAAAATGAAAATGATCCTGAAACATCTATCTGGGAACACAAATGCCAAATTTGAATGTTCTAATTTGATAAATCTACTGTCAAAAGCGTTCCGAGTAATCAAAAACACGATTTTTAATTTTTTTTTGACACTTTTTTGACAATGGTGGGCGTAATTTTTGAGTAGTCAAAATTATATTAAAAATGTATCTCGGAACTGATTTTAGACACACATAATCCAAATTTGAGCCAAATCGGTTGATTGGTGTGACCTCTAGCCGCGCTACAGATAAACACACGTACGTACGTCGGACGGACATGACCTAAAAACCACTTTTTTGTGATCTAGGACCTCTGAAACGCCTTTTGCAATGAAAATCTCAAAACCAAAATTTCGCACGATAACATAACTTTCTCAGCCCATGTATTACATACGGGCGAGAAAGTAAAAAAGATTTGTTTGCATCATGACATATTTGTACCTATGAGGTAACAATTGGATATTTAAATAACGTAAACCATTCCTAACGTGTAGCCCCAACCAATGAGAGAGACAACAATGGCGCGGTACCAACCTTCGACTGCCGCTTTCCACAGTTTTCGCTTGAGCAAAATGTAGGAATCCAGCCGCGGGTTGGCCTGGAGTGAAATTATAAAATCCAAGTAGCAATTCCACATTTTCTGTGTTGGCAGTTCAAGCAACGCATCATTATATTTCTTCACGGACATTTTCACCCTGTCCTTTATCGTGCGTTTTATGTACTGAAACAATATTTACGTCTCAACTTACGGCTACGGAACTATATGTAACAGGTACTATCGACACCATGACGCAGTTTCACAAAGTCGACGCAACTTTGTCCGTTTGTAAACACAACTAAGCTCTGTATTTATATGGAAATTGCAAACCATATTGTCGCCACAACATATTGTCGGAACCTCCGTAACAGAAAACTTAGGTTGGCGTTCTGAAATTGAAAATTGTCTATGTTTATTGAAATTGAAAAGTAAACAAGTGAGTGCTGAAAACGCTGGCTTTCAAGGTTTTCCATTTTCCTTTTGCCTTTTTTGGCTGGTTTTAGAAATGAGTTAGGATGTGCTGTTGTGTTTCAAAAGTAGTTCATTGCGAAATGTATTTCTTTGGAACAGGGAGGGAGTTTACAGAACTAAGCAGGGCAATGCCTTGTTGAAGTCGTGCCAGTGTTTGTGTTTACAAGCAAGAAACAAGAACATAGAAGGCAGTTGAGGACGATGTTGCGTCGACTTTGTGAAACTGCGCCACATATTGAAGGCGGTGAATATGGTGTCGATAGTACCTGTTTGTATATAGTGTCCATAAGGCCCGGTGCACACAAGCGACCATGTCCGCTCCGGCGTCGTTGCGGCACCGTCGAGGTACATTGAGTCTTATGGGGCGGTGCACACAAGCGGCACCTGGACGCTGCGACCACTCTGCGGCAAAATGCCGGAGAGTGGTCGCAGCTCCCCGAGAGGTCGCACTAAAAATATATTAATGTATAACTTTTATATTTGACAGGTAGAACAATGTAAAGAAAAAAAAATAGTAATTATATTTCTATATCACAATTTACCAATATCTTTTAAAGATATTGCGATTTGATTTTAACCTGAGGCAGCAGAAGACATTTCAACGTCCATTTTCAGATGAAACAAAATAAAAATATAAAAACGACGTGGCACTAGACTGATGATCGCGCCGTGGTCGGACCGCCTGCCGCACGTGTGCATCGCTTACCTGCGTTGCCGCAACGACGCCGGAGCGGACATGGTCGCTTGTGTGCACCGGGCCTAAACACAACTACGGAACTATATCACACAGGTACTATCGACACCATGACGCAGTTCCACAAAGTCGACGCAACTTTGTCCGTTTGTAAACACAACTACCTACGCAAACAATTTTCAACCAATTCAATTTTAGTTGAAAATGACCTCGAAGCATCTATTTGTCAACACACATACCAATTTTCAGTGTTATAGATTGAAAAGTGTACCGTCGGCGCTTGTCTAACTAACCAAAAACACGATTTTTGAATTATTTTGGCGGTTTTTTGACAATAGCGGCCGCAATTTTTGACCAATCAAAAAATCCTTGAAATTGCCCCTCGGCAGTGATTTTAGACAGGTCCATACCAAATTTCATCAAAATCGGATGAACGGTATAGGCGCTAGAGCACTGCACGGACTGACGGACTTTTTCCAGAAACCACTTTTTTGGACTCAGGGGACCCCCAGGATCATGGGAAACCCAAAATCTCAATTTCGAAATTTTGCACGAAAACAATACTTTCTCGCCATATATGGCTAGCGAGAAAGTAAAAATCAGAAAACCTATTGTTGCATTGGCATTGTTTTCGGTGATTAGTAAGATATTTCTCCGAGAAAATTGCATTTAGAATGAAGAATTTTGGAGATAAACCTCTCTTTCTACGGTAAAACTTGTTACATGAGATAGGGTGTGAGATTTCATTGCGGGTGCTGTGTTGAGAGCAGTTCCTCTCCGGCACTCCACAAAATGTCTCTATGGTATTATAGGTACTTAAATTGACGTTTCTCATCCATAACATTCTGTTTCCTTCTGCTACTCCGCCTGCTGCTGCAAGATTGACTCTGATTCTGTGTCTTTGTGTCGGTGCCATCATGAGGGGATGACTTGGCATATCTGTCATGTAATTCCTCTTGCTTGAGTTCGAGTCTCTGCTCCTCTTCAATCTTCAATCCTCTTCAATCACCGTACTACTCCTTTCTACAACAATCCTTGGTTTTAAGCGATTTAAGCGAAGAGATTGCAATGATCAACCCTCTCGTATTAGAGCTCACCGTACTTCTCTATCATGCCTGTGACATGATGTTCTGTTTGTAATTCTGACCTGAGCGGAAAGGTTAGCTTACCTTGTAATGAAGATTCTGGTTCTCGCGGTGGGAAGGTACCAACCCTGATAGGTGCCAGGCGCAGCTCTGCAGGTCACCTGCAGGGCACCTCTGTTGTCGTGGTACTTGCTTGGACTTTCCCATCGCCAAGAATGGTCAATTTTAATTTTACCCTCCCACATTGGAGATCCATAGGCCGTCAATGGAACACGGAAGATCTAAAAAATTTAGAACAGGTGAAGGTGAGAAACATTGCCCTTAACATTGGCTTTAATCTCAGTCTTGGTTTTTTCCTTGAAAAGTTTTATTCAAGTTCCTTCCCCGATAGATCGCAAACACTGGCCAGTCATTCAGACTTTCTACTCTTTCACTCATTGCGATTAAAAAAAATGACGAAGATATCATTGTGACTTTTAAATAAATAATAATGAAAAAGTTTCAAACTAAAAACCCTCCTACAGCCAATAACTTAAACAAAGTCAGATAAGTAGGTACTCACATCGCTCTTCTTCTTTATGATTGACTCTATAATGGCAATAGCTTCTTTCATATGCGTTTTGAGGTGCCCATTCAGAGAAAATCTCTATCCACAGACTGTGCAGGCGAAACGTTTCTCACCTGAATGTGTGTTCATATGCTGGCTTAGGTTCCCTTTCTGAGAAAAGCTCTTCCCGCAGACACTACACGAGAAAGGTTTCTTGTTTGAATGTGTGTCTATTGTGGAACCTATAGATAGCATCAACACCACAATTGGAGAGCAGGTAGAAGAACAGTGGGATCTGGTGAGGGAAGCTTGATCTGCCGGTTTCACTGGCTGCTTTCCAGTCCAGATACCAATATATGAAATAAAACTGATACACTGTACATCAATACAACGCCAGCCGCGACCCTAATACTATTGTTCCCCTTAAGTATGCATTACAGTATTATGTTTTTCAACCCCGCACTTTTCCGAAAAGTGTAAACCACATATCTCGCACACAAAAAATCTCACACGGTCGAGATCGATCGTGAGACGTTTGAGGTTCCATTTCTCAGCAAGCGTCTTGCTAGCATGTTTTATCGCGTGACGAATGAAATTTGCCTTACCGCGCTCTTTACGTAAAGTACTTGTTTTACGTGTATGCCTTTTAGTGTGACTAATCAAACTCCCCTTCCGAGAAAACCTCCTGCCACAGTCTTTACACTGGAATGGCTTGTCAGCAGTGTGTGTTCAAATGTGTTTAGTCAAACCCCCCTTCTGAGAAAACCTCTTGCCACAGTCATTACACTGAAAAGGCTTTTCACCTGTATGTGTTCTAATGTTATTAGTCAAATCCCCCTTCTGAGAAAACCTCTTGCTTCCCTTCTTGAATTCTCTCCGCTTTTTCTTTTTCGAACTTCTGCTTGAGAAGTTTTGCCTTCTTGCTCAAGCATTGCCTGTTCTTCCTTCTGCCTTATGAGTTGAAGTTCCAATTCCTCTTTTTCCCTCATCTCACGCCTTTGAATTTTTTTCTTATGTGGACACTGGTAAACGTCTTTTAGATCTTTCCTCTTAGCTGCTTTCTGCCTCAGATTAATATCATTAGGTTGGACATTGTCACACTTTTTTTCCCTTAAAATTTCCTTCAATTTCTTTTAGGGGAATATGTAGATACTCCTTTTTAATTAAAATATTGAAAAGAGTTGAGAACATCAAAAATAAATTGCAAAATAGTAGCCACCTCGGTCGATTGTATTTTATATATTCCCCAAATCCACAACAGGAGCGGATGTAGATATGGTCGCATTATGCATCTTCTTTTCCTTCGCTAGTTCTTGCACTCTTCGCACAAGGTTTGTCTCCTGTGAGAGTCCTCGCATGCCCTGGAATCCTTCACCCTGATAGTACACAAATGAATTCTTTGTCACCAGGATGATTCTGCCGTGTCTGTGTGCAGCTGCTGGTGTTGCGTTAGGGGACGTGGCAGGATTATAAAGGGAATATCCGAGGGTTGAGTTTCTCTCCGACGTATCTCATTTCATGATTCCACTCACTCAAGTGATCCCCTGCTGCTCATCCCAATTTGACTATATCTGCAACACCAGTTACAGACACAGTAATATCGCTGCTGCTTATAATGTTACTCAACTATTTCTCTACAATAGTGCGAATGACAGAGGCGTAACAGTGCTACTCACATGGCGCGTTACCATTATAGCATCACCTTCACATCCCATTTGAAACAGACTACCTGTAGTCTAGAATAAGAGGCTCTCCAAATATGGAAGAGACTACAATGATAAACACAATAAGAGAGCCACAATCACCGTACTACTCCTTTCTACAACAATCCTTGGTTTTAAGCGATTTAAGCGAAGAGATTACAATGATCAACCCTCTCGTATTAGAGCTCACCGTACTTCTCTATCATGCCTGTGACATGATGTTCTGTTTGTAATTCTGACCTGAGCGGAAAGGTTAGCTTACCTTGTAATGAAGATTCTGGTTCTCGCGGTGGGAAGGTACCAACCCTGATAGGTGCCAGGCGCAGCTCTGCAGGTCACCTGCGTGGGGCACCTCTGTTGTCGTGGTACTTGCTTGGACTTTCCCATCGCCAAGAATGGTCAATTTTAATTTTACCCTCCCACATTGGAGATCCATAGGCCGTCAATGGAACACGGAAGATCTAAAAAATTTCCCATCTGCAACCAATCGCTTTCTTTCCTTTTGGAAGATCAGTAAGTTCCCAGGCACTATTTTTTAATTCAAACTCGGTGGAAGGTAGAACGATCGGCGTACCTAGTGGCAGCTATCAGCCATGGTTGAAATACCTCCTATTGCTTCCACAGTCATGCCACTGCTGACAACATCATATTTGTCTTTTCTCCATAAGCGCAGCATCGGTGCATGGGTATTTACTGGGTGTTGCAGCTAGCCTATTTTGCTTACCAAGCGCATTCTAGCTCGCGCTGGCTGATTACTAGATTATTTCTTTTTCTCGCAAATTAAGAGTCTCTTGGGTCACAGTTATTTTTATGCGCAATTCACTATGATTTTCGGTGCACAATTTAAGTCATTGTATGTCAATATTTGGGAAAATTAGGGGCTGCATATACCTAGCCCGTTTAATATGGGGAAATATGACCGACGATTTTGGACGGAAATTAGTTTTGAAATGCTTTCTCCAAAAGTTTAGCTTTTAACATCATCTAACGAAATTGTCCTGTGTCTACTGCGGTGCAAGGGATAAGGAAATGCCTGAGGCGACGACCCAGCAAGGGGCAGGGTGACCAAAACAACTCCACCCCAGTGTAGGCTGGTCACGTCACCACCGGTTATTCCTATTACATTGCGGTACACTTTGGTCACCCTGTCACTTGATGGGTCGTCGCCTCAGGCATTTCCTTAACCTTTGCACCCTAGTATAAACTCCAGTATAGGGGAATATTCTGTTGTTAATTTATTGTTTGACATGTGCATACCTACCTACTTTGTGTTGTCTCAGCTGGATTATATACATACATATAGGCCTACCCAGCTATTTCTTGTTTAACGAGTAGATATTTTGGCCTGTTTATCTAATCTTTGTCATCATTTTTGTACATATCAAATTAAATTTTTGTTCTGTGTTATACTATAATCAGTTTCATTGAAAAATTGTTTCTTCGAAGTGAGGCGTTGATTCGTGACTATTTACGTAGTTTATACCTTACCAGGTAGGTATTTCTCTATTTGTTCTTGCTGTCCTATACCTATACGTGTTGCAATTACAAATTACCTAAACTATCTACAAAATTCTGAAGTGTCTTCTCACCCTTCTCGTACCTACAGACTATCCGACTCAACCGCGATGCAAACCCCTATAGCCCTATATCGCATCAGCGTAAAGATATTGAAAGTAACGGAAAAATATGAAAAAAGAAAAAAAAATGGTAGCGGGAAAGTTATGGTCCCTGCAGGTGTATTCCCTTTCTCGAACGCCAGCAAACCCACTCAACTAACACCTTCAAAATTTGTTGTAAGAAGATAAAGACACGCCATAATGCAATATATGGAGAACAGTTCTTCTTTTAATAAATTTTGAAGGTGTTAGTTGAGTGGGTTTGCTGGCGTTCGAGAAAGGGAATACCACTGCAGGTGAGATTGTAGATAGTAAGTATGGAATGTAGGCTGTGCTTACGACTCACCGTTGACGGAGGAGCGACTGGCGAAGGGTACCCCGAAGATTGTCGATGGTGACATTGTCACAACAGCACGACTTGATATAAAAGGTAGTTAAGTAGTAGAGTAAAGTTTAGTCTAGATTGATGAGCAATGCAATGAGCTAGAGTTAAGATGAGAACAAAGTTGACTGCTTGAGTTTCGGAAATCAACTGAACTCGATTGCATTGTCAAGTCTCGCGCATGACAAGATCGGTCATGACAAATCTTGTAATGACCAGGCTCATCCTAAAGTTCCAACTTGAAAAGAGTACTTGGGTGTACCTATACCTATAGTTTTTGGCTACTTTTTCGGGAAGACAAATTTGCCAACGTTATCTGGACGGTAAGGAACTGGTGAACGTAGAGTGGAAGTAGAGGAGCGACATTTGTCCTATTAAGAAGGTGAGAGAGTCACTGAGGTAGGAAAACCCTCTGACGTTCCTAACAGTCTCGATGAAAGCAAAAAATTTGCTCTGCCAGGAAATTTGTTGTTTCCTTAGGGACTTGTTTTTTTTTTGCCGAGAACAAGAGGAAAGACTGTAGGTACTTCTTCACTTCAGGTTCTGTCATCTTTTCTCCGTTGTATTTTTCTTCCTACTTCTTCCTACTACCTCAGAAGGATATCTGGTACTAACTATAAACAAATTCCACTGAGCAGATTTTCAACTTTTTTCGGGTAGCTGGCTGAACGGCAATCGAATGGTTTCTCTATAGTACCTAAGTACCTACTTACCAAATTTTCAAGAGGATTTTTTTTTTTTTTACGAACTGGCCACTCTATAGTTTATCTTGTGGCCCATTCGTCCCCACCCTGCTTGTGGTCATCATCAAGACCAAATGACCCTTGTAGCTCTAAGCTTATAACTTCTCTTCTTAAGTGCCTAGGTATACCGTTATTTCACTGCCAAATTAGGCCTCCAAACCAGCTTGTAGGTCAATTTACTCCCCAATACCAAAGAGTCAGACTTGCCAAGAAGGATGCCCATGCAGTTCTCACAGCAAGGTGGGGGACGTAAAGTAAGTACCTACGTAGGTATTTCTTTATCTCTTCACTCTTTGGTAAGGATCATAGTGGTATTATCGGTCGTACTGAAAAGTTCTCAATGTCGGTGTAATTATACGAGTATAAATGTATATTATATCTTCTTTCTACTGTGTAGTCCACCTCTCCGTACTCATCATCCTGCAACCCTTTAAGGGTAGGTAATTCCAACTTTTACCTTCTCGCCCGTATGTAATACATGGGCTGAGAAAGTTATGTTATCGTTCAAAATTTCGATTTTGAGATTTTCATTGCAAAAGGCGTTTCAGAGGTCCTAGATACCAAAATAGTGGTTTTTAGGACATGTCCGTCCGACGTACGTACGTACGTCCGTACGTTTGTCTGTAGCGCGGCTACAGGTCACACCAGTCAACCGATTTGGTTCAAATTTGGAATATAGACGTCTAAAATCAGTTCCGAGATACATTTTTAATATAATTTTGATTACTCAAAAATTACGTCAAATTACGTCAAAAAAGTGTCAAAAAAAATTCAAAATTTTTAGAAAAAGTTCAAATTCTGGTCAAAAAATAATAATTTGCGTAAAAAAAAAAGAAAAGAAAGTCAAGTGCGACGCTGGACGGACCCTTTATTTTTTCTTCAGAATGTGTCATGATAAGGTTGATGTGTCCACGCTAACCCACGTGACAGGGAGTGCTCCCCATGGCTATACAACACACACCAGGGTTTGAGATGAATTAATTCTCCCAGGGAGTGATGATGGCCATGGTGTGGAAAAACTAGGAAGGGAGGGATTAGATTAAATAGGTTAATTAGTGTTTCAAAAGTTTTTTCAGTTTTACTTAGAGATAAATAGACACAAAGTGGATTTTTTTTCCAATCATTTAAAACAATGACATTCTGGTTATATGAGAGTGTGAAGTAGGTAATTTGCAGACGTGAGTGCAGCACATGAAATACATCTTCTGTTCGATTTTGAACACTGCGACTACTGCGAGGTGGCCAACTAGGAGCAACCTTCACCCAATCCTTCACCTGATGATACTTTTCTGCCACCCATAACGTTAACATAGTGAGCGGTGACCTATTTTTTTTGTCTTTTCCCCTATTGGAAAAGACTCGGAATTTTACCTAGACGCAGCTTCAGGAATGTTCTGGGGAGGGAATGTCTACGAAGATTTCCCAGTTACCCAGTGGTTTTTTCGAATTCAACCGTTTTCCATAATTTTAGGGGAAAAAGTGGGAGATCTCGACAATCACAGGAAAAATCAGGAATCTACGTAGATCTGCTCTTAGAAACGAAGGCTACGTCTAGGGGAAAATCAGTATTTTCAACTTAGACGATCTCCGACTCGCCTCTAGGTGATGACCTATACAGTTTTCCTGGTGCAGGATGTGACCAACCGGTCACAGTTACCTCAGTGTATTTCAGTTAACCTAAGTCTTACCTCAGTGTTACCTTTGGTAATACTTGTCAGTCACCCCTTACTATATGCACGTGGTGTTTCCCAACCCCTATACAGCTGCCGCCTTCACGTCATCAGCGGGCCCGCTCGTCCCTGCAGTTCCGGCAGCTAAATCGGTAAGTTGGTTACCCCACGCACCCCTGAGCTATCTACAACTGACGGAAAAAAATGGGAGAAATGCATCATCACCTGAAGCAGAACCTTAATTTTCAATACAACTTCACAGCTTTATATAACATGCAATAGCAGCCACAACAGCCTAGTGGTCTAGATTCTAGCTAGTGGCCTCTAGAGGTTCTGAGACACACCAGTTCCATCCAGTGCTGGATTAACTATTAAACTAGATAAGCTATAGCTTGGGGCCTACAAAATATTTCCAACTTAAGGGTCCGCTATACCTGACGATGCATTTTTGCCGCCCATAAGATTAACATTGCGAGCGGCGATTCATTTTCAAGGTTTACCCGTGGTTGGAAAGACACAAAATTTTGCCTGTGCCTAGCCCTAACAATGTTCTAGGGCGTGTTCGAAGCAGATTTCCCATTTTTTTTTTTACTGGTTTTCGAGATACAGCACTTTTCTTGAGGGATGCGATGCTAGCATTTGCAAAACAGTTGCAATAAAAGAAACCAGTGAGAAATTGGGAAATCTGCTTCGAACACGACCTAGAACATTGTTAGGGCTAGGTACAGGCAAAATTTTGTGTCTTTCCAACCAAGGGTAAACCTTGAAAATGAATCGCCGCTCGCAATGTTAATCTTATGGGGGGAAAAAAATGCATCGTCAGGTATAGCGTCCTCTTAATAAACAAGTAGGAGATTGTTAGGAAGTTCTTTCCGTGAAATATGGAGATTTGAAATTTTCGAGACGCTCGCAAACTGAATTCGTTTTCTTTTCCCCCCATATCCTGATTCACTTGGCACTAAAAAATGACAAAAAAGAAGTAGGGCCTAGACATAGTCTGGCTTAGGGCCTCGTTGAAGCTTAATCCGGTGCTGGTTCCATCCCTATTCTATCAGTTTTTCAGATTGGCATTCACCTCTGATATCTGTTCAACACCTCAAGTACAATGTGTATCGAGGCTAACTAAGTAACCACAGCAATATGCAACATACGATCGGTTACCTGCTGACCTGAGGAGAACTTGAGCAGCAGCACTCGACGGATGGCGATTAGGGAGAGGGAGGACAGCCGCAGGTGTGCCCCGACATTAAGAATATGAGTAATTAAATATATACATATTTATTATAAACTAAGTAAAGTGTCTTGATTAGGTAGGGTAGGTAATGTTAGGCAGGTAGAACAATTACGCCTCCCCGTGCAATCATAACACGGCGCAGTCTCAGCATGACACTCTGTAGTCTCTACTTGAGGAAGATTATAAAAAAATTTTTGCAGTCCGTCATCAGTCCATTGACGATTTTCTCAAACTGTTCCCAATTTCTCCGTGTGAGTGACTGTAAGAGAATTTAAGAACCATCATTTGTGTATGAAGGAAAATATAACATTTTTAATGCTGTCGACGCAATTGCTTTTTGTTATTTTTTACTGTCCATTTTCTGAGAAAACTGTTGGGTTCTGAAACCAGTATATTACGATGATAGTGTCATTTTTGTCACCAAAAATTACCGGAAATCCTCGATTATTATATTTCAGAACAAATATTAGACAGATTCGCCTGAAAATGGACGTTAATAAACGTCAACAAGCATCGTTTTGTGATTTGGCTAGAGAAGTACCAACTCATATTAGGTACACTTCAAAAAGTATTGCAGCAAGGGTCCGAATCTCGGCGGAAGCCATTTATTTCCGCTTACGGTATCATCTCCTATTCGGCATCGACCAACTCCTCTTAAGCCTCGGCCATATGTATTCACAAATTAGAACATATTACAAACTCACCGCCAGTTTGCTGAGGCACGAAGTGTTTCCGTGAGTAGATAGTAGATCCCGATGATGCTTGTAGGATGTTTTGTTTTCAGGTCTGAAAAGATAGAATTAAACTTGCTTAAAAAACAATTTATAACATCTTCACAAATTGATGATATTTCAGACGTAGAAATAAAGGTTCACATGCCTGTCTGTTCTGAACGGACAACTTGCGGCTTCGAGGTACTTGATTCTGTCTTATCACTACTTATCACTGATCAGCTATCTGTTTACCGGTATACAAAGTTCTCCAGTTCATATTTTTCGCAGGTAACGTTAAGTGTTGTAAGCAAATTGAACTTTAAAAAACAATGTTAATGCTAAAATAACGTGGAGCCAAATAAATAAGCCTGAAATATTTCATTTCGGTTTGTATGGCCGCCGAGAGGTCAAGGGGACCAACTTGAATATGGCTTCGGCCAACCGCTCTTCGGCTTCGGCCAAAATGCCTTAGTGTTATGCTCAACCAGGCGCTCAAACCCAAAAACAGCAGCCACACAAAAGTGAAGGCTTTGCTATTCAATTTATTCATTTTTAATCAATGTTGCTGTTAGTACCCACCGTTCGTTTGACTTTGTGTGAGTGTTCTTGACAAAAAGACGATGCGACCTCAAACACAGTAGGACCTCACATGCATATCGATGTCACATTAGGAGGTGCTTGTGTCTGCGACGAATTACGATAGTCCATTGCTCAGGAGAGACCTGCGCCACCCAACAGTCAGCTATCACCAATCATCCTGTACGAGAGACATCGAACGCTGTAGCCGCCTCAAAAGGAACCTAGTCAAAAAATGAGAAATTTAAAATTGAATCTAGTTAAGAAGGGAAGTCCCGCGATCGTTCGGAACTTAAATGCATAATCGTAGAACCCTCATTAAAGGCTCGTTGCAGTCAACGAAAACTGTCTTTTCCAAATACGAGTCTCCAGTTTTCTACAATCGAATTTTTATTCCATTCAATGCAAACACTCCAATGTAATGCGTTCACAGTGGGAATAATAACAGCCGAGCATTGGTGACAAACAAGAATTTCTAGGCCATACACAATGTTATTTTTAGTAGCATAGGTATTCGGCATCTTTTATACATTTGGCCAAGTTCGGTCTAGGGTTTTTATAAATAGAGAGCAAGCAGTTCGCTTATTCCATTTGCATTGCTGAACTCACGTTTGAAACCTGTCCTCGCGCTCCCAAAGGATCCATCTACACCAATGATACTTCATCGCCTGGTTATTCGTCGGAAAGGTCCCTGCGTCCGTCGCCGTACTTATCTTTAAAAAAATATAAGGATGAGCCTCAGAGGGACTCAGTTGGTAAAAAAATTCCTTAGCCCGGTCTTAAATCGCGCACAAAAGTGCGGTGATAGTTTGTACAATCATGAATGCCTGCCTCGCAGGCGTGATGATATGATGAGATTCCACTCCGTGGTATCACCGATAATTTAAAACCGAACATACATTCTGCACAGGAAACAACTGGATATTTAAATGTTCGAAAATGTAATAATATGCCTCTTTAACGGCCAAAATTTATAGGCTATGTTGTGATTTTACGATCGGTTAATTTTTGACAAATTGTTTCCTGAAACTACCAGAGACTCCCCATCGCTCCACGGGCTCAAACCTTTTCCTCCCCTTCGTCAGGAACAGACCCCGTGGGCCCCCAGTCTATGAGCCATGCAGTGGTCTCGTGGTCGCAATGGGTCGGTCGCTCATTGGCTAAAGAATAGGTTCAGAACGCCTTCTTATCCATTCGACATAGATAAATAAATATACCTACTCGGGTAAAAAAGACAAAGGGGCCGACAAAGGTCGCACTTGACTTTCTCGCAATTTTTACGCCAGCGGTATCGAAAATTTTGATTTTTTTTACGTAATTTATTTTTTTTGGACCAAAATTTTAACTTTTTCTAAAACATATTTTGCCATACACTGGACAATAATTTTAGACACCTACTCACCGGATTTCAAACATATCCGTCAAATGGTGAAGTGTCGTTCGACGCGCAAAGTATATGTTTTCTATTTTGCATGTCATCGTCTTAATTTTTAAGTAAATGAAAATCTATTGAAAATGCCCTTGAAGCATCTATCTGAGACCACTTTCACCAATTTTGAAGAAAATCTGTCAATTAGGGATGTTGCAAATACGTCTTAACCAATCAAAAACGTGATTTCCATTTCAGATCATTTAAATTCCCACTAGTATCCTCAAAAAATGTGCAGAAAAGAACGAAAAGAAACAGGACTGTGTGCTTAAATTCCGCCCTAAAGTTACTGTTGCGTGTGGGGACAAGCGAATATCGGTTTAGTTTCTGACCGAAGTTGCGACAGTTGCAGCTGTTACTCCCTTACGTCAGTTTTGCAAACACTAACTTAGCATAATCAAATTATTTTTTTTTCTGGGCAAATTATATCATTCAAAAGTGAAACAAGTTGTAACCCCTCGGAATTTGGAAGTCAGAAAATGCATCATCAGCTGACGCAGAGGCTGCATGTGATGACTGTGGATACGATCTGCGCATTTCGGCACGATTTTCTATCGGACGAACTGAGAAATTTTTTAACCAACCTTATACTGGCTTTGGCGTTGTCTCGCTTCAGTCCATTGTGTTACCAATATTGAAGGATTCTCGGAAGGTGTGACTGAATACATGGCAGAATATTCTAAAGAAACAAAAAGTTTTATTAGTTGCGCATGCGGTTTAGCGTTCAGGAAAATTGTTGCTATGGAAATAAAAGCGTTGAAGTAAATACAGGTTTCCGTAAAGTCATGACTTGTCAGTTACCACTTTCGTTTCGTAATATTAGACGACATGGCTAACACTTACACTAAAGTACCATTCTTGATTTCCCTGTCAGATCGGAGCAGTAGCGCTGACGTGGAGCCACTGTGTTACCGAAAAATTTCCCGCCCCCCAAGTAACTCTGCAAGTTACGCAAATAAAAGGTTTTACGTAGTTGCCTATCTCAGACTTTTACACCAGTGGCCACATAATATTTCGAACACTTGTAGGTGTAATCACGAACAGTGAAAAAAGAAAACTCTGATTTTTTCTGTAAAATTAAGAAAGAAATTTCAAAATAAAAATACTTACAGGGTGTGATGGTTGGTCGCGAGCACAGTCTGGGGAAGTATCCAGTGCAGACGCAAAAGCGACGCTACCAGCTTCTATAAATAGAAATCACGAAAAATGAAAATAAAATCTTACCATTTCTGATTGGTCAATGAGACCACAGCCGGGTGAAGTACCTATCCAATCTAGATGGATGGATCCATGACCATTTTCTTTTTTCAATGTTTCTATTGTTTTTTCATAACGGCCAGTGACGCAGCCCCTGTTACTGGGGGGGGGGGGGAATATATTTTATTCTATTCTACATAGCACAAATATCACAATTTACGTATTTCTAAACATACCTTAATACATTGAAGTTCATGGTTATCATTACCAAATGAAAATTTAACGATTTTAAGGCAATTAACCAAAAGAAAAATGTGACAAACGAAAAAAACTTCTATTAGTCCACTTCAGATCCTCTTCTCGTAGACAACTATTTTGACGTTTAAACAAAAATGTAAAACTGTTCCTCCAGTTGAAACAAACAAAAATGGTAGTTCTTTATCCGAAAAAGTATGAGGAAGAGAGCGGAGCTTACGCTCTAACGCACGTAAATTTGGAAAAAACAAAACATGTAAAACTGTTTTTCCAGTTTTACACAAATTTTATACGTTAAACGTTTTTACTTTCTCGCCCGTATGGGCTGAGAAAGTTATGTTATCGTGCAAAATTTCGATTTTGAGATTTTCATTGCAAAAGGCGTTTCAGAGGTCCTAGATACCAAAAAAATGGTTTTTAGGTCATGTCCGTCCGACGTACGTACGAGCTTACGTCCGTCCGTCCGTCCGTTTGTCTGTAGCGCGGCTACAGGTCACACCAGTCAACTGATTAGGCTCAAATTTGGAATATAGATGTCTAAAATCAGTTTCGAGATACATTTCTAATATAATTTTGATTACTCAAAAATTGCGCCCACTATTGTCAAAAAAGTGTCAAAAAAAATTCAAAATCGTGTTTTTGTCCACTCAAGATGCATTTCACGGTACGGTAATAGAGTTAGAACCTTCAAATTTTGCAGTCGTGTTCCCAGATAGATGTTTCAGGATTATTTTTTATTGTTTTGGAGATGGGCCAAATATTTGGGCCAAAATTGGCCCATACGTGAAAATTTCGGCCCCATGAACAGTATTAGCCGGAATTTCACAAAAATTCATAAACTTGTGCTTAATAACATTACTTAAAGGTTTGTCGAAGAAATATTCAATCATTTCAAAATTGCGGCCAATATAGGCAAAATAAAGTCAAAAATAGGAAAAAAACTAGAATCTCGTTTTTGATTGGTCAAGACGGATTTGGCACTACAGTTATTAAGTTAGATCCTTGTAATTTCGCAATAGTGTTCCCAAATAGATGCTACAGGATCATTTTTATTCTTTTTGAGATGGGCCAAAAATTTGGGCCAATATTGGCATTATCGTAGGAAAAATTTTCCAAAATTGGAAATCACGTTTTTGATTGGTTAAACCACATTTGCAACAACACTGATCGACGGATTTTCTTGAAAATTGGTGAAAGTGGTCTCAGATAGATGCTTCAAGGGCATTTTCAATAGATTTTCATTTACTTAAAATTTAAGACGGTGACATGCAAAATAGAAAACATATACCTTGCGCGTCGAACGACACTTCTCTGTTTGACGGATATGTTTGAAATTCGGTATGCAGGTGCCTAAAAGTATCGCCCATTGTGAGGCAAAATACTTTTTAGAAAAAGTTAAAATTTTGACAATTATTTACGTAAAAAAAAAAATCAAATTTTCGATAAAAATTGCGAGAAAGTCAAGTGCGACCATTGTCGAACCCTTTATTTCAAAACAAAACGGAAAAATTATTTTTTTACTTTCTTGCCCGTATGTAATACATGGGCTGAGAAAGTTATGTTATCGTGCGAAATTTCGATTTTGAGATTTTCATTGCAAAAGGCGTTTCAGAGGTCCTAGATACCAAAAAAATGGTTTTTAGGTCATGTCCGTCCGACGTACGTACGTTTGTCTGTAGTGCGGCTACAGGTCACACCAGTCAACCGATTTGGCTCAAATTTGGAATATAGATGTCTAAAATCAGTTCCGAGATACATTTTTAATTTAATTTTGATTACTCAAAAATTGCGCCCACTATTGTCAAAAAAGTGTCAAAAACAAATCAAAATCGTGTTTTTGTCTACTCAAGATGCATTTCACGGTACGGTAATAAAGTTAGAACCTTTAAATTTTGCAGTCGTGTTCCCAGATAGATGCTCCAGGATCGTTTTTATTGCTTTGGAGATGTGCCGAAAATTTGGGCCAAAATTGGCCCATACGTGAAAACCTTGGCCCCATGAACAGTATTAGCCGGAATTTCACAAAAATCCATAAACTTGTGCTTAATAACATTACTTAAAGGTCTGTCGAAGAAATATTCAATCATTTCAAAATTGCGGCCAATATAGGCAAAATAAAGTCAAAAATAGGAAAAAAACTAGAATCTCGTTTTTGATTGGTCAAGACGGATTTGGCACTACAGTAATTAAGTTAGATCCTTGTAATTTCGCAATAGTGTTCCCAAATAGATGCTACAGGATCATTTTTATTCTTTTTGAGATGGGCCAAAAATTTGGGCCAATATTGGCATTATCGTAGGAAAAAATTTCCAAAAATGGAAATCACGTTTTTGATTGGTTAAACCACATTTGCAACAACACTAATCGACGGATTTTCTTGAAAATTGGTGAAAGTGGTCTTAGATAGATGCTACAAGGGAATTTTCAATAGATTTTCATTTACTTAAAATTTAAGACGGTGACATGCAAAATAGAAAACATATACTTTGCGCGTCGAACGACACTTCACTGTTTGACGGATATGTTTGAAATTCGGTATGCAGGTGCCTAAAAGTATCGCCCATTGTGAGGCAAAATACTTTTTAGAAAAAGTTAAAATTTTGACAATTATTTACGTAAAAAAAAAATCAAATTTTCGATAAAAATTGCGAGAAAGTCAAGTGCGACCATTGTCGAACCCTTTATTTCCTTTTTAACTTTGAACTCGGATGGAGACTCTTTTTTGATTTTAAATGGGGGCTCCATTTCTTTTTCAAATTGAGGTTCTTCCTTCACTCTGATTGTTGATTTATTTTTCACCTCAACCGGTCCCTTGTTTTCTTCGCAGGGACTCTCCTTTTTGACCTCAACCGGAGACTCATCAAAGACCTTATTTTCTTCGCAGGGACTCTCCTTTTTCACCTCAACCGGAGGCTCCTTCTGAAGAAAAAATAATGTCTTTTCAAAAGTGGGAGGTTCCCCTTTAGCTTCGGCTTCTTCAATATCTTCCAAAACTGCTAGGCCGAGCTTATGCCGTCTCTCCATAAACTGCTCGAACTGTGCCGGGGTAAATCCGCTGTCTCATATTTCTTTCAGGAAGACGTAGTAACTTGCGTCTAGCCCCATCTCGTTACATATGTCGAGCCAGGACATCTCAAATAAAGAAAAAATTCCAACTACAACATCAGGTACACCTACAATACTACTTAAGAGGACTCTATACCTGACGGTGCATTTTTTGCCGCCCATAAGATTAACATTGCGAGCGGCGATTCATTTTCAAGGTTTACCCTTGGTTGGAAAGACACAAAATTTTGCCTGTACCTAGCCCTAACAATGTTCTACGGAGTGTTCGAAGCAGATTGCCCAATTTCTCACTAGTTTCTTTTATTGCAACTGTTTTGCTGATTCTTTGCTATGGAAATAAAAGCGTTGAAGTAAATACAGGTTTCCGTAAAGTCATGACGTGTCAGGTGTAATCACGAACAGTGAAAAAAGAAAACTCTGATTTTTTTCTGTAAAATTAAGAAAGAATTTTCTAAATAAAAATACTTACAGAGTCTGATGGTTGGTCGCGAGCAGTCTGGGGAAGTATCCAATGCAGACGCAGAAGCGACGCTACCAGCATCTATAAATAGAAATCACGAAAAATGAAAATAAAATCTTACCATTTCTGATTGGTCAATGAGACCACAGCCGGGTCAAGTACCTATCCAATCTAGATGGATGGATCCATGACCATTTTTTTTTTAATGTTTCTATTGTTTTTTTCATAACGGCCAGTGACGCAGCCAAAGATGTGGCTATTGGCTACTGGCTTTTACCCAGTCTCATGAAGTGATGCTTACGTTAAAAGTCAGACCCATTTCGGCACGCAGTTATCTTTCGGGCCGAACTGAGAAATGTTTTTACCAACCTTATGGTATATCGCTTCAGTCCAGAAGGTGTGATTGAATACACGGCAAGGTATTCTGAAAAAGAGGTTTTATAGTTATGACTTTATGACACCTAGCTCAGAGTGTGCATGTCCTTTCGGGCCATATACAATGTTATTTTTAGTAGCAGAGGTATTCGCCATCCTCTGTCCACTTGGCCAAGTTCGGTCTAGGGTTTTTATAGATAGAGAGCAAGCAGTTTCCTTATCCCATTCCTCGAGCGTGCTAATCCTAAGCGCATGGATCTACCTGTATTCCACCTGAACTTACCTTTGGATCTGTCCTCGCCTTCCCAAACGATCCGTCTAGAACGTTCACCATCAACAAAGCGTCCCTGCGTCAGTCACATTAGGACCTCATATGCATACTTATACTTTCTACTTTATTAATACTTTGGTGACAACGAAGAACAATATCTAATCCATATACTATGATATTTTTGGTAGTAGTGGTATTCACCATCCTCAGTCCATTTGGCCAAGATAGGTTAAGGGTTTTTATAGAAAGAGAGCAAGCAGTTCGCTTATCCCATCCTAAGCATGGATCTGCCTGTATTGCGAGGGAATTATTGAAGAGCTAAACTTACCTTTGGAACTGTCCTCGCCCTCCCAACAATCCATATAGAACGTTCATCATCAACAAAGCGTCCCTCCGTCAGTCGCCGTATTTATCTTAAAGAAAATAAAAGGAGCCTTGAGTGGAAAGTTGGTAAAAAAAATATTCCTTAGCCCGGTTCTAAATTGCGCACAAAAGTGCGGTGATTATTCGCACAATCGTGAATGCCGGCCTCACTAGGCTGGGATAGAAGCTGATTCTTTGGTGGTTTCAATGGAAATCCTCGATCATAAAATCACAATTACTTGATAACGGTATACTGGTACGTATTTATTATATCTCAGAACAAATTTCCGACATATTCCC
Organism: Mesopsocus fuscifrons; assembly: GCA_950004255.1. Lineage (NCBI taxonomy): Eukaryota > Metazoa > Arthropoda > Insecta > Psocodea > Mesopsocidae > Mesopsocus > Mesopsocus fuscifrons. Next base: position 2,566,340 of record OX465378.1, read on the forward strand.
CTGAAAATGGACGTTAATAAACGTCAACAAGCAGCGTTTTGTGATTTGGCTAGACAAGTACCAACTCATATTACAATTATTGAGAAAGAATTGCTGGCATAACCCATTTATTTCCTATTCGATATCGGCTCACTCCTCTTAAGCTTCGGCCAAAATCCTGTGATATTATGCTGAATAGGCGCTCAAGCCCACTAAAAAATTGCAAGACAAAACTGGATGATCTGTTATTTTATTTAGTGATTTATTGTTGACCCCACCCGTCATTCCTTGTGAGTATTCTTCATGAGAAGACGTGCTACCTCAGAAACATTAGGACATCACACCCACTGCAACGTCCTTTTCACGGAGAGTCCTGCGGCATCCCCTGAACAGCAGCTCCAACTGGTGATGAAGGTTGGGAAACACTCATCACTACTCAAAGTGAGCGTCATCTGAAAAACTTGAATTAAGTAGAGTCATTCTCAAGGAATATCACACATCTTGCGATCAATTCTTCTTTGCTTTATGGTATCCATAATCCTGTGCCTTCCTCAAGAGCCACAGTGTAGTCAACGAAAAGTGTCCTGCTTTCAGATTGAAGGTCTATTTTCAAAAAATGGACGTTTTTGCCACTTGATGCCTCCGTTCCAATCTAAAACGGACAGCGGAGTAAAAACTAAACTTTGGTGACAGTGACGAATAAAGGCGAGCTGTAACTAAAAAAATGTTATTTTTGGCAGCAGGGGTATTTGCCATCCTGTCCATTTGGCCAGGAGTTTAAAGATAAATAGATACAGAGGAGACAGTTAGCTACGACCTTATCCTGAACACAAATCTGCCTGTGTAAAGAAGGAATTTTTAAATTGCTGAACTCACGTTTGGAACCTGTCCTCGCGCTCCCAAAAGATCCATCTACACCAATGATACTTCATCGCCTGGTTATTCGTCGGAAAGGTCCCTGCGTCCGTCGCCGTACTTATCTTTAAAAAAATATAAAGATGAGCCTCAGAGGGACTCAGTTGGTAAAAAAAATTCCTTAGCCCGGTCTTAAATCGCGCACAAAAGTGCGGTGATAGTTTGTACAATCATGAATGCCTGCCTCGCAAGGTTGTGATAGAAGCTGATTCTTTGGTGGTTTCACTGGCATTTCTGAATTAAAAAATGGCACGGAGGAAAATGCTCCAATGCATGCTCGGATGTGGTTACTCGGAAATGGACACCACCTTTCAGGAGTAACATCCACGACTATACCTGCTTCAGTTTCAAAAGGAATGAACTAACCGCAGTTCACTTGTCTCCAGTTTCAATCACGATAGCAGTGACTTTAGGGCAGTAATAATACAAAAATACAAATAAACAATATAACAATAACCATACAAAGTATAACGCTCCACGCCGCCGTGATGTCACGGCCATTTCAATTCCGCCCTATACAATGAAACAACAATGAAACAATACAGAGACACTGAAACAATAAGACAGTTAACATGACACTGAAGAAATTGTTATTACATTGTATATCCAGGATGAGATTCCACTCCGTGGTATCACCGATAATTTAAAACCGAACATACATTCTGCACAGGAAACAACTCGATATTTAAATGTTCGAAAATGTAATAATATGCCTCTTTAACGGCCAAAATTTATAGGCTATGTTGTGATTTTACGATCGGTTAATTTTTGACAAATTTTTGGTTGACAAAAATCACTCGATCGTAAAATCACGACCTAGCCTGTTCATTTTTATGGCGTTAAAAAGACATATTATATTTCAGATCATTTAAATTCCCAATAGTATCCTCAAAAAATGTGCAGAAAAGAACGAAAACAAACAGGACTGTGTGCTTAAATTCCGCCCTAAAGTTACTGTTGCGTGTGGGGACAAGCGAATATTGGTTTAGTTTCTGACCGAAGTTGCGAAAGTGGCAGCTGTTACTCCCTTACGTAGCCGCAGCCGACCGTGTAGTAGAGCGTCAATTTAACAAACACTAACTTAGCATACTCAAATTTTTTAAGGGGAAAAGTCTGACACGATAACAGGAAATTAAGGGAATTTGGTAGATCAGCGTTGGCGAACGACACCAAGGCTGCATCTGGGCAAATTATATCATCCAAAAGTGAAACAAGTTGTAACCCCTCGGAATTTGGAAGTCAGAAAATGCATCATCAGCTGACGCAGAGGCTGCATGTGATGACTGTGGATACGATCTGCGCATTTCGGCACGATTTTCTATCGGACGAACTGAGAAATTTTTTTACCAACCTTATACTGGCTTTGGCGTTGTCTCGCTTCAGTCCATTGTGTTACCAATATTGATTCTCGGAAGGTGTGACTGAATACATGGCAGAGTATTCTAAAGAAACAAGAAGTTTTATTAGTTGCGCATGCGGTTTAGCGTTCAGGAAATTTGTTGCTATGGAAATAAAAGCGTTGAAGTAAATACAGTTTTCCGTAAAGTCATGACGTGTCAGGTTTAATCACGAACAGTGAAAAAAGAAAACTCTGATTTTTTTCTGTAAAATTAAGAAAGAAATTTCAAAATAAAAATACTTACAGAGTCTGATGGTTGGTCGCGAGCAGTCTGGGGAAGTATCCAGTGCAGACGCAGAAGCGACGCTACCAGCATCTATAAATAGAAATCACGAAAAATGAAAATAAAATCTTACCATTTCTGATTGGTCAATGAGACCACAGCCGGGTGAAGTACCTATCCAATCCAGATGGATGGATCCATGTAGCTGGGCACGGGCTCGACCGATTACTGATAGATCATCGTCTGCTCGTTGGTCACGATGAGACCCTGTCAGTTAAAGTATCCCGTAAAGGAGGTCGTCCATAGTTTGAGTATGGGGTAGGATAGAGAACTGGTATCCTACTCTATGCTAGCGAAACCGGCGGCGAAGCGTGTTCAGGGTATTATTCTACTCCATGATGTGACAGGGGCTGACCATAATTGTTAACAGGAAAGTGAACTGCGGTTAAGTACACTCTGGCTGAAACATCAGTAGTCGCGACTGTCACTCCTGAGATGGGAGGCACATTCTCTCTTTGCCTTCCGCCGAGCATGTGCTATTACACCATAGCAATTTCCATTCTGATGGTTGGTCGCGAGCACAGTATCCATTGTAGACGCAGAAGCTTGCACCCAGTCGCCTGGAAAATAAAAATCACTTACTGATTACCATTTAAGGCCTCGATAGCCGAGAGGTCTTGATGGTTGGCGTCGTAGGAACAGTGAGTACAGCGTCATATTATCTTATCAGTGATTTTCTGACCACTTAGATGTTCAGCATCTCAACTGAAATGTAGCAATTGTAGGTGTATAATCGAAGCAAATAGAAAAATCTGTATCATTTTCGGCAACTATTTTTTAGTCACTCTTTTGCAGCCAAAATGGGTGATAATTTACTTTGTCAACCAGCAACTATAACTAGAAATTACGAAAAATGAAAATAAAATCTTATACTACAAGAGTGACGTAGATGGAAATGTTTCAAGCTTCAAGGCGCTCAGGCTTGGCAATATGCGCCACATTTCAGGAGTAACGACTACTTCAGATTCAACCGTCTTGGGCTAAATTTCACCAGACCAGCTTAACGATAAGATAAATTTATAAAGAGAAGGCGCATATATTTAGCTTACGGGAAGAGGTTAACCGTTCTCTAAACCTTCCGCTAGCACTTGTCATAAGCTAAATATATGCTTGCGAGATTTATTCACTTTATCTTATCGTTAAGTTGGACTTGTGAAATCTAGTCTTAATGATTTAAGGTGGGATTTAAATCCCGGCCACCTGTTCGGTGAGCGGTAGAGGCAACAGAGAGGTCAATCACACTCTGAACAGTGGACGGTATGGCATCCATAACGTAGTACTTTCTAATTGCCTTGAAAGAGATACACATGGCACATGGCTCAGCGGAAGTCGACACGCACTGGCCCTGCGCCACATGTTCATCCTAGATAGATGCTCGTGGGTCATTTTCAACCGATTTTGGATCGCTTAAAAATTACACCCGCAAATAAATCTAAAAAAAAAATTCTCTAAATAAAACGAAAATTTCATATGGGACGAGAAAGTTAAGTGCGACTGTTGTCGCACCCTTTATTATCAATGTCACTATCGTTCCTCTGAAGAGACAGTCGCTGACTTGGTGGTCTACTTATTTGTATGAAAGCAGTCTCCCAAAACCGAAAGTATGATGATGTGGAACATTACACCCATTTCAGCTAGCAATTTTCTTTCCAACCGAATTAAGAATTTTTTTACCAACCTTATGGAACCTCTGGCTTTGGTATCTCTCTTCAGTCCAAGTTTAAGATTGAAGGTTTCTCCGAAGGTTTGATAAATTACATGGCAGGATTCTCTGAAAAAAAGGTTTTATTAGTGGCCATTCGCGTGCTTGTCTGTTCAAGAAATGTGTTGCTCGCTGTTGATTAGCCCTTCATGTGGCGTTGAAAGAACTGATAAGGACTGATAAGGACTCACCACTTAAGGGGGATTAAGCGGCTAACTCTAAGGTAAAAGGGAACCTCAGAAAGCCATCAACCTAAGGACTCACATATTTCAGCATTAGGCGTACTGGCAATTTACCATCTTTCTTTCACTTTTGCTTCGTGATATGAGACGTAGGTTTTTTCACAAAAAGTTTTCAACTGTACAGAAGTATTGCAAAAATATTCAAAAATATATCATTAAACCTTTTTAGCAAAGCAGTTTAATGCCAGATACATCATATTAAGTCTCACCTGCCTGTTTGCTGAGCATGAGGCACGACGCGACGTTTTCCCGTTAGTTACGTGGTTGATCCTGATACTTGTAGAGGGTTTTAGGGCTACAAACATAGCAGTAAAAGTTCTCAAAAAACCATTTTTAACGAATCAAAAATTTATGAAATGCTAGATACTGAAATAAAGGCTCACCTGCCTGTTTGCTCCAGTGAGACACTGACCATGTATGCTGCCGAGTATTTCGTGCTAAACTTCTCCAGTTCATACTTTTGAGTCAAAAAAATAAAACAGTACTAACTGTACAATGTTACTGGGGGGGGGGGAATATATTTTATTCTATTCTACATAGCACAAATATCACAATTTACGTATTTCTAAACATACCTTAATACATTGAAGTCCATGGTTATCATTACCAAATGAAAATTTAACGATTTTAAGGCAATTAACCAAAAGAAAAATGTGACAAACGAAAAAAACTTCTATTAGTCCACTTCAGATCCTCTTCTCGTAGACAACTATTTTGACGTTTAAACAAAAATGTAAAACTGTTCCTCCAGTTGAAACAAACAAAAATGGAAGTTCTTTATCCGAAAAAGTATGAGGAAGAGAGCGGCGCTTACGCTCTAACGCACGTAAATTTGGAAAAAACAAAACATGTAAAACTGTTTTTTTAGTTTTACACAAATTTTATACGTTATACGATTTTTCAAAACAAAACGAAAAAATTTTTTTTTTTCCGTTTTAACTTTGAACTCGGATGGAGACTCTTTTTTGACTTTAAATGGGGGCTCCATTTCTTTTTCAGATTGAGGCTCTTCCTTCACCCTTATAGTTGATTTATTTTCCACCTCTTCGCAGGGACTCTCCTTTTTCACCTCAACCGGAGGCTCGTTCTGGAACCTCAACCGGAGGCTCGTTCTGCACCTCAACCGGAGGCTCGTTCTGCACCTCAACCGGAGGCTCCCTCTGAATAAAAGATATTGTCCTTTCAAAAGTGGGAGGTTCCCCCATAGCCTCGGCTTCTTCAAGATCTGCCATAACAGCGTGGCCGAGCCTAACACGTCTCGCCATGAACGCTTCAAACTGTGCCAAGGTAAAGCCACTCTCGTATACTTCCTTGACGAAGGCGTGGTAACTGGAGTCCAGCCCCATCGTGTTGCACAATTCGAGCCAGCGGGGCATCTCAAATAAAGAAAAAATTCCAACTACAACATCGAGTACACCTACAATACTACTTAAGAGGACGCTATACCTGACGGTGCATTTTTTGCCGCCCATAAGATTAACATTGCGAGCGGCGATTCATTTTCAAGGTTTACCCTTGGTTGGAAAGACACAAAATTTTGCCTGTACCTAGCCCTAACAATGTTCTAGTGAGTGTTCGAAGCAGATTGACCAATTTCTCACTGGTTTCTTTTATTGCAACTGTTTTGCAAATGCTAGCATCGCATACCTGAAGAAAAGTACTGTATCTCGAAAACCAGTAAAACAAGCGGTACGACACGGTCGGACAAAACTTTACCTGCTTATTTGCGTGATTCCTTGAAATAAACCCTTGGTTAAATGATTGGAGACGGAAAAACTTTTTGACGAAAGGAATGGCCCCAAAATGTTCCCCCGAGTACTTAGAGACCCCACACGACATACTTCGGCAACCAAACAAAACTACCCCCTAAAAGGAGGTGGGGTGGATGGGAAGCTCGGAAAAACTTTTTGACAAAATAAATTGCCTTAGAACGTTTCCCTGAGCATTTTGATACCCCATACAACGTACTTTGGAAAGTATCCAAAACTCCCCCCATAAGGGGGGGGGGGGGGGGGAGGCGAAAAAACATATTGACCATATAAATTGCCTCAGAACGATCTCCCGATCATTATAAGACCCCACAACCCATATTTCGCAAACCACTCAAATCTACCCCCCTTAGGGGGTGGGGTGCTTGGATACGTTCAGAAAAACTTTTTGATACAAAAAATTGCTTCACAACGTTCGCCCGAACAGTTTGAGACCCCATAAGCCGCACTTTATAAGCCACTCAAATTCCCCCCCCCCCCCCCCCGGGGGGGGGAGGCTCGAAATAAGCCATATACCATTTGTGACGAGTATGGCCGTTGTCACGTGTCATATCCAGAACTACTCATATACCACAAACAACTGAATCCACTGATTTCGCCCTTTTACAGGTCCAGGGGGGACTTCCCCCCTTTTTTTAGCGGCCAGGGAGTTATGCGGGGGTAGTGGGTGGTATCATTGGATTCGTAATTATTTGTTCTATAATTGTCTAAAATTTGATCAAAATCGTTATAGCCGATTTTGAGCAAATATTTTTACTTTCTCGCCCGTATGTAATACATGGGCTGAGAAAGTTATGTCTTCGTGCAAAATTTCGATTTTGAGATTTTGGGTTTCCCATGATCCTGGAGGTCCCCCGAGTCCAAAAAAGTGGTTTTTAAAAAATGTCCGTCCGACGTACGTACGTACGTACGTACGTCAGTCTGTCGCGCAACTGGACGTCACACCGTTCGTCCGATTTTGCTCAAATTCGGTATGTAGGTACCTAATGTAAATATCTGGACATGTTTTTTGATAAATTTTTATAACTCAAAAATTGCGCCTGCTATGGTCAAAAAAAGGCAAAAAATCGTGTTTTTTGACAGTTAAGAAGGCCTGGAAGCTACGTATATCAAGTTGGAACCTTGAAAATTTGCAAAAGTGTTTTTGAATAGATGCTTTCAGGTCTTTTACAATCACTTGGAGGTGGGCCAATAACTTGGCCCAGTTTTGGCCCAAACGCGTTGGTCGTCACTCCGGTAGCACTATTCGATCAATTTCAATATAAATTGGTAGGGAGGTGTACTTTAAACCTATTTTGATGTTTTCCGAACGAAATTTATCCAACATAATAATTATGGCCAATATTGGCATTATCGTAGGAAAATTTTCCAAAAATGGAAATCACGTTTTTGATTGGTTCAGACGGATTTGCAACAACCCTAATCGACAGATTTCCTTGAAAATTGGTGAAAGTGGTCTCAGATAGATGTTTCAAGGTAGTTTTCAATAGATTTTCAATTACTTGAAAATTAAGGCCGTGACATGGAAAATAGAAAACACGTACTTTGCGCGTCGAACGACACTTCACCATTTGACGGATATGTTTGAAATCCGGTGAGTAGGTGCCTAAAATTATTGTCCAGTGTATGGCAAAATATTTTTTAGAAAAAGTTAAGATTTTGGTCCCAAAAAAATAAATTACGTAAAAAAAAATCAAAATTTTCGATACCGCTGGCGTAAAAATTGCGAGAAAGTCTAGTGCGACCATTGTCGGACCCTTTATTTTTCTACCTTTTGGGGGAGTTTTGAAGGGGGGGGTAACCCCCTTAATTTGAAAGGGGGGAAACTGGGCTTCCGGATTCTGATTTCTTCCAATTTTAGAAAGGTCACTACCGATTTTGAAGAAAATCGGTTGAAAAGTGCGCCGTCCAGGTCAATGCCACATACATAGCTAGCTAGCTACATACATACATACATACATACATACATACATACATACGTACTGACACGGAGTACCTGACCTCTTCTAAAAATTCCTGTGGGCAAACTTTCCGTCGGAGGAAAAAAGTGAGATGGTTTTCACATTCCGAAGGAATGGACGTTTCCGAAATGTATATGCAAGTTTCAGTCGCTTTTGAGGTCTGGGAGCAATGACGGTTCAAAGTTGAGGTTTGCCGAAAATTGGCCCGCACGAATACAATACTTTACCTTACGTATACTCCGTCTACAGGTAAAGTAACAAGCGGTACGACACGGTCGGACAAAACTTTACCTGCTTATTTGCGTGATTCCTTGAAATAAACCCTTGGTTAAATGATTGGAGACGGAAAAACTTTTTGACGAAAGGAATGGCCCCAAAATGTTCCCCCGAGTACTTAGAGACCCCACACGACATACTTCGGCAACCAAACAAAACTACCCCCTAAAAGGAGGTGGGGTGGATGGGAAGCTCGGAAAAACTTTTTGACAAAATAAATTGCCTCAGAACGTTTCACCGAGCATTTTGCTACCCCATACAACGTACTTTGGAAAGTATCCAAAACTCCCCCCATAAGGGGGGGGGGGGGTGGCGAAAAAACATTTTGACCATATAAATTGCCTCAGAACGATCTCCCGATCATTTTGAGCCCACACAACCCATATTTCTCAAACCACTCAAATCTACCCCCCTTAGGGGGTGGGGTGCTAGGATACATTCAGAAAAACTTTTTGACACAAAAAATTGCTTCACAACGTTCGCCCGAACAGTTTGAGACCCCATAAGCCGCACTTTATAAGCCACTCAAATTCCCCCCCCCCCCCCCCCGGGGGGGGGGGCTTGAGATAAGCCATATACTATTTGTGACAGGTATGGCGGTTGTCATGGGTCCTATCCAGAACTACTCGTATACCACAAACCACTGAATCCACTGATTTCACCCTTTTACAGGTCCAGGGGGGACTTCCCCCCTTCCAGGGAGGTATGCGGGGGTAGTGGGTGGTATCATTGGATTCGTAATTATTTGTTCTATAATTGTCCAAAATTTGATCAAAATCGTTAAAGCCGATTTTGAGCAAATATTTTTTTTCTACCTTTTGGGGGAGTTTTGGGGGGGGTAACCCCCCTTAATTTTAAAGGGGGGAAACTGGGCTTCCGGATTCTGATTTCTTCCAATTTTAGAAAGGTCACTACCGATTTTGAAGAAAATCGGTTGTAAAGTGCGCCGTCCAGGTCAATGCCACATACATAGCTAGCTAGCTAGCTAGCTAGCTAGCTACATACGTACTGACACGGAGTACCTGACCTCTTCTAAAAATTCCTGTGGGCAAACTTTTCGTCGGAGGAAAAAAGTGAGATGGTTTTCATATTCCGAAGGAATGGACGTTTCCAAAATGTATATTAAAGTTTCAGTCGCTTTTGAGGTCTGGGAGCAATGACGGTTCAAAGTTGAGGTTTGCCGAAAATTGGCCCGCACGAATACAATACTTTACCTTACGTATCAACATGCACGGCAGTGCATGCAGCCAAGTTTTAAAGAAAAAGAAAGCGCGACTAAGCCTCGAGCACTGCCAGCATGTTATACAGGAACCAGAGTTGTGCACTTTTCGTGCCTCTCTACAGGAGGCAAGGGGGCGTGGCTCGAATAGTGGGTACCCTTCTCCTGTAGTAGGGTCCCACGGGACCTCCAAAATTAAATTTCAAATTTCTACGTCCAACCGTACCTGAGCAGTGACATCCCAAACTTAGCTGTTTTTGAGGGTCACTCACTGACTGACTGACTGACTCACTCACTCACCTATACAAATTATAAGCATGTTCCAGCGGTACGATAGAGCTGAAACTCGGCATACTTGTAGGTACCATCCCCAAAACACCCAGAAAAATCGCAAACCCGAAGTACCTACAGTATTATAGGTTCAGGTTCGATTCAAAGTTCCCATACTAACTTATGGCAGATATTTACAAAACAAATACTGCCTCCTGCTTCTTGTCCTTCCAGGTAATTTGTGTAGATTCGCCAGGCAACTTACTATCAGGTACGAGTAGGTACATTTCAGGTACGGGATAATAATTTGTGTAGATTTGACAGGGAACTGGTTTTCAGGTACTGGGAGGTACTTTCCAGGTATGGCAAGGTATTTTGACTCCATTCGACAGTCAACTTGTTTTCAGGTACGATTAGGTACATTTCAGGTATGGGAAGGTAATTTGTGGAGATTCGACAGGGAACTCATTTTCAGGTACGAGTAGGTACTTTTCAGGTATTTCAGGTATGAGATTGGTCATTTGTGTATGGTTGACAGGGAACTGGTTTTCAGGTACTGGTAGGTACTTTCCAGGTATGGCAAGAAAACTTGAGTCCATTCGACAGCCAATTGATGTTTTACCTACTGGTAGAAACTATTGAACCACCTCACAAAAATTATATGATATCCGACCAAAAACACTCCGTGTAAAAAACGCAGCCAAGTTAATAACCCTCCAAAAATTAGCCTAACTCAACAGCCCTTAAAAGGGTTTGATATAAAAAATGTTGGCCAAGTTCTCCACATTCCCGCTATCACTCAGCCCCCAAAATTAGTGATATCACTTATTACAGGGCCAAGTCTTTGGCGCGAATCACAAGGATGTTGGCGACATAGTTTGTCATATACCTGCTTTCCAATACCCCCGGACCGCAGCCCCCATCCAACCTTAGTTTGTGTCTATGACCGGCTGTGACGCTTACGTGATTTGCGCCAAGGACTTGGCCCTGTAATAAGTGATATCACTAATTTTGGGGGCTGAGTGATAGCGGGAATGTGGAGACCTTGGCCAACATTTTTTATATCAAACCCTTTTAAGGGCTGTTGAGTTAGGCTAATTTTTGGAGGGTTATAAACTTGGCTGCGTTTTTTACACGGAGTGTTTTTGGTCGGATACTACGTATACAGCATAGCCGTATCCACGGGGGGGTTTAGGGGGTTAAACCCCCCCATGAGCGGAAAATTAACATGGTAATACCAACGTGAAGCAAAAAAAATATAGGCTAAACCCCCCCCCCCCCTTGACACTAAAACCCCCCCCCCCCCCATGGCCGGTTTCTGGATACGGGCCTGGTATACAGGTAAAGTAAAAATGGGAAATCTGCTTCGAACACTCCCTAGAACATTGTTAGGGCTAGGTACAGGCCAAATTTTGTGTCTTTCCAACCAAGGGTAAACCTTGAAAATGAATCGCCGCTCGCAATGTTTATCTTATGGGCGGCAAAAAATGCATCGTCAGGTATAGCGGACCCTTAACGTCCCAGCCAAAGGCAGAAGATATCTACAACCCAAGCTCATCTGATATCATTTCATTAAAGTACTAAATTATTTTTACTTTCCAAAATATTCGAATTCAGTTGCCACTCTATAGCGAACTCTCTTTATAGCGAGCAATCTACATGGTCCCTTGACGGTCGTTATAAAGAGAGACTACTGTATATTCTATACACATATCTACCCATAATGCGGCCTTTAGAATCCTCCTATAAGATGGGGATTGTTGTCTCATCCTTGATAAGATGACTACTGGCAAGTTGGGAGACTCGATTTGTATAGACAAGTGGAGAACTAGTAAGCTATGGTACGGTCACACTTACCCTAGGTCTTTGTTCGGCCATTGTCTTCAATCTCTTAGCGGGTTTTTGCGTCGCTTTTCTGCAATAAAAGCAAAAGAACTGTGGAACAGAGGTTTGTATGTATGTTCGCTTAGTGCTGTTAAGCTGTTTGACCAGACCTCAAAACCAAGAGGACCCGGGATCTAGTCCCGATTGTTCGAAATTTGTCCTGGAGAATGTTGCCAGGCTCTCATACCTAGCCTTCACGGGGAAAACTCGACTAACGGGCGGGATAGTCACCAAATCACCCCCTTATGTACAGAGCCACCCTGTATCCCAGTACGCCCTCGCTTCATAGTTAGGACCTAACACCTAACTGATTGAGGCAAATGTTACATTTTCGGATAGAAAATACATTTAAGGTTTTCCATGTATAGAATCATAATTATTGTCGTAGTTCAAAATGGAGTGCAGCTCTCCAAACTCCAAATACAGAGCAATAGGTATTTTTTATCAAGGTTTCGTAGAAAAAAGTTGTAGGTAATGATCCTACATGAAATTTGTACTGTGGCATTCGCCAAAAAAATATAGGGTCCGTCAAAAGTCGCATTAACTTCCTCACCCTGTTTCAAACTTTCGTTTTTTTGTGATTTTTGTATGATTTAGTTTTATTCATAGCGGGCGTAATTTTTAAATGGGTAGGTAACTTGTCGAGTGTCCTGCACTTGTAGGCATATTGTTCAATATTGTAAAGTAATCCAAATTCGGTTGAAAATCACTCAAGACCCAAGATCTAAGATCACTCACACCCTAGTCTCATTTAACTACTTACTGTAGTCGGTACCAAATGCGTTCCGACTATTCAAAAACATGGTATCTCACGCGGAACACATTTTTGACAAAAACGGCCGTAATTTTCATAAAGCAAAACTCCGTTCAACAAAAAATGATTAAATAACGTAGTTTTATACAAATTTTGGATAAGGTCTACTCATCGCACTTCCGCCGATACTTGCTTCCGATTGTCGCACGACACTGCATACACCTTACTCGTTCCATGATAGTCCTGTTCATACGCTCAGCAACACCTGCTTGCTGGGGTGTGTACCGTATTGTCCTCTCAATACGAATCCCTTTCTCCTCTGCAAACTTATACATCTGACGATTGATGTACTCGCGCCCATTGTCACACCGCAGCCGTGACACTTTCAGACCAGGAAATTGGGCCTCTGCTTGCGCGACGTACTTCTTTAAACAATCAACAACTTCTGACTTTGCATTGATTACGTAGGCAATTGTAAAGTGGGTGTAATCATCAATGAACGTTACCACAAACCTGTCTCCTTTTTCCGCAGTAGGAGTTAAAGGTCCCATTACATCTGAATGTAATAACTCCAGTGGTCTTCTTGCACGGACACGCTCCCGCGTGTGTGGCAATCTAGTTTCCTTCCCTGAAACACATGTCTTGCAAACTTTGTTCGGTTTTCCTTTTAAGTCCATTCCGGATGCAGCTCTACTAGCTGCCTTTAGACCACGATTTGAAATATGGCCAAAATGTGCATGCCACAACTCAGCATTATTCTCCGTGTTGACATTGGCTGCGACAGCTCCGCCTGCTTCTGTAGTTCCTACAGGTTCAAATTCAGCTTCATATAACGGTCCCACAGCATGTCCAGTAAACACTAATTTACCATCCTTTGTGACGACTGCATTCCCATCCTTGAACGTAGTTACAAAACCAGCTCTGTCCATTCGTCGCACCGACAAAAGATTAAATGGAAATGGCCAAACACTTACATCACAAATACTCAAAGTCTCTTTACGTCCATCAAATGACACGTTCACACGTAAGGTTCCCATCTTCTTTGCTTTTAAAACTTGCTTATTTGCAAAAGTAACTTCCATAGGCTCTATTTCTCTAATGTCTTCCAACATATCAGCATACTTCTCCGAAATAAAATGCATTGTTGCACCAGAATCTTGTATAAATGAGATCATACCTTGCTTTGATTTCTTCTCCGTCTTTGCAGACAAAACTGACGCAAGCACCGCTAAATTACTGCAGCTTCCAGTTTCCTTTTTCTTACCCTTATTCTTTTCTGGGCACTCGAAACTCTTGTGATTCTCCTTACCGCAAGCATAGCACCGTATTACTTGGGTCTGCTGGGGATGACGATATCCTCGAAAGCCTCCACGGCCACGACCGCCACGTCCCCTTGCTGCAAAAGCTACATCATGATTAGCAGGTTTCCTAACATTACTTTCCTTCTTGCCTTTTTTCTTGCTTTCTTCCTCTAAAAGTCTATTTTTGACGAAGGGTAGGTTCAGGTTATCAGCACTTAAAGTTTCAATAGCAGTAACCACAGTATCGTATTGGCTTGGCATGGTGAGAAGTAGATGACATACAACATCACACTCTTCTAGATTAGCACCAGTTGACTTCAGATTTCTCACAATTTTATCAAATTCAAAAAATGTTCCATCATGTTTGATTCAGGATCAAACTTTAGTTGAAGTAACTTCTTTCTTAACAACAGCTGACTTGCAATACTTTTCTTTTCAAAATTCTCCTTTAATGCTTCCCAAATTTCAAGTGATGTCTCTTTATCCATCGCATATTCCAGATGCGAATCAGCAATTCTCGCAATTATATTAGACTTACATTTCTTATCCTTCTTGAGCAACTCAGACCTCTTCGCCTCATCTGTTTCTTCTACCAAATTAAATTTCTCCCAGTAATCTGCCTCTAGACAACTAAGCAGATCGTATTCTTCAAGCAAGGTTTCCATTCGAAATTTCCAATTCGAAAAATTTTCACCGTTGAACAACAGGACTGAACGCAGCTCTTCACGCTGCTGCATGATCGCGACACAGCTTGACAATCTCTTGAGGAAAAATTTGCAAAAATGTTCTACTCACGCACATTAAGGCTTGGGCATAGAGATGTAAATGTTTCATGTTTTTTTTCACAGTTTTTTTTCTAGCATTTTTTTTTCACGAAATTTCGTTTTTTTTCAGGACTAAGTTTCCTAACATTTTTACAGCTTTTCGACCCGAGAATTATAATTTTAGGGCCCAATTCCGTCAATCGTACCGTAAGTGCTGAGACTGCTGTTTTCAGGCACTCGACTCCGCAGCCAGTACCTACCTCCTGCTCCTGCCTAGCCGCACTGAACCTGAGTGATATTTAAATGAATTACTATAACTGGTATTCCAGGCATTTTAGATCTTCAAAAACCCAAAACTGGTTAATTATAATTAATTAATACATTCTAAAGTAAAGTACCAAGTACCTCAGCCGCCCTGAGCTGATCTAGCTGGTGTGCTACAGTGTAGGTATCATATTTGTTTGAATCGTGAAAAAAAACGTAATTCTGAAAAAAAAACCGTTTTTTTACATCTCTACTTGGGCATGACTGGGCCCATAACCTGTTGTTTATCTGCTGTTTCCGTAGGAAGGTATTTTAACATAACTCATTGTAAGATATACAACTATAAATTTAATACAGCAGAACTGAAGGTCATGGTCATACTGATATCTTTCCACATTGTGCATGTACATACCACAGAGTATATTAGTTAGCCTTTCGCGCCAATCAGTGTCTTGTAACTTTCAAACTCCAACACTTGTTCCCAATGAGGCAATAACAGATTTCTTGGCTCGTTGACTGGCGGATGGGGTTCGAATTTTTCATTTTCCACAATGATTCCCCTATAGCGGCGGCTCACTCTGCCGCTCGGTGCACTGACTGGAGGATATTTTTTACTTTCTCGCCCGTATGTAATACATGGGCTGAGAAAGTTATGTTATCGTGCGAAATTTCGATTTTGAGATTTTCATTGCAAAAGGCGTTTCAGAGGTCCTAGATACCAAAAAAGTGGTTTTTAGGTCATGTCCGTCCGACGTACGTACGTACGTACGTACGTCCGTTTGTCTGTAGCGCGGCTACAGGTCACACCAGTCAACCGATTTGGCTCAAATTTGGAATATAGATGTCTAAAATCAGTTCCGAGATACATTTTTAATATAATTTTGATTACTCAAAAATTGCGCCCACTTTTGTCAAAAAAGTGTCAAAAAAAATTCAAAATCGTGTTTTTGTTAGTTACGTGGTTGATCCTGATACTTGTAGAGGGTTTTAGGGCTACAAACATAGCAGTAAAAGTTCTCAAAAAACCATTTTTAACGAATCAAAAATTTATGAAATGCTAGATACTGAAATAAAGGCTCACCTGCCTGTTTGCTCCAGTGAGACACTGACCATGTATGCTGCCGAGTATTTCGTGCTAAACTTCTCCAGTTCATACTTTTGAGTCAAAAAAATAAAACAGTACTAACTGTACAATGTTACTGGGGGGGGGGGGGGAATATATTTTATTCTATTCTACATAGCACAAATATCACAATTTACGTATTTCTAAACATACCTTAATACATTGAAGTCCATGGTTATCATTACCAAATGAAAATTTAACGATTTTAAGGCAATTAACCAAAAGAAAAATGTGACAAACGAAAAAAACTTCTATTAGTCCACTTCAGATCCTCTTCTCGTAGACAACTATTTTGACGTTTAAACAAAAATGTAAAACTGTTCCTCCAGTTAAAACAAACAAAAATGGAAGTTCTTTATCCGAAAAAGTATGAGGAAGAGAGCGGCGCTTACGCTCTAACGCACGTAAATTTGGAAAAAAACAAAACATGTAAAACTGTTTTTTTAGTTTTACACAAATTTTATACGTTATACGTTTTTTCAAAACAAAACGAAAAAATTATTTTTTTACTTTCTCGCCCGTATGTAATACATGTATGTTATCGTGCGAAATTTCGATTTTGAGATTTTCATTGCAAAAGGCGTTTCAGAGGTCCTAGATACCAAAAAAATGGTTTTTAGGTCATGTCCGTCCGACGTACGTACGTCCGTCCGTCCGTCCGTCCGTCCGTCCGTACGTTTGTAGCGCGGCTACAGGTCACACCAGTCAACCGATTTGGCTCAAATTTGAAATATCGATGTCTAAAATCAGTTCCGAGATATATCTTTAATATAATTTTGATTACTCAAAAATTGCGCCCACTATTGTCAAAAAAGTGTCAAAAAAAATTCAAAATCGTGTTTTTGTCTACTCAAGACGCGTTTCACGGTACGGTAATGAAGTTAGAACCTTCAAATTTTGCAGTCGTGTTCCCAGATAGATGTTTCAGGATCATTTTTATTGCTTTGGAGATGGGCCAAATATTTGGGCCAAAATTGGCCCATACGTGAAAATTTCGGCCCCATGAACAGTATTAGCCGGAATTTCACAAAAATCCATAAACTTGTGCTTAATAACATTACTTAAAGGTTTGTCGAAGAAATATTCAATCATTTCAAATTGCGGCCAATATAGGCAAAATAAAGTCAAAAATAGGAAAAAAACTAGAATCTCGTTTTTGATTGGTCAAGAAGGATTTGGCACTACAGTTATTAAGTTAGATCCTTGTAATTTCGCAATAGTGTTCCCAAATAGATGCTACAGGATCATTTTTTATTCTTTTTGAGAAGGGCCAAAAATTTGGGCCAATATTGGCATTACCGTAGGAAAAAGTTTCCAAAAATGGAAATCACGTTTTTGATTGGTTAAGACGGATTTGCAACAACACTAATCGACGGATTTTCTTGAAAATTGGTGAAAGTGGTCTCAGATAGATGCTTCAAGGGCATTTTCAATAGATTTTCATTTACTTAAAAATTAAGACGGTGACATGCAAAATAGAAAACATATAAGTACTTTGCGCGTCGAGCGACACTTCACTGTTTGACGGATTATGCTTGAAATTCGTTATGCAGGTGCCTAAAAGTATCATCCATTGTGTGGCAAAATACTTTTTAGAAAAAATTAAAATTCTGACAAAAAAAAATTATTCACGTAAAAAAAATCAAAATTTTCGATAAAAATTGCAAGAAAGTCAAGTGCGACCATTGTTGAACCCTTTATTTATATATGGAACAGCCGCTGCTGCTTACACCCCTGTGATTCACCTCTAGCGGCGGCTCACTCTGCCGCTTGGTGCACCGGGAAGTGTGATGAGTAGACCTTTACCACACGTTTTATTCCGCCATTGGTCTGGCAGGCATTCTAATCAGAATATTTTTAAGATTTTTATACAAATAATTTCATGTCAATCAGTGAGTAAAATGGCGCCTGCCGTCAAAAGGATCGAACTTCCAAAACGGCCGTAATTCGTAACGAGCCAGCACGTTTACACGTTTTATTCCACCATTGGTCTGGCAGACTTTCTAATCAGAATATTTTTAAGTAGTCTGGACACACTCACCAAGTAAAAATTGCAACTTTTGTTGACAACCCACTAGAAGCTAGAAGCCAAGCCAGATTCCAGAAGCCGTCGTCGCACCCAAATGCGCAGTAGCATATTTCAAGTTCAGATCAGTAATGGAGAAGCCATAAGCTAAACATGACAAATGAATAAAAATAATAAAATTTAAAAAATCTTCAAGTATGCTAAGAGCCGACATTTCCTCCGTGGCGACACTGTCGCCCACCCACAAAATGCGCGGGAGACGACACCATTTTGGTTGTTGGGTGTTTCTATTTTATGGGTCGTGAGTAGAAGTTAAAATTACAGCCTAGTTGGAGTAAATTTTCCGGGTTTATAAATCAATTGAGTTTTTCTGACAATTATTTTTATGTATTTAACGTCAAATAAAGTAGATTTAACTAGTCCAGAAAAAGTTTCCGGTACCGACATGGATGTAGCAGGTAGGTAAGTACCTACTGGCTTCGGCCCACTATTAAACAACTTTTGCCTGAATAGTTTTTTGTAAAATCACTTTCATTTTCTGTCGGGGGGGGGGGGGGGGGGGTGAAATTTCAAAACTCAATTCCTGCATTGTTATTGGCGGGAATGCATCGGGATCAACTGAAAATCTTCTTAACCGTAATAACCGTCATTCTAAATGATTTTAGACTGTTTTTCGTGGATGGAAGTAATCTTCGAAATCTAGGTACCTACGCCGAAAGGATTTTTTTTTGGGATAGGGTCATATTTAAGGGTCATATTTTGGAATTTAAAAAGGCATTTTGGCATATCATATATTTTCAAAATATAAAGAGCATACCTATTTAGACGGTCTCTGTACAAGTCAGGCTGGGAGCGTACCGATGAGTCATAATTTCTCGGAAATCCAGGAGTGGTCAAAACGTCTTGAGCAGGGAAATATCTGCTCAGGGTCGGATTGGCATTTTTAGCGTATGACAGGATATGAAACCCAAATCCGATTGTAAGTACCTACCTACCATAGGTATTGTTATATTGGTCAGTAGCATGGGCGCCCGCAGGGGGGCAGGGGGGGGGGCGCCCCCTCCCCCCTGGAATATAAAAATACAAAAACAATTGCGTGATTTGTTGGTAACAAAAATAAAGGGTCCGACAATGGTCGCACTAGACTTTCTCGCAATTTTTACGCCAGCGGTATCGAAAAGTTTGATTTTTTTTACGTAATTTATTTTTTTTGGACCAAAATTTTAACTTTTTCTAAAAAATATTTTGCCATACACTGGACAATAATTTTAGGCACCTACTCACCGGATTTCAAACATATCCGTCAAATGGTGAAGTGTCGTTCGACGCGCAAAGTACCTACGTGTTTTCTATTTTCCATGTCACGGCCTTAATTTTCAAGTAATTGAAAATCTATTGAAAATGACCTTGAAGCATCTATCTGAGACCACTTTCACCAATTTTCAAGGAAATCTGTCGATTAGGGTTGTTGCAAATCCGTCTGAACCAATCAAAAACGTGATTTCAATTTTTGGAAACTTTTCCTACGATAATGCCAATATTGGCCATAATTATTATGTTGGATAAATTTCGTTCGGTAAAACATGAAAGTGGAAGGCGTAGTCAGACTGGATGGAAAAATATCACAGCCATTCAGAATGGAGAAAGGAGTAAGGCAGGGTGACAGTCTCAGCCCTCTGCTTTTCCTAATATTTATGGACGAAGTTGTGAAAACCTGTAACGCAAGAACTGACCGGTCACTGGTGGGGATGAGAAACCTGCGTCCAGTTCAGTGTCAAGCTCTGATCTATGCAGACGATGTTGTACTTGTAGCAGACTCTGAGAGGAAACTGCAGAAGGCGGTGCAAGAATGGAATGAAACACTGAAGGAGAGAGGCATGACCACAAATAAGACGAAGAGCCAGGTGATGGTTGTTGCAAGGACAGATGACCAAGTTCATGATATAAATATACAGTACGATGGGACGCAGCTAAAGCAAGTCAGCAGTTATGAGTACCTGGGAACCACAATCCACCAATCCGGTAAACTTAAGAAAGAAATAAGGAAAAGGGTAAAGAAGGGAACAAATACGTATTACGCCCTCAGTAGCAGCCTGTTCGGTAAAAACGAGATCTCCACCAGAACCAAAAACACGGCTACACGGCTGTAATAGAACCAATACTCCTGTACGGCGCTGAGAGCTGGACTGCAAACAAAAATGAGATCAGTCATGTGAATGCGACCCAAATGAAATGCTGCAGACGAATTGTGGGAGTGACAAGAAGGGATCGCATTCGGAATGAACGGATCCGGGAGCAGTCAGCAGTCAGCAGACGAATTGAAGAAAGGCAGCTCTCGTGGTTCGGACACGTATCAAGAATGGACCAGCAGAGAAAACCGAGGCAGTACATGGAGGCGAGAGCGCAGGGACGGCGTCCGATAGGCAGACCGAGAGTGACTTGGGAGGAGAAGGTCAGCCAGGTCGCGGCGAGCCGGGGGAAGACGCTGACCCAGCTGCGTGCCATGACAGCCAACAGAGTCGCATATAAAGACTGGATCCAAAGCTCCTCCCTCACGCTGCGCTAGTGGCACAAAGAGGGCAGATGAAGAAGAAGAAGAAAACATGAAACTAGGTTAAAGTACACCTCCCTACCAATTTTTATTGAAATCGATCGAATAGTGCTACCGGAGTGAGTGTCGTTCGACGCGCAAAGTACGTGTTTCTATTTTCCATGTCACGGCCTTAATTTTCAAGTAATTCAAAATCTATTGAAAATGACATTGCCGCATCTATCTGAGACCACTTTCACCAATTTTCAAGGAAATCTGTCGATTAGGGTTGTTGCAAATCCGTCTGAACCAATCAAAAACGTGATTTCCATTTTTGGAAAATTTTCCTACGATAATGCCAATATTGGCCATAATTGGGTCAAAACTGGGCCAAGTTATTGGCCCACCTCCAAGTGATTGTAAAAGACCTAAAAGCATCTATTCAAAAACACTTTCGCAAATTTTCAAGGTTCCAACTTGATAAACGTAGCTTCCAGCTCTTCTTAACTGTCAAAAAACACGATTTTTTGCCTTTTTTTGACCATAGCAGGCGCAATTTTTGAGTTATCAAAATTTATCAAAAAACATGTCCAGATATTTACATTAGGTACCTACATACCGAATTTGAGCAAAATCGGACGAACGGTGTGACGTCCAGTTGCGCGACAGACTGACGTACGTACGTCGGACGGACATTTTTTAAAAACCACTTTTTTGGACTCGGGGGACCTCCAGGATCATGGGAAACCCAAAATCTCAAAATCGAAATTTTGCACGAAGACATAACTTTCTCAGCCCATGTATTACATACGGGCGAGAAAGTAAAAATAGGTGCATGTATTGAAGTAAGCGGTCAGGTTGGTAAGAATAAGGGAGTAGACAGGACCCTTGGCAGAGGGGAAGGGGGGGATCTTAATTTTAATTAGCAGTAGGTGAGTGTTAAATCGGTACCTACCTAAGTACTTACCTGTAATATCTACTGCGGTATATATAGGTGCATGCATAGTAGGTTCATAAGAATGTAGTCAGCGGGATCCAAGTGTAATCGATATGCCCGAAATACTAATTTCAATTATTGCAGTCCCTGCGTCATGCTATGAAGGCAAATAGACCTATTCCTATTCCTGTAGCTAAAAAAGCTATCCAAAATGCGCTATTACCTACTCGGGCGCCCTTATACCCTTACCCGAAGTACCTATACTCAGGATACTCTCCGGATTCTCAAAGGGCGTTTCCTCCCCTCCACGCCAAAGGCCACTTCCTCCCAGCGCACTATCCGTCCTTAAAACCTACATCCCCTCTTGTCAAAATTGCACCGTGCTGTTCCCCACTACGCAACACCTAACAGACGGAGTAAGTCATCTTAGATCAGGTATCAGGTGGTGGTACTGGCCGGACAGGTCACCTCAGCGGGGAAAACCATCCCCAACCAAACGCCCATCTTCCTCCAATGCTAGGGTCACAATTGGGGAAAGAACAACAATACGATAAAGGTGAATAGCACCTCAAATCGCCCACCTGACAGCTGCAAGGTCATTGACTCACTGTCCGCCCCATGCTTCACAGTGACGCATTGATGTGTGTCCCAGGCCCGTATCCAGAAAGCGGTCATGGGGGGGGGGGGGTTTTAGGGTCATGGGGGGGGGGGGGTTTCGCCTATATTTTTTTGCTTCACGTTGGCATTACCATGTTAATTTTCCGCTCATGGGGGGGGGGGGGGGGGGGGTTAACCGCCTAACCTCAGTCTCAGATAGATGCTTCAAGGTCTTTTTCAATAGATTTTCAATTACTTTAAAATTAAGGCCGTGACATGGAAAATAGAAAACACGTACTTTGCGCGTCGAACGACACTTCACCATTTGACGGATATGTTTGAAATCCGGTGAGTAGGTGCCTAAAATTATTGTCCAGTGTATGGCAAAATATTTTTTAGAAAAAGTTAAAATTTTGGTCCAAAAAAAAATAAATTACGTAAAAAAAAATTAAATTTTCGATAAAAATTGCGAGAAAGTCAAGTGCGACCATTGTCGAACCCTTTATTAAACATCTCACCGCTTTCTCGGAAACTTACTTGCATGGGAGAACCTACCTGTATGCAAGCTTTAAGTATTTTGAAAACCAGAATGCAGTGGTGTGCAATGGTTATGGTCATGCTTAACCTCTATCGTTCTCTGATAAGATCTAAGCTAGATTATGGCTCCGCTCCGCCAATGCCTCTCTTCTGAAAAGTTTAGACAACAGAATAACACCCTCCACCCATAATGCACTGGATGAGCTTATCGCACCAGTCCGACTGGTGCCATTTTCCTCAGAGAGGTCAATGAACCCCCTCTTAATCTCCGATGGGAACAACTCATGCTAAAGTACTATTTTACCCTATTGGCACACCCAGGGCACCTGTGTCATGACGTCACACATCCCTCCCCGTACCATGACAAATACGTGGGCCGCCGCCGATCCTCAAAACTCTATGGGTATCGAACGGGTGCCCTAATGGAGGAATTGGGGCCCAAGCCACCCTTCACTGATTGGACTCATCACCCCCATCTGTGGACTAACAGTCCTCCGCAGCCCATACTGCATACTGCATTTTTTGTCACTATAGTGCCATAAGGGGCCACACCTTCTGTTGTTTCTAATAATAATTTCCAGCAGCTGGTTGCCCAATTTCCCCCGGAGGAATGGGCCCACATTTACACGGATGGGTCTAAGGACTGTGGTCACGTAGGTGCTGCTTATTTCTCCCACGACGGGGAAAGCCATCTTCCCCCTATCCACTTCCCCCTTCGTCTTCAAGGCTGAACTCTACATGCTCTGCACCAGTGCATATTACATATCGCTGGGTCCCGCCATACCAAAGCAGTAATTTTATCGGATAGCCTTCGCTGCATGCGAGCTCTCTATAGCAGCTCTAGCCTACCAACCCCTCCGCCAGCAACATTCTTCATACGCTTGACACCCTGTCCGAAAAAAAATGGAAGTAACATTTTGACATTTTTCTTCAGTGATATTTTTTTTAATTTTCACTTAAAAACAGTTAAAAAACTTACCTAATGTATTCTTGACCCAAGAGAAGTTGAATCCCTCCAAGCGTGGACACAAATGCGGTGAAGTTTTGGTGAAAAAATATTAAAAGTGTCAGCAACTGATGAAAATGTGCTCAGCGTCAGAGCGTTCCCGGAGAAGTGACTCTTGCCTGCGGCGTTCAGAACCAGAACCTACATCATACGTCTATGTCTCGTTCGACCAATGAGATAGCTGGAGGTGTTTCAATTGAAAACATACTTAGTCCTTTCAGTAATAGCAATAAATATACTTATAAGTATCTAATATAAAAATGGTTTCAAGTACCTATCTACGTGAAGAAAAATACGTTGTGTCTTCAGTTACAAGTTTTCTTCTTTTGTTTACGTTTTTGGCGATTTGAGACTGGTGTACCTATTTAAAAATGTCATCATAAAAATCATCATAAATTTTTTTAGCTAAGTCATTTAACATATGAAATTAATTACAAATTCATATTATACTGAATACAATTTTTGTTTTTTGACCTAACATGCAGTTTGCCGTTGACTGGGATAATATCATTTGTTTCAAATATTATTAAATTTGATAGGTATACACAAGGCCGTACCCAGGGGGGGGGGGGGGGGGGTTAGGAGGGTTCAAACCCCCCCCCCCCCGAAACTATTCGGCTTTACACTAGAGAGAATTAAGTTTTGAAGGAGAAAATATAGTTTCGTGCTACTTAGGTACCTAACCCCCCCCCCCCCCCCCCGAAATATTTTCCTGGGTACGGCCTTGGGTATACATGTGCCTATAACTTGATAATATTATCAATATCATATTATAGAGAACCTATAATTTTTTATTGAATTTTTAGTGGTTAGTTTTTTAATGGAAAATATAGACGTGTAAAACTGAACCCTAAATTTCTATGATCTGGTTTTTTTTTAGACCAAAGCATTGAGACTTATTGTCAGCTTTTTTGACGCAGGTCTAGATTGGATCGCGTAATGACTCACTGAAAAACAGTAGCTGAATTTTTCCACCTATACTAAGTAACAAAGTAAAGTACCTACCTATTTAAGCTAAAGTTTAATTAAAGATGGGTACGATGACCAAATGTTTCTTATTGTATTTCATCAACCACCATCCGTAAAAAATAGCAACAAATGCTCCTTCGATTTCGATTTCAACTGTTTCACCTTTGCTACTTTACCTATTCAATTTTTGAAGGGTCACATTGTTAGGACATAACTGACACTACTTCTGGACCATACCAACCAAGGTAGAAAAAATAACTGTTGCATGTGAAAGCAGCATTTTGATTTGTAGGAGTATGGGAGGCACGAAGGTGATTGGTCGCCTGTTTCTGGGACGCGATTGGTTGTATCGACCTCCCCGGGGAAACTCCCCAGGGACCCAGACAGACAGCGAACAAAAAAACTATTATATGTGGTCTAATGATTCTTAATCCACCTTAGGGTGCGTCCCACCATGCCCAGTTGAAGTTTCGACTAAAAATTGGCTAACCTCTGGTTAAAAGTAGGGATCAAATTAAAAGAATAACCTAAAAGTCAAAAACTTGCGTCCCACCAACGCTCAGTTAAATCTCCAGTTTAATTTCGTCTTCACTGTGAAGGTGTCCCCAAAATGGCTATATAATGGCTTATTCTTCCTTTCCCGAATCAGCAGGACCTTTTTTATTTTCACAAACATCAGTTCCTTCCTCTCCATAGCATCCATTTTTAAAATATAAAAAGAATAGGTATATATTTTTTTTTAAATTATTGCGACTATTTTAAATTTGGCGGGATTTCGGGGGGGGACTTGGCGTTTATTATTGTGTCGGACCCTCGATAGCCAAGTGGTCCAGGTGGTTGTTTCTATAGAGGAGCAGTGCATGGGAGTCGGGTCACACCGGTTCCATCCCGATCCTATCAAAATTTTTATGAGTGGCATACACCTATGTTCAGCATGTCAAGTAAAATTTTACCGAGGCTGTGGTGGTTCGGAATCCACCTCAAACTGTAGGTCCCCACGCTGACTGGGGAGCTGGAATATGGTAGTGCTGCCAGCTGAGCAGGATGGATAATTCTTGGAATGGTCTAGTTGCTGGGCTTGTCCGCCCTACCTTCCACAAACGTGGCTGAACATAGGTGTATGCCAATCATAAAAACTTTGATAGGATCGGGATGGAACCGGTGTGACCCGACTCCCATGCACTGCTCCTCTATAAAAACAACCACCTGGACCACTTGGCTATCGAGGGTCCGACACAGCAGGAGATTGGTACAAATCAATAAATAATGTTTTACTGAGGAGGTCTCTCAATTAAGAGGTAACCATGGTTGCTTCAGATTTGTCATACTCAGCTCATTTGCCCCGGAAATACCTCGAATGAACTGGAGCTACGTAGGGGCTATTTTAGTTTTCTTAATCGGAAATAGGAGAGGGATGTCTATATACCATAGCCGTATCCACGGGGGGGGGGGGGGGGGGGGTACTGGGTTAACCCCCACCCCCCCCCCCCCCCCCCATGAATGGAAAATTAACATGGTAATGCCAACGTGAAGCAAAAAAAATCCCTTTCGGTAGCCCCGAAAGGCGTAGGTAGATTTCGAAGATTACTTCCATCAACTAAAAGCAGTCTAAAATCATTTAGAAAGACGGATAAGAAGATTTTCAGTTGATCCAATTGCATTATCTACAATAACAAACGGGGGAATTTAGTTTTGAAATTTCACCCCCCCCCCCCCCCCCTTAACAAGAAAATGAAAGTGATTTTACAAAAAACTTTTTCAGACAAAAGTTGTAGATATTATTAATAGAAACTCATAGCAAAAAGATAAAACTCAATATCTCACCAAATAAGTGAGTTATGACGTTTTGAAAATTCAACCCCCCACCCCCTGCCTAAACGGTGCGTCGGACGAAAAACTTGTTCAGACAAAAGTTGTAGGTAATATTGAGGCAAATGCATTACAAAACAAAAGAACTCGATAACACAATAACAAACGGAGGAATTGAGTTTTGAAATTTCACCCCCCCCCCCTCCCCCCTTAACGAGAAAATGAAAGTGATTTTACAAAAAACATTTTCAGACAAAAGTTGTAGATATTATTAATAGAAACTCATAGCAAAAAGATAAAACTCAATATCTCACCAAATAAGTGAGTTATGACGTTTTGAAAATTCAACCCCCCACCCCCTGCCTAAACGGTGCGTCGGACGAAGAACTTTTTCAGACAAAAGTTGTAGGTAATATTGAGGCAAATGCATTACAAAACAAAAGAACTCGATAACACAATAACAAACGGAGGAATTGAGTTTTGAAATTTCACCCCCCCCCCCCTTAACGAGAAAATGAAAGTGATTTTACAAAAAACATTTTCAGACAAAAGTTGTAGATATTATTAATAAAAACTCATAGCAAAAAGATAAAACTCAATATCTCACCAAATAAGTGAGTTATGACGTTTTGAAAATTCAACCCCCCACCCCCTGCCTAAACGGTGCGTCGGACGAAAAACTTTTTCAGACAAAAGTTGTAGGTAATATTGAGGCAAATTCATGACAAAACAAAAGAACTCGATAAAACCCCTAGGACACAAGTTATGAATTTTTTTGTGCGCAAAAACCCTCTTTTTCCACCCCTATTCAACCATTAAGGGTGGGATCAAAAAACGTTACAAAGAAAAGTTGTAGGCAGTAGTGTTAGACGACCCTCAGAGAAAACTACGTTTCATTAGTTGCAATATTAAGGGAGTTATGGCCAAAAAGCCAGATTTAGAAAAAGTCCCCCCATTTCCCCCCCCTTGGTCCGATTTCCCCCATTAACGAACTCGACCGAGATTTTAGTCCCTTATATTTTATTAAATAGTCAAAACCAATTATTTTTTAAAAATACTGCTGCTAGCGTGTTCACAAGGAAGTGAAAATGATAGATAGATATATATATATATAAACTTTTGAACTGATGGTGGTTTTGGGATCCAGGTGTCATAAAAAGAAGAACTGTGAAGAAATTTTTCAAAAGTGAGACTACTGGTACGACTACAATAGGTAGATTTTTCTTCGAAATCTACCTAAAATAGAGGCAACCCCCCCCCCCCCCCCCCCCATGACCCTAAACCCCCCATGACCGCTTTCTGGATACAGGGCTGCTATATACGTTCATCTGAGGCAAAACACCATTCATTTTTACTTTCTCGCTAGCCATATATGGCGAGAAAGTATTGTTTTCGTGCAAAATTTCGAAATTGAGATTTTGGGTTTCCCATGATCCTGGGGGTCCCCTGAGTCCAAAAAAGTGGTTTCTGGAAAAAGTCTGTCCGTCCGTCCGTCCGTCAGTCCGTGCAGTGCTCTAGCGCCTATACCGTTCATCCGATTTTGATGAAATTTGGTATGGACCTGTCTAAAATTACTGCCGAGACACATTTTCAAGGATTTTTTGATTGGTCAAAAATTGCGGCCGCTATTGTCAAAAAACCGCCAAAATAATTCAAAAATCGTGTTTTTGGTTACTTAGACAAGCGCCGACGGTACACTTTTCAATCTATAACACTGAAAATTGGTACGTGTGTTGACAAATAAATGCTTCGAGGTCATTTTCAGCTAAAATTGAATTGGTTGAAAATTACGGCCGTTCTGGACCAAAGTTCGATCGTTTCGGCGCCATTCACATTTATTGACCGATTGTCATGAAATTTGGTAAATTTGTGTAGAACCATGTAACTTAAACATCTGTCGAACAGAATTTTGTTATCTTCAAAATTACGGCCGTTTTTGTCAAAAAAGTGTCGAAAATGAGTTGAGAATGAGAAACCACGTTTTTGAATGGTCGGAACGCATTTGGGACTACAGTAATAAAATGAAAGACGTGATATTTGGTATGAGTGATCTCAGATAGATGCTCGTGGGTCATTTTCAACCGATTTCCGATTGCTTAAAAATTACGCCCGCAAAAAAATCTCAAAAAACCAAAAAAAAAAAAAATCATTCTGGGCGAGAAAGTTAAGTGCGACTGTTGTCGGACCCTTTATTTCTCATATGATCATAGAACTAGACTCCTTATTGATATAAAATCATTGTCGATCGTTAATAAATTCTTTTAAGAGTGTGATAGCTTTTATTTTTCCCACAGCCCCCATTTAGATTTCAAAGCCCTCTTCCTGATGGCAGAGTCCTTGCCCATGTGCCCCACTAATAAAATCTTTTCATCCCATACTAATATCTTATTAATCTTCTTAGTTAATTATCTATTCTTGATATTTCACGCAAACATTCATTAAAATGACTTTTGGTTACTTCACTGTGTTTGAATAACCAAACATCAACAAAACTACCGATTCCATATAACAAGTCTGGTTATTGATGGTACCTAATTTTAGGTACCTATAACAAGAACTGTAGGATAACCTTCAGGGGTTGGAAATTAAAAAGGCTCCAATTACACGCTCATATTTTAGATCAAATAATTAACAATTAAAATTGTACCAAGAAAAATGAAAATGGGTAGGTAATATGCGTTCTTTGAAGTAATACCACTAGGACCAGGGGAAACTCAAAATATCTATATTTCGAAATTTTCTATGAAGAAGTTTCTCCCCATTCCGGCTTCTGAGAAAGTAGAAAGGGTATCTATTTGTTGTATTTATAGTCGAAACCTCTTTACAATTATTGTGTTTCTACTTATCAACTATCAAAAGAGCCGTGTAATGTGAGACGACGTATTCTTGACAAATATAGATTTCATGGCCCAACAAAACGTCCTTCACCTGGGCGGGAATTTTAGGTGACTTAAGGGAGCTTTTAATTACGATTTGTACTTTTCCATGCTGTTCGTCAAGAATTAGCGTTATAGTTTCATCTTTATCTAAAGGTTATAGTTGGTCAATAGGTAGGTACCTTATTAATACAAAATTTAGGCTGCATGGTCCAGAAAGAGTTTATCCTACCATTAAAAGATCACTAGCCAAAGTAATGATAAGGGCGCTATCGGCAGGATGGTGATAAGACCCGACTTTTGTTTTATTCGGGAGGATAACGCTATAGTGAACTTTTAGGGGACACTACAGTAGGTATATATATTATATTCTCAGAACTGGTGAAATCCACCATATACAATCCAATACACTCTGTTCCAAATAGACTATTTAATCTATTTGTAATAAATGTAATCGTATTTTATCGTTTAAAAAACATTTTCCAACACAATGAAAAAAAAAAAAAAAATCTACTATAATTTACTATTACTAGCCAATGGCAAATCGCGATTTCAAAAACTGACAGACAAAAATTGTTATTGAAAAGCAAAAAGCACTTGTATCACAAATATACTATATTGCGACTGGTTTCGTCTTACGACATCATCAGGCAACGAAAGGGACAAGACGAAACCGGTCGCAATATAGTATTTTTGTGATACCTACAAGTGCTAAGTCTTTTTAATTTTCAGTAATGTCTAAGTATCACCAAGTTACCGTGGAGACTATCCATTTTGTTGACAAAATCTTTAGATTTTAGATCGTAAAACTTATCAAGAAAAATTACATAATAATTTAACTATTAGAGAAGTCGATCATAGGCGTAGCAAGGGGGGACCGTATAGCCCCCCCAGGATTTCTCTGACCTTCACATAACGTCATATAAAGCCATGCCAAACCCCCCCAAGTGAGAAGAAGGTCAGGGGGCTTAGCCCCGCCCTCAGGTTTTTGGTCCTGCCTATGAAGTCAATACAAGAAAAATTGCATCAAGAAAATTTTGAGGGTACAATTGGGCCTTAAGCACTGTAACACAAATTGTGGAAAATCTAAGGGATGCTCGTCGTTAGCGCACACAGAAGGGCAATTCCACACACCAACCCCCATCAGCAGCTCTCTACCAACTGGCCGGATATTTTGAAGTCCAGCGTGTCGGGATTGAATGTCCCATGCACCATCTTCACATCTTCTTGCTCCTAAAAAGTATTAGACATCATTAGCTATAGGATCCTATAGGATCAATCGATTAGGGGTCTTCCAACCCTCATTTTTACTTTCTCGCCCCTCTGTAATACGTGGGCTAAAAAAGTTTTGTCATCGTGCAAATTTCACATTTGAGATTTTCATTGCAAAAGATGTTCCTTTCTGATTCCGAGGTCCCTGATCTAAAAGAATGGTGTTCAAATTATGTCCGTCCAAGGTTCTTCTGTCCGTCTGTCCGTATGACTATACGTCTATTTGTCTGTAGCGCGGGCAGGTAGGCCGCACCAGTCTACCAATTTTGCTCAGATTTGAAATATATATATGTCTAAAATCAGTCTTGGAATGCTATCAACGTTTATCAGCATGTTAGTTGAAATGTATATCGAGGCTGTAGAGTTTCGGACCCCACCTAAACTGTAGGTCCTCGTGAACTATCGCGATGGGTGGGGAGCTGGTATTTGGTAGTGCTAGCTGACCACGATGGATAATTCTTGAAATGGTCTAGTGATTCTACATCTACCGGACCAAGCCGAAAATAAAATCGCGTTGAGTTTTCCCGGAGTAGCGAGTTTCTCTGTTAGGTTAGGTTAGCAGAGGGTTGGGGGGGACAAGCCCAGCAACTAGACCGTTTTCAAGAACTATCCATTGTGCTCAGCTGGCAGCACTACCAAATACCAGCTCCCCAGCCATCGAGTAAACGATGGGGACCTACAGTTTTAGGTGGGTTCCGAACCACCACAGCCTC
The DNA here is from genome assembly GCA_950004255.1 of Mesopsocus fuscifrons. Classification (NCBI taxonomy): domain Eukaryota; kingdom Metazoa; phylum Arthropoda; class Insecta; order Psocodea; family Mesopsocidae; genus Mesopsocus; species Mesopsocus fuscifrons. Next base: position 2,597,717 of record OX465378.1, read on the forward strand.
GATATACATTTCACTTGACATGCTGAACATATCAGAGGTGAATGCCGAGCAGAAAAACGTTTTGGTAGGATCGGGATCGAACTGGTGTGACCCGGTTCTCACTGCTCCTCAAAAGTCGACCATTTAGTCCACTCGGCTATCGAGGCCGTTGAGTTTCTCTGTTAGAGAGATATATTATTTTCAATTGTCATTTACCCAAATAGCAGAGACCGGAAAACAAGAGAGGTTTCATTGGAAAAGTTTGTTTTTACAACAGCCCTTTCTACCGCGAGCTTCTCTGTATGAGGAAAGGTTAGGGAAGTGTGATTTTATTTGATTCGTTCCCATTTCCTCAAAAAGCAATGAGCGTAAAATATGAGAACGTTTATTAATAGTTGGTTGTCGTTATGGTCCAGTGAGCAATAAGCTTCTTTGTATTAAAAGTCAGAAGATACCTATATGTTTTTATTTTTAATTCGATGTCATGATTTTACAATTATGAAAGCGTTCATTTCTAAAGCTTTGTGGGTGGAAAAACGGTAACTTAGTACAATCAACAACTGTTAAAATCAGTATATTTCGCTCTTGTGCAGTCTCAACTGCAATATGGGATAATGGCTTGGGGGGGGGGGGGGGGGGGGGGGAGCAAGAACGCACAAAAAAAAACAATAGAAATTCTCGAAAGAGAAATACTCAAAATCATAATTAGGAAACCTACTCGATCCCCAACAAGCGAACTTTATAAGATAGCAGAAGTACTAACAGTTGAGAAACTGTTTATTAAAGAAGCAACAACGGAAATATTTAAGATAAGAGAAGCGCTACCTAAGGAATCGACTACAGACTACACAATACATGGTACAATAGGAAGAGTAGGTGAACATGTTATTTTACCTAAACCGAGGTCAGAATATCAAAAAATGCAAGCCAGCGTTGGGATAAAGTTTTACAACCAATTACAAAAAGTAGAAGTTTTTGACACTATGATAGACTGACTGACTGACTGACGGAGGGACTGCAATTTGTTCATTTTGAATGCCGTTGAATGCAAAACCCGGCAAGAACTCTTTTGTCAGAGGCCAGACACGGAGTCGTATATACCTCATGCCAGAAACTTTCTAAAAGCCCAGAAATAGGCGGAATCCTCTTTTTGCGAGAACAAAAGGCTCGTCTCTTTTTACGCTAATCCTTTGCCTATTGTGAACATCATGTTTGCCCGCTCCGACACTATGGTGACTGGGACAAACACCTGTTTTGCGACCTCTGACCACTCGTACAGTAGGCTGGGGATATTATCAAAATAATATTTTAATAAATTCACTTTATAAATTATTGTTACTAATCTTATTTTCAGAATTTCGGGGGGGGGGGGGGGGCATGTCCTAGGTGCCCCCCCTGAATACGTGCTTGTAGGTAGGTTATATTGTAGTGTAGGTAGGCCTGATTCAAAAGTGGCGCGCGGGTTGAGCCCTGCCGAGATCATATTACCTATATTATTTCTTGTACCTACATCATATATGTGGCTGGTCTTTCCCACCGCGCTGAGTCATTGTTATATAATTTATTGTTCCATGTTTTTGCTATCTTTTCGAAAAAGGAAACATATATAGGTACCTACGACCTGGTGACTTTTTGTTACGGCTACCTGAGCAGCTGAGAACTAACACTAACACCTTTAAAATGGTCTAGTTGCTGGGCTTTGCCCCCTTCCCTCTACCTGTACCTCGATCTATAACTAGTCTCCCAGTCCCCAGAACGCTTTTGGACTCCATAATCGTGGCCACACCCGAAGCGTTTCGGACGGCATCTCCGGATGTAGCGTTAGTAGGGATGGCATTTTTTGTGTATAGGTACCCTTCCTTCATGAGTTTTCTACTGCAAGCCCGCTATTCCAGGTTGTCTCTGCCTGGCCGCAGATTGACCAAAAAAGCTGAGCATCCCAGAGTCCAGGGCTGTTAAGGGTAGCCCTTCCACTACAGAACTGGTCACACCATCTGTAAACACAGAAATTATTTGGAGGATGGTTCATATTAACGGTGGGTTTCACAACTTTCTGCATAAAGTCTACTATATAGTGTCCCCATAAACGTTGACTGTAGTGGCACCAACGTTTCTTCACAGAAGGATAGTCAAATTTTACAGAACCTATAGAAGACACTTTAGCAACTTGTGAAACCAACCCTATAAGGATCCAACCACAACCACACAGAGTTAAGGTCAGTCAGGGGGAGACTCCAAATTTCGCCTAGATTTAGGGTCAATAAATTTGTAACAAAAATTCCAATGCAGATGCCTCAACTTCTGTATTTATTTACTACTCCAATTTTTTAGGGAAACTCGAGGGTATCTCGAAAATGGCGGGGAAGTTGGGAATGGAAATCAGTGAGACCAATTACTGATCAGGCTGTGATTCAACAGTCGGGATGGCATCCCTTCAAAGCTGCCGCCTGCCATCCCTTCCCATGCAGTAACGCGGGAATGCGAATCTCATTTCAGCAAAATGGCTGGGGCTGCGGGGGTTTGGAGTGGGATGAAGCCTTAGCAGCATCTGTAGGGGAAATGCGTTTCAAATGATCAGTTACTAAAAAGGGGAACTATGCAACTTTTCTTATGATTGCATGATATTGAGCCACCCTGCATTCCCACTCTTGCGCAGGGGAAGGTAAACATGAGCCGTTTTTTTTATTTCAGATATTACCTAGTTGATGTAACCTGCTTCGTCGGAACTAATATTTTGAAATATTGTCTCTCAAGGGTACAGAAAGGATAATGTTTGAAATTCTAAAAATAGACAGATTGATAAAATTATTTACAGAACGGTTGTTTCGTTTCGACACACCATGCACCTACAAAACGTGATCCCGTAGGTGACTTGTCCCATAGGTTGTAGTCGTACTAATTTAGGTAAAACAGAAACACAATTAAAACGTAATTCGAACCTATACTGTGACCGGAACGCTAACAAGACCAAAAAATATTGGAACCCTGGGCTCCCCTACCCCTTCCCCACATGCAGCCAGGGCGAGACCTGTTACTGCCCTCCAGAGTAAACCATGTCCCTCCTTGGCTGTGGGAGCAGTAAAATGTCTCATCTTGGCTGTGGGAGCAGTAAAATGTCTCATCTTGACTACGGGACCAGTAAAATGTCTCATCTTGGCTGTGGGACCAGTAAAATGTCTCATCTTGGCTGTGTGAGCAGTAAAATGTCTCATCTTGGCTGTGGAGAAGTGGTAGGGGGTAGGGGGAGCCCAGGGTTGGATTGATTTTTTGGTCTGGTTAGCTCTCCATGCACAATACCTAACTATATACTTACCTATACCTAACTACCAACCAACCCAACCAAAAAAATTAGATCACTTCAAGAATTATCCATCTTGCTCATGCAGCTGGCACTCTGGCAGCAATACCGAAAACCAGCTCCCACCCATCGTGTTTGTACACGATGGGGACCTACAGTTTTAGGACGCTTCTGAACCACCACAGTCTCAATTAACATTTTTTTTAACGCGCGACGTTCAGAGAACATATGCGCCGATGAGTTGGTTTGTTAGATGTTTTTGGCCGAAGCCGAAGATGAAGTGGCCGAAGCCAGTCTAGTAGTGGGCCGAAACCAATACATCCATGTCGGAAGCGGAAAATTTTTCCGTTCCGCCGGGATTTGAACCCGGAACTCTCACGACACAAAGCGGACCCCTTGACCACTCGGCCACTGAGAGGCACGCCGCCGCCGCCGCGATTTACATTTAACGTCACTTTCTGAATATATCAAAGAAAAATATTTATTGGATCGGATTTGAGGTGCCCAACTGTTCTAAAGTAGAGAAAATGATACAAGAAAAATATGTATATTATTTATTGGTTATTTATTGGTTCCTAACTCTCTGTTCTTTACTCCACCTCTCCCTTATTGGATGAAAGTAAATGTCCCTCTCAGTAGCCGAGCTCAAGGGGTCTGCTTTGCGTCCTGAGGGCTGAGGCTGAGGGGTACGGGTTCGAATCCTGGCGTAACGGAAAAATTTCCGCTTACGACATACATTACGATGTAGCTTCTGCCCAGTCCTAAACTCATATTCGGCTTCGGCTAATTCTTCTTCAGCTTCGGCAAAAAATCAAACAACCAACTCATCGGCGCATACCTATGTTCTCTGAACGTCGCGCGTATAAATGTCCTATCGAGGGGTGAATAGACTGCACAAATGTCAATTGTCCTTACTAAACTCTTTTAGATCATTTGGACCCCTTCTTCTCAAGTCTACTTCTGGTCCTGGACAAAAAATAATTGCTAAACTCTTCTAGATCATTTGGACTCCTTCTTCTCAAGTCCTGAACAAAAAATAATTTTGTGAACCCTGTGTATTTTTTAGAAAACAATATGTGAAATTAATCTCATCCAAGAGTGAGGTAAAGTCTCGCAATTTTGTGTTTTATTTTCGTGAACAAAATTTTATGGGAATAAAAAGTTGTGAGCTTACCTCGAAGTTACCATTTTCAAAGTAGGCATGCTTAATATTCAGCCAAGATGTGGGGACTGGCTTTATATAAAACTCCTTGCGGCAAGCTATTTCATTCAGTCTCCTTTCACCACACGACGATCGCCTGTTAGTCTCGAGGAGGGAGGTATAGTGCTGACATCATCACCAAATTTTTTAGGTACAGCTGAAATCACACATTAGGTATTACATTATAAATTATACATACCTATACATCCATTTTTTTTCTGAAATAAAAAAAACCTACATTACAGGTCAAATTATATACGTTCATGTTTTGGGTTGGATAATACATTACAAATAAAAATTTGGTAAAGGGCAACGTTAACATGGAATTCATGGCAACTGGCTGCAGAGCGCTGCGCTATATGAAACAAGAAGAGCCAGGGTCTAGCCCCGACGTGTCAAGACTTTTCCAGGTGAGTCTTGCCCGACCTTAGGCCTACCCAGCCCTGATAGGTACCTGGCTTTCACCGGCATGTGGAAAATTCCACATTCTGACTAAATCACCGTCTTGTGTACAGAGGTACGAAAGGAGGGACCTTGTGTCCCACTTCGCCTGCATGGCCCTTCAAAGGCTGTAGCGCGACGCAAGGAGAACAGCTGTGTATTTGGGAAATTGTGCTTCATTTCTTCGGCCCTTAAGATTAACATTGCAACGGTGACTCAGGTACCTACCTATATAACAGCCTCGATAGCCGAGTGGACTAAATGGTCGACATTTGAGGAGCAGTGAGAGCCGGGTAACACCGGTTCGATCCCGATCCTACCAAAAAGTTTTTCTGCTCGGCATTCACCTCTAATATGTTTAGCATGTCAAGTGAAATGTAGAATCGAGGCTGTGGTGGTTCGGAACCTACCTAAAACTGTAGGTCCCCATCGTTTACTCGATGGCTGGGGAGCTGGTATTTGGTAGTGCTGCCAGCTGAGCACAATGGATAGTTCTTGAAACGGTCTAGTTGCTGGGCTTGTCCCCCCCAACCCTCAGCTATATATATAGCTATATACCTACCTATAAGTGGTCAAGGGTTCCGCTTTGTGCCCTGATGAGAGGTCCGGGTTCGAATCCCGGCCTGGATGTATTGGTTTCGGCCCACTCGTATATGGCTTCGGCCTACTCCTCATCGGCTTCGGGCAAAAATCTCACAACCCACTCATTCATGTTCAATGAACAATGAAAATAATAATATTTGGGGAGGTTTTGGGATGTCCGCCCCCAGGTACCCAACCGCAGGGCCTTCTTTGGGTGCGGCACTCATGTTTTGGGGAGGAAGAAATGGTGCAGACTTTTCTATTTGTCTAGGTTAAGTGTTTTTCATCAATATCTAAATTTGTTCAGTATGAGGGAATGGGGAACGATACCTGATACCTGATACTTTACCCCATCCTATCTTATTTTGACAGGTAAACAAAGAGCAAATCCCGCAGACCCATGAGAAGGAGGGTCTCCCTCGTTCATAGGAAATTCCAATGTGATGATTGTTCAGTTTATTTATATACCTAGACCCGGAACCAAAGCAAATCAATATATTTAAAAATACATAGAAGCCATTCTGCTTTTATTTCGTCCGAATCGGGCGAAGAAGTTGTGTGGTCTAACTTTGGGAACAACAGAAGAAACCTGCTTCGGATTTAAGGGTCCGCATCAGCTGATCATGCATTTTTCACCCATAAGGTAGGTAAACAATGCGAACGGCAAATTATTTTTAAATTTTTTCCCTAGGTTGGAGAAACTCTGAATATTCTCTAGAGGTAATATAGTAATATTCTAGGCAGATTTTCCAATTCCTCACTGGTTCTTCCGAATTGAACAGTTTTGAAAAAAACGCTATTACCTACACGGCATCGTCACATGTGGGAGTCCACCACTGGGAAATAGGGAAATCTGCACGGGCATTGCCTAGAACACTTCTAAACCTACGTCTAGGCGATATTCAGAGTTTCTCTATCCAAGGAAAAAAAAAATGAAAAATAATTCGGAAATCGCAATATTAACGTTATGGGTGGTAGAAATGCACCATCAGCTGAAGAGGAGCCTTAAATACTGCTTAAAAATATTCCACTTGAAAACGCAACTCCCAAATTTTCCTTCCAGTTGCTGAGCTAGCATAATTATCGGCCGTTTACGTAGAATATGCAGCTGCCAAGCAATGTGAAAGCTTCCATATTTGAATCCAGACTTTTACCTTAAGAGAATGCTATACCTGACGATGCAATTTTTGCCGCCCATAAGATTGACATTGCGAACGGCGATTCATTTTCAAGGTTCACCCTTGGTTGGAAAGACACAAAATGTTGCCTGTACCTAGTCCTAACAATGTTCTAGGGAGTGTTTGAAGCAGATTTCCCAATTTCTCACTGGTTTCTTTTATTGCAAATTGCAACTGTTTTGCAAATGCTAGCATCGCATACCTCAAGAAAAGTGCTGTATCTCGAAAACCAGTAAAAAAATGGGAAATCTGCTTCGAACACTCCCTAGAACATTGTTAGGGCTAGGTACAGGCAAAATTTTCTGTCTTTCCAACCAAGGTCAAACCTTGAAAATGAATCGCCGCTCGCAATGTTAATCTTATGGGCGGCAAAAAATGCACCGTCAGGTATAGCGGACCCTTAAATGGATTGTTGGCTTAAGCTTTAGTGCGAGGTCCCTATCACAGATAATCTCAACCTATACCATTCCATACGAATGAAGCACTCAAGCACTAGTGGGAGTTTCCTCTAACTATCACCTTTAAGCCTTTAAGGTTCTGCTTCGGCTGACGAAGCATTTCTACCACACATGCAAGGTTAACGGAAAACGGAGATTTTTTTAAACTTTGATTGGAGAGACTCCGAATTTTGCCAAGACGTCCTTGGTACCTATACTGTTCCAGGAAAGTATTGAGGCAGATTCAACAACTCCCTAGTGGCTTGTCAGAATTTAACAGTTTTTTCTTACTTTTTAAGGAGAACAAGTCCCAGATCTCGCAATGTTATGGGGAAATTTGGAAATCTGCCTTGGTAGGTCCCTATATAGAATAATTACTAAGAGTATATCCGGGCGAAACTCGGGGTGTTAAGAATATTATGGGTGGCAGAAATGTAACACCAGGTAAAGCAGAGCCTTATAATTCACACCTCCCTCCAGATTTCAAGCTTTTAGCTCAAACAATGGCTAAAGCAGTCATTGTGAGGGTTTCCTGCATGCAGGCACTCCATGAGTAACAAAGCAGCGTCACCCTCCAGCACTCCAGCTCCAGACGGGAATATCGATCCCGTACCTCTGATTCAATTTACTGGCAACTCTAACGCCAACGCCAATACAACATGCGCTTCATTTCATTAAACTCCACTTAATAATGTTACCTGCTGGAAGACAGACGCACTCCAGTGTTCCTCCCTCTACTCCACCATGATTTCAATTACAAAACTTTCAGCTGGACACCCCAGCTATTAATTACTGTCCTAAGGCCCTTCGCCTTTATCCACAGTAATTCCAATATGGTACTTGGACAGTTTGAAAAGAATCCAAAGTGAGAGGATGACATTAGCACATGCAAAAACAGATCGAAAAAAAAAAAAAAAAATCCGGTGCCTCCAGTCACCGAGCGGTCTAGGGGTCCGCTTTGTGTCCTGAGAGGTCCGGGTTCGAATCCCGGCGGAACGAAAAGATTTTCCGCGTACGACATGGATGGATTGCCACTCCTAACCCGGCTTCGGCCAATTCTTCTTCGGGTTCGAGCAAAAAATCTAACAAACCGACAACCGACACATCGGCGCATATTAATTATGTCATCTGAACGTCGTGCGTTAAAAAAATAATAAACTGAAGAAAGCCGCACTACCTTCTATTATTTTTACTTTTTCGCCCATAAATATGTAGTAATCCCATCGTACGTAATGTAAGAAAGTAATCGTAACGTGCGAAGGAAGGTGGGGGATTGACTTCTTTGTGGCAACCCCACATCACTTAACATCTGCTCGTGTCGTTTGGATGGGGAGGAGGTTTGTCACTCCCCCACCCTATTCTCCGGATCTAATACACTCAGGACCCCCGTCGTCAAGCCGCGTCGTGGTTTGTGAAAATCAAAATTTAGCTATCATGCAGGGGCGTAATCGGGGGGGGGGGGGGGGGGGGGCAAGAGCTAACATGCCCCCCTCCAAGTTTTTTTGGGGGCACTCCCCCCCCCCCCCCCAAACATTTGATGTTGGGACAGTCAAAAAAATTAATAATAAGTGATATGGTAAATTGAGTAAAGAGGAAAGAATCATTTTCGCGATCAAGACGGTCGGATTTGGGTTGACACTATTTAAATACTTCTAACTAGCCTAAGCTAAACATACAAGGGAAATGTATGGAAATTTGGAATGTATATGAACCCTGTACCTGGATGTGTATTCCCTTTCTCGAACGCCAGCAAACCCACCCAACTAACGCCTTCAAAATTTATTGTAAGAAGATAAGGTACGCCACATGCAATATACGGAGAACAGTTCTTCTTACAATAAATTTTGAAGGTGTTAGTTGGGTGGGTTTGCTGGCGTTCGAGAAAGGGAATAGACCTACTGGAAGGAACCTTCAGCCTTCACCCTGAGGGTGATGGCGAGGGGATGCTTGTTTTTTGTCGTACAAGAACACAATAATACGATTACTACAAAGAGACTTCTTTCCGACGTGTCCGGAGAAACAAATGGACAATTGATTTTGATGGGACAAAAGAGTTCACAAAGTGCAGCATTAGCTAACGGCTTTTCGAAGTGCATCAACTCTTTTGAAATTTTCTTGCTACTAAAACTATTATTGATTGTTTTTGAAAAATTGAAAAACTAAATGCGGTTCTTCAGAAGAGCTGTCTTCATTTTAGTGATGTATAGGTAGCTAACAGCATTGATATTTTGCTCACATCACTTGAAGGTCAACTAGAGGCTGGTTACTCAACCTTCTGGGGTAATACCTACGGTAAACAAGGCATATGTTTTTTACATCAGTCCAAAAAACCAAGACAAAAGGGTCAGGAAGCCATCAAAGAAAGTAGAAGTAACTTCTCATGAAGTGGAAGTAACTTCTCATGAATTCTCTCCTTCTCACTTCTATTCACAAGAATACCATAAGTGTTGGACCGAGCTATAAGGAGTTTAAGACAGCGATTCCAAAGCCCCGATTTTTTCTTGCCCCCCCCCCCAATTTTGAAAGTTTACGCCACTGATAGCTATTTCTACACAAGGGCCCTGCCCCCCTGCCCAGCAGACGGGTATTATTTTAGAAATACCGAATTCTAATTTATAGGCCGGCTGCAGCGACACTTTTTTTCTACTACATGTTATCAAAAACGGCGGCGCGAGGTGATGCGGCCCGGCTGGATCTCAAACGATGAGGAGGTCAGGAGGTTTCAGGAGGTGAAACAGACGGTACGGTACAGAGGGTAGAAAAAAAGCTCGTACCCAGAACAGACAGTGACGAATTCTTTGTTGAAAAATAGTTAAATATGTATAGTGCCATATTAGGTACACCCTGGAAGTTTCATTAAAATATTGGCATTTTGCGAATTTTTACATGTATTGTTTTGTATAAAGCTTACTTCCTGGACGACCCTCGTATACCCGGATATAAGCTACTTAGTGCTAAAAAAAAAATCACCCTAGTTCGATGTAGCTATTGCAGAAATATGGGGGGTTGATGTCTGTTTTTAAAAGACCTTGCAACCCACATCTTCAACATGAAAGCGTACATCTTCTTATACAGTGAAGAGAAATTTCCTTTGACAGGCTTCACATAATCAAAATCAGGGGGAAACGGAAGAGGGTCCCCCAGATCCCCTATTGTGATTTCCGCTCTTCAGGTAAGGCAGCAGACACTTCCCGCTTTACAATAAATATACCTATCTTCTTATAGTAAGGAGAGCTGTGGAGCTCGTTACTATGGGAACCGACACACTGAAATCCATCAATAATTTAGAGGGGAAAATTCTGCTATCGAGTTCGTACGAAAACGTTCCCAGCAACTACACTGCTTCAAGAAGTATCCACCGTGCTCAGCTGGCAGCACCAGGCCCGTATCCAGAAAGCGGTCATGGGGGGGGGGGGGTTTTGCCCCCCCCCGTGGATACGTCTATGGGCAGCACTACCAAATACCAGCTCCCCACTCATCATGCGTTGGTACAAGACGTACCTACAGTTTCAGGCTTGCTTCCGGACCATTGCAGCCTCAATATACATTTCACTTAACATGCTGAAAATACCAAAGGTGAATGCCGATCAGAAAAACTCTGACAGGGTCGGAATGGAACCCTTGTGACCAGGCTAGCGGCTGTCAGATTTTCTCTGAAGGCAACCACGAGCACTCGGCTATCGATTGGCTAGGGGAGTATATCCATGATCAAAGGGTAGCTTATGAAAGCTTCCAATCTGTATTTAAGTATAGCCGGGCGGCGTGTGTGTGCCCCAGTTAACATTGATTATTGCATTTATCTGTGGAGAGAGGAGGGAGGGGAGGGGAGGGGAGGAGGAGGGAGGGTAAGGGTTCTTTGTGCTGCACGCTGCACTCATAACATCAAAGGGCTTATAGGAGAGGCTTATTGCAATTAATTGGAAGGGAGGCAGACAGAGTGAGCTTGGCAGCAACTCACCCCTATGAGTTCATTCAATTCCACCCCCTCACTGCACCCCAATTCCTTTCAGCATCCAAAGCAGATTGACAAAAAAAGATTGAGCTCAGCAGTTGGAATAGAGGGGTGGAGCCCAGCCACGAGATCATTTCAAGGGGAGCCATCATGCTCAGCTGGCAGCACTACAATTACCAGCTCCTACAGTTTTAGGGGGGTTCTGGACCACCACAGCTTAGTGATCTCCTCAATCTACAGATTGTTTGCAATTTTACTATCGAGAAAGAAACCAATTTAAATCTGTACACCAATGGAAAACTTGAAAAACCTGCCAAAAATAACTCGATCTTAAAGTCAGAACACATATTATATTTCAGAACCTAAATATCCAATAGTTTCATCAGAAACGTGTTATTAACAAACGTGAACCAATAGCTATGTCTCCTACAGTCAAGCAAAATAATATCTGCCTCCATCTGTAAGCCTTAACTCCAGGCATGGAGCGGGGCTGCAACTCAATAGGGATTATCTAGAGGGGGGAAAGGGGGACTTTCCACCCCAACTAATCTTCTTTCCTTCCCCAAATAGAAAACCGTGTTCTGGAAACTAATGTAGGCTCTACTGACGTCTGAAAGGTTTGAGGAGTTTCCCTCTGTAAAAAATTGATTTTGTATCCGCCTTTCCTGTAATTATATTATACCTCCTATCAGGCCCGTATCGGGGGGGGGGGGGGGGGGGTTAGGGGGTTAAACCCCCCGTGGATACGGCTATGCCTCCTATATATACCTACTGCATTGTAATGGTACTCATTCAGACATGTTTTGCTCCTACCTCACTGGCAATCTCCTGAACCTAGAAAATTAAAAAAGTTGTACAGTCCTGGAAGAGCTAGGGCCTGGTGGGATACAGTTGAGCTTTTCCCCTGCCGGTGATGGCCAAGGCCTGGTAACATTCACATGGGACAAATCGATTAGTAGGGACTAGATCCTTGATTCGCATGCTCCATAGCTTTGTGCCCTCACACTGCGGTCAATTATTATTATTAGAGACCAGAAAGGTTTAGTTTAGTAGGTAGGTACCTACCACATTTTTGACGCTTAGAGACTTAACCAAAACAAAAATACCTTCACTCCAACTCACCGAAAAATCCGGCTGTGGCCGAGGGTAAATTCGGCTCGTTTCCGACCCAGAATTCAGCTAGCAAATTTTTTGTTTAGAAATTTGTAGAAATTTGGGTGGCATTCGTTTTAGAACAAGGTTACAATTTTTTCAACTGAAAATTTGGAATTTCGAAAAGAACTTTGACAGTCCGTGGCCTTCCAAGCATGGTTTCAATTTTTCATAAATGAGAGACAATTATCAACCAATAACCGAACGGTGTGCCAGGTTGACTTGTGTCCTAGAGGCGTGGGTTCAAGTCCCAGTGTAAGCAATTTTTTTGCTTGTGATGACATGGATGTTTCACTCCTTAGGCTTCAGCCAACTCTTCTTCATCTTTACACCTGCGATGGTGTTACTGCCACATGGTTGGTGCTCACACCCTTAAAAGAAAATAATAATAATAAAAAATATTAATACTCATAATTTTGCTTTGGTATCGACGTCTTTCTAGCTAGCACTTATTTTACATTTTGTACACTGCTAAACATTTTCTAAAGTAATGTGAAGGTGTCCAGTAGGTACTTAATTTCAGCTTCAAATTTTCTAGTAGGTAAGAATTTCAAATTTTTAAAAATTAATTCAAGGTCGGTAATTTAAAGTAAGAGATCAGAATGTACTAAATTTGAGCACTGTGCTTAAAACTTCATCTAGGTACGTGCATCAAATTTTCTAGTACTTCAAGTTTTCTAAAATAAAGTACTTGCTTCCCATAATTTTCAGGTATAGATAAAATTACGTTTATTTTTTAGAATGTACGAAAGTTAAGCAGTGTGCTAGTAACTTTGTCTAAGTGCTTCAAATTTTTTAAAGGAAAGCTATGATGTTCACCACGATGGTTTTTATTGAACTGAAAACTGAATGCTGGAGAGGAATTGTTACTCGCCTTGTGATTGGCGCCCTTCTGCAACTGCAGCGCCACACACGTGATTATTGCGAACTAGAGAGAAGAGGGAACCCTCGTAATTTAGACAGCGCTGTTTCACCGAGGGGTTGCTCCCCTAACATTCTCCATCCCCTATTCATCTGTTGCAGACCCTGTTGCTGTGGCAACTCGCCTTCCCGGCCCACCTCCTGCCTGTCTGCACTTTGATAACTCAAGGCTATGATTTACCTTGTGATGTATTTCTGCTATGCTTTCCCTGCTGATGCATTTCTGCTATGCTTTACCTCATAGCCAGATCCACGGGGGGGGGGGGGTTTAGGGGGGGTTTAGGGGGTTAAACCTCATGAGCGGAAAATTAAAATGGTAATGCCAACGTGAAATAGGCGAAACCCCCCCCCCCCCCCCCCCCATAACCCTAAACCCCCCCATGACCGCTTTCTGGATACGGGCATGTACCTTGTGATGTATTTCTGGTATGCTTTACCTTGTGATGTATTTCTGGTATGCTTTACCTTGTGATGTATTTCTGGTATGATTTACCTTGTGATGTATTTCTGCTATGCTTTACCTGCTGATGCATTTCTGCCACCCGTGAGATTAAAATTGCGAGCGGTGAAATGATTTTAAATTTTTCTCTTGGTTGGAGAAACTCTGAACATCCAAAATGTCGAGTCTGTTCGTTGTATTTTAACAATTCGAACACTATTATGTAATGAAATGTCCTTCTAATGAATTTTTTCTTACTTTAAATTCATTTAAAGGAACTGAAGAAGGATTTCAGGTGTTTTTATTTTAGTAACAAGGATATTTTCTATGATAATATCAGAAAAGTGTTTTTTTGGTTCAGGTGAGTATAGTTAAACGTCACCTTTCCCACTCCACCTTAAGGAAACTTCAAAAATTTTAAAAATTGACAAAAAACCGATAAAAAGCGAATTAAGAAACTTTGAAACAAGAAGTTCGTGAAGATGGCGCGAAAAGTCGCTCCTAGTCCCCTAGTGGCCAACGCTTAAACTAAATTTGTCGCCAGTCTGCAAAAACAGAACAACATAAATGGCTGCCATGAATCTCAATGTATTTTATTTATTTACTACTAAAAATTTAACCTTTTCGGGTTGGACATGGCATTATTGTAATTTGAGTGTACTGTTAATGTAAGTATAACTTAATTTTGTTTAATTTGCCTCGAACATCACGAAAGGTTTTATGCAGAATCTTTGAAAACGGTGGCACCTGTAGTCCAGACGATGGAGGAAGATAGCAACAGCAAAAGATTAGGTATTAATACCAGTGATTTGTGGAACTTTCATTAATGAATAAGGCCACTTATTCCTTACTTAGTCATAATAAAGGTTTCTTTGGGTAATCTTCAGCTAATTAGAATACGCCGGCTGACCAAGTTTGGTTAGGCAAGTAAACAGGTTTAAAATACTAGTATTAAGTAAGTATGTAGGTACTGACGGCTAGATGGTTCGCTCGAAAGCAGGCTTTTACATTTCAGAATCAGAGTAGAAGGCCCAGCGGGTTTCGTGCAACAGTTAAAAAGCCTATGGTCGTAATATTTTTGTTCCACATCTACTGTGTCCAAACATAGCAGCTAGCGACGACTGTGCCGCAGCAGTGACGAGTGACTCACCGGCAGTGACCACTAGAAAATTAAAATATCACAATCATGGATATGGAGGATACAATACAATGTAGATCGGTAAGACACTTGGACTCTACTTCATTAGAAAGTACAAAGTTGCAATAATAATGGCTCAGATACACTATGGCCCAGCGCCTACCACTGTGAAGGTGGACCAGTAGGTACGTACCACTCTGGCCCACAAAGCAGCCTTCAGCAGTGCTGCTTCCCACACAGTGGACTCTGCCAATCTAACCCATACACTTTCAGAATTGGCAATATAGGACCGTGCTGGGTGATATAGAACCAGCGCAGCGTCAGTTGGTGGCAGAAATACATTAACATATAAAGCACAGCCTTAACATTCTGAATGGTTTTTCAGTAAGTAGTCAAGATGGATGCAATGCTTCCGAGCCCGGGACTCAACATTCAACAACCTCAGTATTGGTACGTTGTTTACGTCAGCCCATGGAAGATCAGCAGAGCATGATGAGGATGCCAACCCACCCTCCTTTTTATTTTATTGAGTATAATGCGCAATAATTACAAGATTATATGCGGGTATTTGCGCCTACTGCGGGGCGTCACTGGGGACTAGACAGCCCCTGCAATTCGGGGTTACTTGCTGTGAAATTTAAGATAACCGTGGTAAGATGATCGAGTTGTGCATCGTTTCGTGCCAGAGATGCTTCCTGCCTATCACGTGGTGTTAGTGGAACTGGGTCGAACCCAGGGAACTCTTCAACGACCTCGTCCTCTTTATCGTTTTCGGCCTGTTGGTCGTCCTCGCCGATGGGGGTTCCCACCCCTACAGCTTGACGCTGGGCAGGGGTACGTGCTCCTGAGAGGTGGTTGGTGTTATTGCTGAACGTTTGGCCGTTGGTGATGGAGTTGCAGCTGTGCGTGTTGAGGGGGAGGTGGGAGTCATAGCCTCACGTGCGCGCTTGCCTCCGGCAGTGTGGAGAGGGGAGGGCTTGGCAGGCTGTTTATTCATGCGGCTCTGGGAAGCTTCTGCCGCTGCAACAGTCTGAAACCTGCTGATGAGTGCACCAATACTTTCCGACAGTTTGGTGATAGCTGGAACAATTGCCGCACAACAAGAACGTCCCGTGGTGGTGAGAACTTGGGTACCACTACCCTGGGGCTGTGCTACGGATGTAGATGGAGATGCCGTGACTTTAGCGTAGGATTTGCCCGCACCGATGGTTGACTGAAGCTTTTTGCGAGCCTCCAGGATAGGTATGTCCTCGCGCAGTGCGTGGGATGCTGCTGCAGCTTCTTTTTGGTATCGTGGGCAGGTTTTGGATCTCGTGTCATGTACACCACCACAGGCATGACATTTCACCGGAGCGTGACATGAGTTGGTGTCGTGAGTTCTATCATTGGTGGTGGCACAACGTGGGCAAACATGAGGACGGTGACGCCGTGTTTGACCCCGTTACCACCGCACCAACCAACGCAGGACGGGTCCACGATAAATTACCACGGGCACTCTAACTCGGCCAATAGCAACATGAGTAGGGAGAGAGCCACTTTGGAAGGTTAGAACAAAAGAATTAGTAGGTAACGCTGACTGAAGCTTCCGAACATGAACAGCGTCGATACCCCGAAGCTGCAGTTGCTCTTGGAGTTCATCTGGTGTAAGTGCGTACAATTCTGGGCCCCGTACCACTCCGCAGACCGAATTGAATGTTCGTACAAACTCGGTATAACCGGAGTGTCCTTCAGTGCCGTGATGGCAAGTAACGCTGTGATCTGCTCAGGGCGCTCGGCGCCAATACCCTCCTTGATGCCTATGGGGGATTGCAGGCATCCCACATACAACACAAGCATTCTGGCCTTATACTATGTGTTTCAAACGGCCGTTCTGGGGAATTGGCCTTCCCAGATGTATAAATACTGAGGAGAGATGGCAGTTTTGCCTGGGTACCCTCCATCCCTTAGTTGCCACTGCAGGACCGCCATTCCAGGGCGCGTATGTGGCACGCTTCGTCTGCATTTGGGTATACAGCAATACAGTATACCATATATTCCTCAAAAAGAAAAGAGTGCATTTTTAGCTTCAAAAATCCAAAAGTAAAAAACTGACCTTTACACCCTTTTCTAATTCTAGAACCATTACCCGTCTTCGATGAAGTCAGCCTCGATGTCGCAGAGCGTTCTGTCCCGGCAGCAGGGGCGCCAGATTTTGAAAATCCGGGGGGGGGGGGGGGGGGGGGGCAAGAAGTTGTAAACATTAGATATTCAATTTACTTATCACTCTTATCAGTCTGATAGGTCTCTGTGCCTCTCAGTGACCCAGCGTCCAAGGCATTCGACTTGTGACCTGGATTCTAATCCCGGTGTAAGGAATATTTTCCGCTTAAGGCATGGATGTAATAATAATAAAAATAATTGTCCCCCAAATTTCCGGGGGGGGGGGGGGGGGGCAGTGCCCCCCCCCCCCCCCAAGATGGCGCCCCTGCCCGGCAGTGTCGTGTCACTCTCCAGCCCATGACGCCGATGACACCTGGCCCTGTCACTCTCCAGCCCATGACGCCGATGACACCTGGTCCTGTCACTCTCCAGCCCATGACGCCGATGACACCTGGCCCTGTCACTCTCCAGCCATACCGCCGATGACACCTGGCCCTGTCACCCCCAGCCCATGACGCCTATGACACCTGGCCCTGTCACTCTCCAGCCATACCGCCGATGACACCTGGCCCTGTCACCCTCAGTCCATGATGCCGATGACACCTGGCCCTGTCACTCCCCAGCCCATGATGCCGATGACACCTGGCCCTGTCACCCTCAGCCCATGACGCCGATGACACCTGGCCCTGTCACTCTCCAGCCCATGACGCCGATGACACCTGGCCCTGTCACTCTCTCAGATATCGTGCCCTAAATACGGTCAGTATATGCTTATTTCTTTTGTCACATTTTATGTAACCGAGTTGGACAATCACAGACAGAGGGAAGTCACTCTTTTGATGTTCCTCTCATTACCAGTGCAAAAGTTCGAAAATTTCCTGTGGCAACTGTATAGGTATTATTCAGTTATTTCTCGCGGCCTGGATTGGAAGGGCTGGAATGGCGGTGGCAACTCAGCGATGGTGGGCACCCTAAAAATAAAGGGTCCGCCAATGGTCGCACTTCACTTTCTCGTATTTTTTGCGCTACTGAAAAACGAAATATTTTGTTTTTGTTATGTAGGTAATAAATTTTTTTGGCCACAATTGTAATTTTATCACAAAGATATTTTGCACATCTCTAGGCAATAATTTTAGGCACACGTAATTTCAAGCAAATCAATTGAACGGTGAACTTTCGGCCAGCGCGCAAACCACTTGTTTTTCTTTGGTTTATAACGACCGTGATTTTTTGAAAATTGACATTGTGTTGAAAATAAGTCTGAAGCATCTATCTGAGATCACTTTTACCAATTTTCAAGATCATCAGTCCATTAGTGTAGCGTCAAATCCGTCATGACAGTCATAAGACAAAAATTAATAATTTTAAGGTTTTAGAAAACCCCGAGGAAGACGGCCATGACAAATAGAAAGCAGCAGAAATGGGCCACTCAAATTCAGAATGGAAATACCTCCTTCAGGAAGAAATAAACAAGCAGCCCTTGGAGATACCCAATATTTGGGGGAAATTGTGGAAGAAGCGAACGAGGCAGTGAAAGCTGCTGAAGCGGTGAATATGCAAGAAGAGCCGTGGAAACAAAAACCAACAGGTTCAGGATTAGAAAATGATTTCAGTGGTGATTGCTGATTTTTCACATCTGGAGTCACTCAGGGGAACCATTGACGCTAATGCGAAAGCACTGAGTTCGCCTATCGTACCCATGCCATACACTTCGGAAATGAACTGTGGATAAAAATTGGAACTAGACTCCACGCTACAGAATGCTATTCCTATTCTGCAGAGGATTTCTGAAGCTATTCAAGCGAACAAAGGAGACTTGGAATCCAATGAAACGCCTACATCACTAAACGGTAATTCTTATATCCCTTCAAAAAATCGGAAGAGTGCAAACCATGGGTGAGATAGAAAAAATAGGCAAAGATGGCGATGGCCTAGGCCCCAGTACATTCAGTAACCTAACATAGGGAAACCTCAACCTTCACCTCTTCTAAATTTTTCAGATCTTCCGTGTTCCATTGACGGCCTATGGATCTCCAATGTGGGAAGGGTGAAATTAAAACTGTCCATTCTTGGCGATGGGAAAGTCCAAGCAAGTACCACGACTACAGAGGTGCCCCACGCAGGAGACCTGCAGAACTGCGCCTGGCACCTGGCAGGGTTGGTACCTTCCCACCGCGAGGGTCCTATCGCTTTGGCAGCGGTCAGTTCTCAGCAGCATCGTGTCGCAATCTTCGTTGGTAAGCTTTTGACTTTAGTTCATTTTAAGAGCCTCTGTAGACCAAACAATTTATTAGCGTACAGTTTGGTTTGGTAAACAGTTTGGTAGAAAGTATAAAAAATTAATGTCACAGGACAGTGCAAGATCTGCGAAGAAAAGGAAACCATATTTTTTATATTTTTTCAAGTATTCCCTGAGACTGCAGTGAGGTGACGTGTTCAGTGGAAATGAAGCCTGATGTTTGGAGAAAGTAAATACAGCGGGTTAATCCGGTACACAAAGCATCCTGTTAGCACCCAGTAGTGCAAACGAGTACCCGTGGAAGCTGAAGGCAGCTTGGTGAGGACCCCGTGATCTCAATCAACCAAACAAACAATACTGTATCTCAATGTACAAACAAAATCACGGGATTCTAAATGTCAATCGTTTCTTTTTAGAGATCATATGCCGCAAATGAACGAACACAGAATGCAAGAGCTAGCGAAGGAAAAGAAGATAATGCGACCATATCTACATGCGCTCATGTTGTGGATTTGGAGAATAATAAAAATGCAATCGGCCGAGGTGGCTACAAGGAGAATATAACCCCACGAGGAACAATCCAGCTAAAACTTGAATTTTTGAGAAATCAGACACACTCAAAAATACGCCAAAAAGAACGGAACTTTTCATTAGGTGGAGCGCTACAGAGCTTTAACGTTCGGACCTATACTTAGGTATTTCAAAAACAGATTACTTTTCAATAAAGAAAAGAGATCGAATAGGTATTAGCAAAACATGACAACGAACAGTTTTGAAAAGCCAATAAAACAATAGAACAACAAAAAAATGGCAACTTTGAAGCAATTGTCGTAAGAAGAGGAGGATTGTGTATGGAAACAGTGAAGTAGGGAGTAAAAAGTCGAATGTGTCTATTTGCACGTGTAGTTTGTCATGGCTACGATGATAAGATGTAATGTTCAGGTAGCCTTGATTCAAGAACCATGGATCGGAGGAGACAAGAAAATGAAAGGCCTGAATAGCTTCAGGGGTGATATCTACGCATTTGAAGAGGGACCACGTGCGTGTATTCTGGCCACCGGTTTGCGTGTGTCATTGCTGCCCGACTTCTTAACCAGAGATTTGGTGGCAGTAAAACTCAAATTGGCTAAGCCGTATGACAAGGAGGTGGTTTTAGCGTCTGGTTACTTCCCTCATGCATAGGGAGACAATCCTCCCCCCAGAGAAGTGGCAGCCCTTACGGAATACTGCCGAAACAATGGACTGTAGCTGCGACGCCAATGCAGATCACGTGATTTGGGGAAGCACCGATACAAATACCCGGGGTGAGGCACTTCTGGAATACCTAGCCGAAGAGAACCTGGAGGTGCTAAATGTGGGATCAGTCCCAACCTTCCGAAATGCGATCAGAGAACAGGTGCTTGACCTGACGCTAGGCACACAGTATATATCTACACTGGTGCAAGGATGGAGGGTGTCTGAGGAAGTCACCCTGTCCGATCACCAACACATCGTATTCCAACTGCGAACGGGTAACCGTGAAGTACAGGACCAACTCCGCCGAAATCCAAGGAAAACGGACTGGGCTAAATACCTCGAGGAACTTGGAGTTTATTTACCAACTCAACCAATGGAAGTGGTTGATACGGTAAGCTTGGATTGGGCAACTCAAAGTATTACCGAAGCCATTATCGCTGCGTACCATATAAGTTGTCCGTTACAAACATCTAGGCCATTCAACCCTATACCGTGGTGGAGCAGAGGTATTGAGAAATTACGTAAAGCTGCAGGTCGGCTTAGTGCCAAAGCCAGACGCTCGGGACAGGATAGTGACCGGGAGCTGTCGAAAGAGGCACAGCGAGTTTATAAAAAGGCCAAAAGAGAATCCTGGAGAAATTTTTGCGACCGGATAGAAAGTTTGCCTGAAGCTACGAGACTACAAGTCTCATTGGGAAATGGATAAATTATTGGAAAACCCTTGACCATCTACGGCATTCCAAAGAATGTATAGCAGGGCCACTCCAGGGAAGGACACGTGAGCTGACGGCGTTGAGCAGGAGAAGAATGCGCGGAGTAGTGGCATTGCTGTTCCGTGTGCATCTCGCCAAGTTGGGAGTGGTGCAAGACACTCAGTGCAGGCACTGTGGTGTCGAAGAGGAGTCGGCACGCCACATCTTGTTTGAGTGCCCGGCGTTGTGGAGGTACCGGTTGGAACACCTGGGCTTCGCTGTGGACCTAGGAGTGGTTCCTATAGCTTCGGTGGAGTGTGGCAAAATCGGCGCCTTCGCGGAGGCAGCCGGTATCACGGAGTAAGGAAGAATGCCAGGGGTGGTCAAAGGGCCCTTCCATGAGGCCTATGACCCGCTACGCGCACCCCACCAATGGATGATGATGATGAACCTAACATAGGGAAACCTCAACCTTCACCACTTCTAAATTTTTCAGATCTTCCGTGTTCCATTGATGGCCTATGGATCTCCAATGTGGGAAGGGTGAAATTAAAACTGTCCATTCTTGGCGATGGGAAAGTCCAAGCAAGTACCACGACAACAGAGGTGCCCCACGCGGGGGACCTGCAGAGCTGCGCCTGGCACCTGGCAGGGTTGGTACCTTCACACCGCGAGGGTCCTATCGCTTTGGCAGCGGTCAGTTCTCAGCAGCATCGTGTCGCAACCTTCGTTGGTAAGCCTTTGACTTTAGTTCATTTTAAGAGCCTCTGTAGACTAAACAATTTATTAGTGTACAGTTTGGTAGAAAGTATAAAAAATTAATGTCACAGGCCAGTGCAAGATCTGCGAAGAAAAGGAAACCATATTTGGAACGTGGACTTTTTCAAGAATTCCCTGAGACTGCAGTGAGGTGACGTGTTCAGTGGAAATGAAGCCTGATGTTTGGAGAAAGTAAATACAGCGGGTTAATCCGGTACACAAAGCATCCTGTTAGCACCCAGTAGTGCAAACGAGTACCCGTGGAAGCTGAAGGCAGCTTGGTGAGGACCCCGTGATCTCCATCAACCAAACAAACAATACTGTATCTCAATGTACAAACAAAATCACGGGATTCTAAATGTCAATCGTTTCTTTTTAGAGATCATATGCCGCAAATGAACGAACACAGACTGCAAGAGCTAGCGAAGGAAAAGAAGATAATGCGACCGTATCTACATGCGCTCCTGTTGTGGATTTGGAGAATAATAAAAATGCAATCGGCCGAGGTGGCTACAAGGAGAATATAACCCCACGAGGAACAATCCAGCAAAAACTTAAACTTTTAAGAAATCAGAAACACTCAAAAATACGCCAAAAAGAACGGAACTTTTCATTAGGTGGAGCAGTACAGAGCTTTAACGTTCGGACCTATACTTAGGTATTTCAAAAACAGATTGCTTTTCAGTAAAGAAAAGAAGGTATTAGCAAAACATGTCAACGAACAGTTTTGAAAAGCCAATAAAACAATAGAAAAAAAAAAAAATAACTTTTAAGCAATTGTCGTAAGAAGAGGAGGATGATGTTTGGAAACAGTGAAGTAGGGAGTAAAAAGTCGAATGTGTCTATTTGCACGTGTAGTTTGTCATTATTGTCACAAATTAAAAATCCAGCACGTTCTGTGACGAATGGAGGGTGACTCTGTGGAACGGCTGTATCTGTTATAGCTGCTTTTGTGCCTCTCTCAGTGGCCAAGGGGTCCTACTAGCTGAGAAGTTTGCGTTGGAATCCTGGCGTGAGCAATATTATAGTGGCTTCGGCCCACTCCTATTCGGCTTCGGTTAAACCGCTGTGGTTTTATACCCGACAGCGTGTTCCCACCCAAGTTCATAAAAGTTCATAATGTTCTTTTGGTGTAGAACCATGATGTCTACTGTGAACATCGGATGTGTTTTGTCACTACAGTAAGTAATTTTAAATTCTCAAATTTGTTTCAGATTTACAAGTGTGATACAAAAGCTGGGATTTGACGCTAAAGTCATAAATTTCAACTGTCTGGCCTAAATTATTTGAAAAATATCGTGGAGGACCCTACTTCGATGGCTTGCCTCGTGACGGATCACGGTCTGAACCACCGCCTGTACAAAATGGGACTCGCTGTTGACCCGTCCTGCCGACTCTGCCGCGAGGAGGCAGAGTCAGCTGCACATATCCTGCGGGAGTGCCCACTTCTGTGAAGGGCACGGCTTTGGGGCCCCGGTGCTGAATGCCGTACTAACCGTCGCGCGTCGGACGGATTGTGCAGTTTGCAAAAAAAAAAAAAAAAGATTTCCCTGTGGGAGAGTGCTACTGCACTTCGGAAGTTCTGAAGCTGTGATTCAGAGTTTTTTTAAGTATTCCATTATTTTGTTGCACCTAAATAGGGGTAGCCAATGAAACTTTGCTTTTTGTTCGGTGATTCTGTGCTTATACTACGCGCAAGACCGTGTCGTGACGTATGATGCCCCTAGGCATACTGATGCTGATCAAATTGGCGCACAGACTCTTGCCCACATGGATATCGACTATTATATAGACTTGACTAAGGCTCAGTGTGCATCTACCCCAGGGGAAGGTGATAAGGGCCGTCAGGGTTTACTGAAGCAGGTAGACGTCTGCAAAAGACACCGCACTTCCAGAGCTACAGCACTAACCGCCAGAGCAGTAGGCGTACGCGGACACCATTCAACTTTTCAACTTCCACCTCACACATCCAGGGGTGGATAGACGACACAAATGCGGATACAGCAGAGCATGAATAGTTGCAGCCTGAATTTACAAAATCCCAAAAGTAACAAACTGACCTTTACACTCTTCTTATTCTAGAAACCCGTCTTCGATGAAGTCAGCCTTGATGTCGCAGAGCGTTCTGTCCGAGCAGTGTCCCGTCACTCCCCAGCCCATGACGCCGATGACACCTGGCCCTGTCACTCCCCAGCCCATGATGCCGATGACACCTGGCCCTGTCACTCCCCAGCCCATGACGCCGATGACACCTGGCCCTGTCACCCTCAGCCCATGACGCCGATGACACCTGGCCCTGTCACTCTCTCAGATATCGTGCCCTAAATACGGTCAGTATATGCTTGTTTCTTTTGTCACATTTTATGTAACCGAGTTGGACAATCACAGACAGAGGGAAGTCCTCTTTTGACGTTCCTCCCACTACCAATGCAAAAGTTCGAAAATTTTCTCTGTTGCAACTGTATATTATTCAGTTCTTTCTCGCGGCCAGAATGGAAGGGCTGGAATGGCTACTCAGCGATGGCGGGCACCCTGAAAAAACATCTGTCTACACTAGCAATATGACCGGGGATGCCAGCTCACCAGGACGGCCGTTCAGGACGTATGTAGCTCCGTTATACCGAAATCCATTTTGCCATACTGGAGAACCTCGGCTGACTGCTGGAAGGTGTGCATCTTTTTGTCACAGGCTGCTGTGTAATCTCAGCATGCTCTAGTGCAGGTGAGTTTCTAGGCGATGTCTGTCCTGTATAAATGCTTCCTTATTGCTTCCTTAAGCCGTGGCCCGTGATGCCTCAGCCCATGGCCCCATGCTACCAACAGGAAGATTTCAATCCAAGTCCAGTGATTTTCCACTTGACCATGGTGAGGCCGCATTATTCAGTTTTCCTGAGGAAGTAAACATCGACAATTCAGAATCATTATGGCATCATTTTTTTAAATACGTTTTGTTGACCTTGTCTCTCCTTAAAAATCCAGCACTTTCTGTGACGAATAGGGGGCGACTCTGTGGAACGGCTGTATCTGTTATAGCTGCTTTTGTCAGCGGCCAAGAGGTCAAGGGTCCGACTAGCTGAGAAGTCTGCGCTGGAATCCTGGCGAATGCAATATTTACGGCAGTGATAGTGACTCCGGCACACTCCTAAACTAGCTTCGGCCCGATCCTATTCGGCTTCGGTTAAACTCCTGTCGTGTGCCTGTGTCCTGTGCCCGACAGCGTGTTGTCACAACTTGTCCATGTCAAGTGTGACTAATATTGGGCAAGCTGAAACGCCAGTACTCAGTTTACGTTCGACCTCTGTCCGTATAACATATCAGTCCTAATTATCAGCTCTGTTCAACTGTGATTCTGCTTTCTGTTATTCTGTTAATCTGCTTTTCTAATATTCTGCCTTTTCCCACCAAATTGACTTTGACCGTGTCGGGTGTGAGTGAACTGTCTTCAGGTGCGGGTCCAGCCTTAGTGACGTCACCCCAGCGAGCTGCCCCACCCTCCTGCGTCCTCCCCCGACGAAGGGTAAGTCTGGGTTGATTTGGTGGATCCGCTCACTAGCGTGTTCCCACCCAAGTTTTTCTTCATAATGTTCTTTTTGTGTAGGACCATGATGTTTGCAGTGAACGTCGGATGTGTTTTGTCACTACAGTAAGTAATTTTAAATTCTCAAATTTGTTTCAGATTTGAAAGAATAATCCAAAAGCTGGGATTTGACGCTACATTTCGAAATCCGAAAGATAGTGGCTTATTGCAACGTTCAGTTTCCGATCCGGTTGGAGGGCATGGTCTGAATCAACTGGAATTTATTCCGTCGCTGATTCACCGCGTGGTCAAACCACGCTACATCAACGTAAAGATTTTCCTAACCCGTGAAAAAGTCTTCTAGGAAATTTATGACGGCTCTGAAAATATTTATCCTATTGTGGAGAAGTTGCGGAAGTTCTGAAGCTTCTGAAGTTTCTTGTGAGTATTCATTTATTTTGTTGGACCTAAATAGGGGTAGCCAATGAAACTTTGCTTTTTGTTCGGTGATTCTGTGCTTATACTACGCGCAAGACCGTTTCGTGGCGGATGATGCCCCTAGGCATACTGATGCTGATCAAATCGGCGCACAGACTCTTGCCCACATGGATATCGACTATTATATAGACTTGACTAAGGCTCAGTGTGCATCTACCCCAGGGGAAGGCGACCAGCGTCGTCGGAGTTTACTGAAGCAGGTGGACGTCTGCATCCGACCTGCCCATGATGCCTGCATCTGCGACCGTGACGAAAACGAAAAAGCATTGATTATGGAAGGATTGAAGGCACAAAGGAAAAGTTCAAGGGCGGCGTTCACAACGGCGTGCGGCAAATTGCGCGAAGCCCTTCTTGCCGACGTTTCTGTGGAGGACTTGAAAGTTAGTTTTCGCCAGTTGGGGAACAAGTATGGACGCTTACAGGATTTAGAGGCGGCCATCATCGAGGCCTCTGCTGCGCACTCTTGGTCGGAGGACGATTATGCCACCACCCTCACTGGCGCAGAAGCCTATCGTGACTCAATGGCAGAGATGGAGGTGCGTTATCAGACGCGCTGGAGGCATCTTCTACACCTACGGAGGCTCGGCCCGCATCGGATGCTCACGTGCACTACAGGTTTCAGAAGCTGCAGCCCATAGAATACCATGTTTCACCTGCGACATGGATGGCGTTTTGGGGACAGTTCCGACCCATCCACGAGTCGACGAGTGTACGGTTGGAGGACAAATTTCAATACCTATTGCGGTGTATGAAGCCGAAGACTAAAGCTTACAAGTTAGTATAGAGTTACCCGCCTTTTGCGGGCAATTATGAATAGATGATTGCTCACCTTACCCGTCGCTTTGGGAAGGAGGAGTTAGTGATTGAGGCAGCCGTCAAAGAATTGTTGACACTTGTTACCGATGGTCGGCTAATTTCTTTTGTAGATTTGGTTGACAAAATCCATGCAAGCATACAAACACTACAAGCTTTAGGCGTAGGCAGCGATAAGTATCAGCTGTTTCTGTATCCCTTGTTGGAGAAATGTTTACCGACCGTGGTACTTGAAGAATGGCTAGTGTACTTCCACTCAAAGCAAACTGATGATGATGTTGATGTAGCTGATGTAGCTATTGATGGTTCTGTTGTTAGTAGTAAGGTTGTTGATGACAAAGTGTCTCAGTTACTAAAGTTTCTAGAACTGCAGGTTGAAAGTCATGAATATGTGGAAGCCATTGGTGGCAGCAAGAAAGGTAAGAAAGTCGAGACCAGCGAGGGGCCGAGCTGTACTGTGGGTTGCTTTCATGCAGGAGATGCGGGACAGGAACAAGGGTGCGTATTTTGTGACTCCACTTAGCACAAAGGGCCGGCCTGTCGTTCTGCTTGGCGACAGCCTGTGGCTCAGCGTCGACAGATACTGAATGACAAACGTGCTTGTTTTATATGTTTAGATTTTGGACACACAGCTCGAGTGTGTACTTCAAAGGTCAAATGCAAACAATGTGGTAGGAGCCACTATCCCGTGGTTGTGACTCCAGGAGTGGACGGCACACAGACACGGGCTCCAAGGACTCAACCAGTGCTGAGCACAAGCAGTCACTTTCTGCTTCGGTTGCGGTAGACACGGTTGTGCACCTCAAGCTTTTAAAGGCTAAACTGGTCAATGGTAAAAGGGCCAGTCGTATTTTCGTACGTATTTTCATAGATGATGGCGCGCAGCGCTCATATATCACGACGAGTGTGGCACGTTCTCTAGGACTACGCCCAAAAGATACCGTTACCCTTACGCAGGGTTTGTTTGGTGGTGGCACCACGCCTGAGAGGACGCACAAGATGTATGATGTAGATTTGTACAGTTTAGAGACTAATGACAGGGTATGTGTTTCAGTCATTGACCAAGATACCATCTGCCATCCGCTACCTACTGTCAACAATAGAGCACTGCTATCCGAGCTTCAACGACAGGACATCACGCTCACGGATACCAGTCCTGGTGACACCACGGTAGACATGCTGATTGGTTCGGACATGGTGGGACGTCTTCTCACCGGGAATATGCATGTACTTCCTTCGAAGGTAGTAGCTACCCACACTAAGCTGGGGTGGACAATTCAGGGAGTAGATGGTAAGAAAGATGTGTGGAAAGTAGTGTGTCAGCTCAGTTTGGCGTGTCATGTTGCAATGGAAACCAAGCTGTGGGACTTGGACACGCTGGGTATTGTGGATCCGATCTTGGCACCTGATGAGGTGGCAGATGGAGCTTTGTTGCATTTCGTGGAGACGGTGACTGTTGACTGAGAATAGGTATGTGGTGTCTTTGCCGTGGTTGCCTGGGCACCCACCGTTGCCTACCAATAGGGATATCGCTATGTCACGACTTCGGGGAATGACTAAAAAGTTGCACAAGATGAACATGTATGATGACTATGCCCAGATTTTGTAGTCTTGGGAAGACTTAGGTATTGTGGAAAAGGCTCCAACTAATCATGTGGAACATGAGCACTACTTACCGCACCATGGTGAAAAACATTCAAGGGTGTTCGAGGACACGATTGACAGACACAAAGCTGCATTCTATGTAGACAATTGTCTAACTAGCCTCGATAGTACTGATGACTTACTTTTGTTCAAAGAACAAGCTGTAGCGGTGATGGCGACGCGAAAGTTCAATCTACGAGGGTGGATGAGCAATGCGCCTGAACTGAGGGAAAGCGACGACGTCATGGAAGGATTTCTGGGACTGCGATGGAACGTTGTCACCGACGAGTTGATGGTGCCAGCAGCAGGACCTTGGCACGCCATACCCACCAAGCGTGTAGTGCTTTCTCTATGTGACTCTATCTATGACCCACTAGGTATGCTTGCTGAAGCCTAAGTTGCTCCTACAAGCAGCCTGGAAAGCAAATTTAGATGGGGATGTCGAGTTGCCGCGAGACTTGGCGACAGAGTTCACCAAGTGGCGCGAGTCATTGTTTTTGATGGAAAGGTGTGACTGTGAGCGGACAGTCAATATTAGGCCGCTATCGTACCAGTCTGACGATGCGGGAGAGCCAGCGCCTCTTATACCCTCTATGTTCTGCTACGAGCCGAGGGGCTCTGATGAGATGGTGGAGCTAGATATGCTAGATGAAGTTTTTCTCAATAAAAGACTTTTGTACGTTCATAGGGTACGTACTCACTTGAAAAAGCGATTCAAGGACGAGTACTTATCACAGTTGGTGAACTTCCGACAGAACAAGCTGAGAGAGAGAGTTGGAGAAGTTGTCCTAGTTGGGACAGAGAACGCGAAACGCGTGACATGGCCACTAGCTCGTGTTATGGAGACTTTTGTGGGCCACGATGGTGAGACCCGGATTGCGAGGGTGAAGACAGCTACAGGAGAGCTGTTGCGTCCCTTTCGCAAGCTGTATCCTTTGGAGGTACAACAAGTAGACGTAAGTAAGTCCAATGGTATGGAACAATCAGATAAGGTAAGTAACCATGAAGGTGATGAGAACGAGGAGGAGATGGTCGAATTACCTATGGATGGTGGGGAAAGTACAGAGGTAGTAGTGCAAAAAACTCGCTCTGGGCGAAACGTTCAGGAACCTTGCAAACTCGATCTTTAGTCTGAGACACATGTCTTTTGTACCTATGGTTGATGTTGAAGGTGCATTATTGTTCTGATTTTTCTTACTCATTATTGTATTTGTTTGTAAATCTACCAGCTGCTAGTTTGGAGCATTGTGTATGCCCAGCTCGATATTGTCAAACCAGTAGTAAGTAGATGTTTCCTCATTCTGTACTAAAGGTACTTATCTCTCAGTTATCGTTAAGTTAGTTCAGCTACTATAGTTCATGAGTTTTTTTGCTACTTGAACCTTGATTTTTTCTTGGTTCTGGGTGTGTTTTGTACGTTGCTACCTGTAACTTGAAGGGAGTCATTTGTGTTGTACTAATTTTTTTAGTTCGTTTTTATTTTTTTTTCGGCTCCCAAGAATGTTCGCGCTCGTGCACTTTGCCACTTGTGGTTTTTTGACAACAATGAGTTGTGGAATAGTAAACAAGAAAGTTGCTATGAAGAAGAAATGGCGTATTGATTTATTGCGATTTTGCTCGCACTTTTTATAGTTTCTATGACAATTAAAGCATAGCGAATGAGGAAGAAACGAAGAAATAGTGACTTAAACAACAACACAAATGTGGATTGTCGTTGCTAAACTCTTTTAGATCACTGTGACCCCTTCTTCTTAAGTAAACTTCTTTTTGTGAACCAAAAATAATCTTGTAAACCCTGTGTTGTTTTTTTAGGACAATGGGTGTCGTTACTCTCATCCGCGAGTGAGGTGGAGTATACGTGGATGATGTTTCTCTTCTGCAGCACTACGTGAGAGCTATAAGCCAAGAGGAGCCGTAGAACGTCTATGATTAGTAGGAGCCATGTCAGGAGCCATGTCAGGAGCCATGTCAGGAGCCATGTCAGGAGCCAGGCCGTCTTCTGAAACAGTTCCTCAGGTGAGTGATAGCGAATGGTCGGTTAGGTGGAAAACTCTGGTCGTTACCCAAAGTTACTTTAATTCCTTAGGTACGTTCTTGAAAGAATTCACTTTTGTCTCAGTAAGGAGATTAGTTTTTATGGTAACGTGAGAAGAAGTTATTTGTTTTGGTTCAGGTAAACTACATAAAAAAATAAAATCTCCCCCCATGACATCTTAGCGCCCAGTTAGCACCCATTTAACACAATGTAGTGCAGACAAATATCACTTGAAGTTGATGCTATCCGGGTGTTATTTCAGCGTTAAAAAGCAGGTACAACATTACACGAAAGTTGAAAAGCTTACAAGCTTGCTGAGATCATGCCTCTATAAATATCCGCACCTTTCTACTGTGCAGTAAGATAGGGAAGAAAAAAAGTCGTTTCTCAGAAAATAATTGTCGTGAATTTGTCACTGCGATGGCGCAAGTTCTCGTTTCCCCCCGTTGCTCGCTAGATGGCAGTTGTTCCCAGAGTTCTATTTCCTCATTAGCTAAAATTTCGAGTAACTCAGTAAATATTTGATTTGTGTTTTGTAATCGAGTGATAATTTATTCCACTAGCTATCCTGAAAATTTCTAAAATGTTTTCTTGTTATTTGAATGTACCTGTACTTGTATAATGGTTAATGTGAGGTAGCTCTGAGTCTGTAACCGTTGTGAACTGGGTCACCTCTCGTCCTATGATTTTTTGTACATATTGAAGGTGTTTTACCCGTGTGCACTCGGATATGCCTCATGACGCCCCCTCCCTTCTCAGGATTGGTGTACAATATCACTGATACTGATGTCCGGAGGAGGGCTGTAGAGGCGTATGCTAGTAAACCGGTAAGACACTTTCACTATGTCAATTGCCAAAAAAAAAAGACGTAACGTTAGTGGGGAGACTGGGGAGGGATGGCGAGCTTAAGGTGTTCGTCTATGTAACGCTCTCCCAGTTGTATTCAGATCTGAATAAAGTTTAACGCTGTTTAAAAAGTGAAAGAAGTGAAAGAAGTCCAATCAATTTCGAAAATATATTTTATAGGTGGAGCTGCAGTGGACACTCACGTAACCAGCACCTTCACGTCTAGGTCTTCGCCATTTTTCTGTAAGTTAACTTGTGAGGACCTGAAGAGACTCCTGCAACGGAACACCACCGAAAACTATTGAGAAAACTTCGTCAAATCTATGGAATCATATTTAAAAATCCTAAGCGCTTTCAACCTAAACGGTTGAGGAAGCAAAGAAAATAAAACCAGAAGACGAAGCTGGCCACTTACGATCTGTCCGTGAATGGAGGGGCTGGCAGTGGCAACTCAGGGATGGCATCTCTCCCCACTACCAATGTATTCGGAGATGGCCATCCAGGACGCATCGCCAACGATCTACGTCAACAGTTTCCGGTGTAAGGTAAGGTAAGTGTTGGAAAATGTGAAAGGGAGCGTAGTACCGATAATAGTCAAGTGCAACTTGCTGCGGACGTCTTGAAAGGAGGAAGGAAGATTTATTCCAACGGTTGACGAGGTTAAACGAAACAATAAAAGCTGGTACCGTGAGTAGTGCTAAAGTTCAAAACTGTAAAGACTTGTTAAGATTCTGTTCTAGTCATTTTGAAGTACTGAAAACTGACATTTGGGGGTTTAACGCGTCAGTAAAAAAGGAAGAAGGAGTAAGAACGAGAGATTTTGAGACTTTCGAAACGTTGTTGGACGCTATCAATACTTTGTGTCTCCAAGCATTCCTACTTCCCGTGGTTGTACAGGTTGCTAAAGAAACGGCGGTTTTTTATTCAACCACCTGAACAACAATCACGGGATGAACATCCGGAATGTAATTACCTGCCTTCCTACAAGCTAATACTTATGCCTGAGCAAGACTCGAAAAATCAACCCTTGGTAAATGCATTCTTCGCTGTTGCAGTGCCTTATTAACTATTTTATTTTGTTTAGCTGGGGCCAGTCATGAATAAAGGGTCCGACAATGGTCGCACTTGACTTTCTCGCAATTTTTACGCCAGAGGTATCGAAAATTTTGATTTTTTTTTACGTAATTTATTTTTTTTGGACCAAAATTTTAACTTTTTCTAAAAAAAATTTTGCCATACACTGGACAATAATTTTAGGCACCTACTCACCGGATTTCAAACATATCCGTCAAATGGTGAAGCGTCGTTTGACGCGCAAAGTACGTGTTTTCTATTTTCCATGTCACGGCCTTAATTTTGAAGTAATTGAAAATCTATTGAAAATGACCTTGAAGCATCTATCTGAGACCATTTTCACCAATTTTCAAGGAAATCTGTCGATTAGGGTTGTTGCAAATCCGTCTGAACCAATCAAAAACGTGATTTCCATTTTTGGAAAATTTTCCTACGATAATGCCAATATTGGCCATAATTATTATGTTGGATAAATTTCGTTCGGTAAAACATCAAACTAGGTTAAAATACACCTCCTTACCAATTTTTACTGAAATCGATCGAATAGTGCTACCGGAGAGATGACCAACGCGTTTGGGGCCAAAACTGGGCCAAGTTATTGGCCCACCTCCAAATTATTGTAAATGACCTTAAAGCATCTATTCAAAAACACTTTCGCAAATTTTCAAGGTTCCAACTTGATATACGTAGCTTCCAGCCCTTCTTAACTGTCAAAAAACACGATTTTTTGCCTTTTTTTGACCATAGCAGGCGCAATTTTTGAGTTATCAAAATTTATCAAAAAACGGGTCCAGATATTTACATTAGGTACCTACATACCGAATTTGAGCAAAATCGGACAAACGGTGTGACGTCCAGTTGCGCGACAGAGTGACGTACGTACGTACGTACGTACGTACGTACGTACGTACGTCGGACGGACATTTTTTAAAAACCACTTTTTTGGACTTGGGGGACCTCTAGGATCATGGGAAACCCAAAATCTCAAAATCGAAATTTTGCACGAAGACATAACTTTCTCAGCCCATGTATTTCATACGGGCGAGAAAGTAAAAAGCTTGAGAAGGAATACGCTAATTCGTGGGATACAGAGGCTAAGAAACAATTCCAGGACCTCAAGCGAAAGTACGATCAAATGAGTATCGACTTCAAGATCATCGACAAAAGAATTAACGAGATCGTTAACTTCACTTTCACCAAGATCCACTTACGTGAAGAAATGGGGTAAGTTACCCCTCTGGGAACCCTACAGGTTAAATGTCGGACAGGTGACAGCCATAGCTTCAACACATACCAGAAAAGTTATGCCTAAACACTTATCGCAACACCTGGGAATAGTTCACCTGAAGTTTATCCCGCAAACGAAGGAATAGGGAATTGAAACTCGTAGTTATTTTGCCTACCTAATGGCCTTTTCACATGCAGTCAAATGTCGTCAAATTGGAAGAGTTTTCGTAACAAAATATGAGGTGCCATCCGTGGTCACCATGCATGAGTGATGCTTTGGAAAAGAAACCTACCTGAGTTTATGCAAAAATTTTTGCGAGAATTGTAGAAGAAGTTTTGGTATACCTATTTTCGAACCCGCGGGATGGCGCACCTATAGACCTGAAGACAGTGGTGACTGTAGTGGAGGCTGTGGCGGCGAAACTCTATCCTCAGCTGGAGGGTCTTCTGGAGTCTGGAGGGGATGTTGCTGTTTGCGTCCTTAGAGGCTCTACTGGAGGACGTGGCATTATCGGCCTCTTAATGGGAAAAGGCAGTTTTTAACTTGTTGTTTTGCTGTACAAGACGGTGGCGTTCTAGTTGATAGGTACCTATGTGGTCTGCACGATTCCAACACTCAATCGTCATTGCTACCAAAACGGCTAGTGATTCGTCAGCTTGTTATTCATACCTACATGCATGCATGCATGGCGACTTCTCTAGGGACCAAATCCCCCACGATACGAAAAGAGTTGATAAAATAGTCGACTATCCACTATGCGAATGCGCCCTGAATCAAGCTATTCATTATCACTATAATTATTTAGGTCCTATATTGAAATAACAAAATACCAGCCACCTTAGATTAATATTTTTTAATATTTATATAATATACCTATTATTTTATTACCTATGTATAAGTTTTTTTTTTTTTTTTTTTTTTTTTTTTTTTTTTTTTTGGCGAGGGAAATCCTTGATGGACGCCCGCTAGGGCCGTGCGGGCAAATGTGGGACTCGCCCAAGGCTTCGGTCGCGCAGGTATGGCATCCTAAACTAGGCGCGCATCCTTGCGCCACCCAAGCCTTGGGGATACCCACTAAAACCCCCTCCCCCCCATCGCCTCGGAACGGCGGGTGCAATACTTCAAGGCGATGGGGGACCGTAGGAACCAGGCTGAGTGGCCCTACCTCGAAAAGGTATTTAGTCAACACAAAGACCAATCATGCAATAAAAAGGCAAGCGAGCATTAGTAGACTGGAGGCGTGTGGTAGGGGGGTGCAGCTACCGGCCCGGGGGGGCCGCTTCTGAAGTCTTCTGGGAGAGGACACTTGTGGCGAAGCGAGAGACCGCCTCCCACGCGGCCCGGTCTGCGATGATGGTAGCCGTGACGTTGCCCGGAGTTAGGAACCCCACCGCTCTGAAGCAGTCGACTCGCTGAGCACCCCAGCGTGGGCAGCAGAAGACGGTGTGGTGAGCAGTGTCTTCCTCGGCACAATAGGGTATAAGTACCTATATATCACACGCACCACAACACAATATTCTTTCCATCAGTACCTATCAAATACCTACCTACCAGTTATTTTAAAAAATATGCCTCCTGTAAAACTATATTTATTACAAGGTAAGGATGGGTTTCACAAATCGGTAAAGTTGACTATAGTGTTGCCTAATAGTTGACTATAAACGTAGGCGTAGGTGCCACGCTATAGTCAACGTTTAGGCAACACTTTAGTACACTTTAGCTTCTTGGGAAAGCCACCCTAACTACTTGAAGTTAACAAAAATACACTTTATTATAATTTTTTATGCTTTTTGATTGGATTAAAACTTTCATTTTAAAACTTAGTACCCTGTCTCAGTCATTGCTTTAAGAGTTACCTACTCAATAAAAATTTTATTACAAACTATATTACGAACGAAGTAGCTAGCTCCATAGAGGAAGGTAAATATTTCTAAATAACATCTGATTAGTTAAAGCTAGATCTAGATCTCAAGTTAAGTTAAAAGCCTATATATAACTTATATAAGTATATGGTAGGTACTGCTAGGTACAAATCCCGGGTATTTTGAACAAGTTAACAAGGTAAGTAATTAGTTATCAACACGCTGTTAAGACGGAATATACATTTGCTATTTGTTTACGTTTATATTTAAATAGTCTGAAATATAATAATGGCTTTTTAACGTCCGAACTGAACTGGCTGTGTTGTGGTTCTATGATCGCGTTATTTTTTTGGTGACAAAAATCACTCGATCGTAAAATCACAACTAAGCCAGTTATTTTCTGACGTTAAAAAGACATATTACATTTTGGGATATTAAAATATCCTACCTTATCCTACATAAACAGATAGCAAATGTATATTCCGTCGTCTCAACTGTGTGTTGAGAATAATGAGAACAGTCCCTCGCTAACTTGTTCAAAATTCCTGGGATTGGGATTTCTCGTAAAAGACCTTTATAGCTGAATAGTTAGGCTGGATTTCACCACTTCTTGTAGTACACTATAGTGTCTCCTAACCAACGGATTTAACGAACAGATTTATCTTATCGTAAATGTTTAGCTTATAACAAGTTCCTTGTGATAGCACTTGTCATAAGCTAAACATACGATAAGGTAAATCTGTTGGTTAGGAGACACTATAGTATACTACAAGAAGTGGTGAAATCCAGCCTAAGGCTTGTAGGTATCTTCGCTAGCTTATCTAGCAATACCTAAAAACATTTACTGGTTCTGTGGCCTGGAGTGCTTCATGCCAGTTAGGGTCAGAGCCGCCGTAACCTCATCATGAGAGGCATTTGAGTTTTTCAAGGACACCAACCCGTAAACAGCAGAAACCTCAGGCAGTTCCATGTTTCCCATCCTCTGAATTACGTCTGCAGCCCTAGAAAAAAATAAAATAATAAGTATGGTGGATTTCACAAGTCCAGTTTAACGGTTACTTCAATTTATAAATTTGTCACAATTACTTGTTCTGTGGCCCGGAGTGCTTCATGTCAGTTAGGGCCAGAGCCGCCGTAACCTCATCATGAGAGGCTTTTGAGTTTTTCAAGAACACCAACCCGTAAACAGCAGAAACCTCAGGCAGTTCCATGTTTCCCATCCTCTGAATTACGTCTGCAGCCCTAGAAAAAAATAAAATAATAAGTATGGTGGATTTCACAAGTCCAGTTTAACGGTTACTTCAATTTATAAATTTGTCACAATTACTTGTTCTGTGGCCCGGAGTGCTTCATGTCAGTTAGGGCCAGAGCCGCCGTAACCTCATCATGAGAGGCTTTTGAGTTTTTCAAGAACACCAACCCGTAAACAGCAGAAACCTCAGGCAGTTCCATGTTTCCCATCCTCTGAATTACGTCTGCAGCCCTAGAAAAAAATAAAATAATAAGTATGGTGGATTTCACAAGTCCAGTTTAACGGTTACTTCAATTTATAAATTTGTCACTCATATCTTTTTAATGAATATGTGTACCTTATTGACCAGACTGGACTATCCTCCAGGCTTTTGTTTTTCTAATGTCCATCCCACTCTTGGATGAGAATGCTGAGACATCATTCCGAAATTATTTTTGTTCAGAACAAGAAGTAAATAGACTTAAGAAGAAGGCGCATTGTAATGATCTAAAAGAGTTTAGCAACGACAATTGGCATTTGTGTAGTCTGTCCACTCCTGACTACAACTGATGCTATACTCTCATCAAGAGTGAGGTCGACGATAACACAGTTCCTACTTCTGAAGTGAACACATTTTTTTCGAACACTTTCCAATCCAGTAAAATAAATATATTTCTTACGTTGGCAAAAGGCAAAAAACTGTGTAAAGACAAATGAGTCATCTGTCGATCCTCTGAATAATTTAACGGTCAGAGAAATTAATACAATAAATATTGTATCGAGAAAACTATGAGCATGAAACTGGAGCATAAGGAGCCATGTTACTAACTGAATTGGTGCGTCTTCCTGGGGTTCAGGACTTTCTGATGAGGTATCGTCATCATCGGCACTGGAGTCTTGTCCACCATTGTTACGGGTGAAATCTCTCTCGTCCTCGCTGCCTTCCGGAGGGTCGTTCTCCTTGTCGTCGTCGCTATCAGTATTTATGGAGATATCGTGCTCCCCACTCGTGTTGGCACAGTAGTTGTGCTCGGGAGTAGTTGGATCCTCAGAAATCCCTGTCAAGGAACCTTCGCTGTTTGTGTCGGAAGCAGCTGAGACAGTGTCTGAGCAGGTGGTTGACCTGGAAAAAAAAAGTCACGGAGCAAAGTTAACAAAAACCTTCAAATTTTCAGTCACTACTCCATTATTTGTCCGTTATGACATTCACCTGTTCCCTACCGTACAGATAAAGGTGGCAAATGGATCTTCCTAAAAAAGTAGCCGAAAACTGCGTCTTATTGTTTAGTAAGTTAAGCTGACTTTTATCAGTTGATCCCTTACTCCCCACAAATTTGTCTAATAACTACGAGAACAGCCCTTTAAGGATCGTTACTTAACTGTGATGACTCGGGGCTCGATTTGCCTTGTTTGGGAAGATTAAAGGCAACATAATATGCCGCGAGCCTGGTGCAGTGTCTTGAATCGAAATATTAAATACGCGAAATGTCACAGTCTCTCAGACTCTTCTTCTTATTCTGTCCCATCAGATCATCTTCAGGTGATGAGGAAGCTGTTCAGGGCTGTCTGCTGTCAATACAGCATTCTCCAGTGGTCGGTGGCGAAGGGGACTTGTCATGAATGCTCAGTTTCGGACTGACTCTGAAAAAGATTAAAAATAAATATTCGATTCTTGGGAAAATATCGGTATGCTTTGGTTTTTATTTTCAGATAATTTTAGGAAGTAACAAAAAAACAAAAGTCAGTATCATTGAACAGAACGTAACTGAAAAAATACCGTCTATTCTCAGTTTTCAGTTGCTTTCTATGAGTTATTTTCAAGCCTTTGATGGACTTTTAAGTAGCGATGAGGTTAATAGATGTCTAGATGTCATTTTACACGAAAACGACGGTAGTTAACATGACATGGGAGAGTTGGTATTTATTTACATATTTACCTGAACCGAACGAAGCACTGTTCCTCAGATTGTCATAGAAACTACCCTCGTTATCAAAATAAAAATATTGTAATCCTTCGCCAATTATTTTAAGGACAATAAGTAAGGAAAAAGTCACTAAACTGACTTCTGGTTACCTCACTAGCATTGAGTAACGAAATATCAACAAACAGACTCGGGGACAACACTTTGCATCAGTGGGTTTGCTGCTGTCTGGTAATTCAAACACCGTCAAGTAACCAAAAGCAGTTTTAAGGATTTTCGCTTACTTTAAAAAGAGTTGACTAAGGACTAACAATGTTTTTATTTGAGTAAGGACGCTAGTTTCTATGAGAGAACTGCTTTGTTTTGGTTGAGGTGAACATGAATAAACATCGGCTTTCTCAAGTCAACTGAAAACAAGAGGGCAAGAGGTTACTATTTCCACATTGACGACGCTCGCTTGAGGTACCAGCAGATTGCTGGCAGTGTCTCCCTGTGTCGCCGACTGGTACTAATTTCAAAGTCTGACGGGAACTTCTACACTCCACTTTGCTACTTATGCGTAGAAAGTAAACGGCTGTCACAGAGCCAAAGTTCACCCCTTCGTTTGGTAGTGAGAGGAACGGCAGAAGAGTGGCTTCCCAACGCTCTTAACATCCGGATCCTCCATGGTGACATCAACCTGAAAGAAAACGATCAGGTATCAGGCCGGCCATTGCAATGATGGGCCAGTACGCACCACTCTGCTCCACGACAGCAGACATCAGCAGTGCCGCTACCCACACGTGACCTCTACCGCCCTACCCCATACACAATCACAGAAGGTCATAAAGGACCATGCTGGACAATACAGTAGCTGCGTCAGCCAGCTGAGCTGCCTACATGACGGTGATGGCTTAGATTGGGGTCGCCCATAGTCTGTCAGAGGTCTGAGGACCTACAGGTCCTAAATATAGTGATAATGTACTAGCTGGAATCAGGGCCGTTTTCATTATGGTTAGTCAAACATTTTATCAGCCCTATCCCGATACGTGGGGGATTTGGTCCCTAGTTAAAGTTGACCAGCGAACTAAACAGAGCAGTGGCTCACAGTCGAACCCGGTCAAACTGACCTCCCAGTACATGGCACTCTATTGTTCGCTAGCCAACTTCAACCAGAGATGAAATCCTCCATGTTACGAGATAGGACGCATCAAATACTTGACTAACGACTATTACACCGGCCATAAAGTAACCCGATGTATTTTTCTGTCAAAATAATGACAGAAACAGGAAACTCTTCTTCTTGAGATACTCGACAGCCGTCAGTCAAGTACCTGACCGGCCGCATCCCGTAACATGGGGGAGTTGATCTGTAGTTAAGAGCGACCACACAATTGTGTTTGTTTACGCTTCTTTATGCGGAAACTATTGGAGATGTAAATGTTCTGAAACATAAGTAATATGTCTTTTTAATGACATAAATTATGAGGCTATTTTACAATCGAGGATTTTTGTCAAGCTGTTTGTACGAGAGTCAAAATGACTCACCAAATTTGAGTTTCTTTGAATGGTGGTTGACGGAAAAAACGACAATAAGTTCCTATACCAAAATCAGATAATGTGAAACAGGTACCTCGAACTGGGAGTCAGTATGTTCATGTACCTATTGTCTCACGTTGACGACTTCTTCAGAAGAATCGTTCATGAGTCGGCCGCCGTTTAGGACGCTGCGGTGCTTGATATCCTTGCGGAGTATGTCGGATCCTAACCAGATAACGGCCAAAACATGACTCCGCCAGGAGCAGTGGAGAACGGCTCATCGTCCGAAGGGTTCAT
Source organism: Mesopsocus fuscifrons (assembly GCA_950004255.1). Lineage (NCBI taxonomy): Eukaryota > Metazoa > Arthropoda > Insecta > Psocodea > Mesopsocidae > Mesopsocus > Mesopsocus fuscifrons. The sequence continues at coordinate 2,637,985 of OX465378.1, forward strand.
CTCTGCACCTGTCCCACAAAATGTTATTAATTGATGGTACCTACTACTTTGAAATTTTATTCAGGATCGTCCGAATGAGAATGGTGTACGTATATTTGTGGTATAGACTCGTATGCAGCACTCCCTACAGTATACGAGCTGCTCATCAAGACTCCCCTTTTTAGTGTTTTTACCTTAAATATAGGGAGTAAATTGAGAATGGGTGCGCGTAGCCATTGCATTTTGTACACTCTGTCTGGACTTGCACACTGTCACGTGACTGGCGTCTGCAGCCACGTATTGTTTATTAGTCTATGTCTATGTACACGACACCCTTAAATTTGGTTTGACGGGTTCAACTGAGAGCAGCTCCCATGTCAATACATGGCACCAAACAACTTTACCTACAGATCAAATTCCCCATGTTACGTGACGAGAATAACGACTATAAGAAGGGCTATAGTAGACCAGCTATTTGATCGTGGGGGAAGTTCAGTTGACGTCAGAACCTCTGGGTAGTTTTGAATAAGTAACACTTGAACTAGGCTGGCCTTGGAAGGTAAACCTAACACCTAACTTACCACTATCCACCAGAGTAAAACTGGAAAACGTGGTCTGTGAATCTACGATATTGGTTTTTTAGGGATTATCAGAGGTCCCGAGATAACTTATGAGAAGGAGCAGACAGCGTAGACAAGTTAGTGTAACTTCCAGCGGTCTCAATAGGAGGAACACCGTCTTTACTAGCTATGGAGCAAAAAGACCAACGTTCTAGTCCCTCATAATAGGTAGGTACCTACCTACATCCTACATCATTCGGTTTGGGGTACGTGAAAGGGTACAGTATTTACCTCATCTAAACACGGATAATACACAGATGGGGTATTTTACTCACTTCATTGTCATTTTTTGCGGTGTTCTTCCTCTTCCTTCTTTTTTCCCTCCTCCCGTTTACGGACATTCTCGGGGCTGTTGGCCAAGGCGCTTATCTTGGCGAAGATTGGCACGCTTACGAGTAGGTACGCCAAAGGCCCATTATTTCCTGATCCGGTTGTTAGTTTAGTGGGATTTATACAGGAACTAGTGTAGGGGTAGATCATGGCCCACCCTCGGTCACTCATTTTCAATTAGATTTTACAAGAAAATCATGAAAATAAAATAGTCGAAGCAGACGACAAACCAAGAAGAAACTGCCAATGGCCGACACTGCGGTTGTCAAAAACTGTCCTCAATCTAGCATTAAAATTAAAATAATAAAATAATTACTTTTTAATAATAAAAAGTATATATTATTAATTATGTAATAAATTTTAATGTAATGTTTTTTTACTTTCAGGGGCAACGACAAGAAAAGAGAAAATTGAAAATGGTGGATTTGTAAAGAAGTAAACAAACCAAGGAACCCGGCTGGTGTCACTAGATAGGGCGCATACGCCCCGATGCTTACAGCGCTCATGTGGCCCCTGCACAAAACAATTTTGTGACGTCATTAGTCATTTGTATACAGGTATTCAATAGACATTATGTAATATGGTTGCTTTGAAAGCTAAACATAGTGGGACATGCTTTTTTCGGTTGCAAATAGAAAACCATGTTTAGCTTTTAAGCAGCCAATATCATCATGTCTGCGGAAGTACCTGGTACTAAGCCCCTCCTCCCCGGTGATCGGCGTGATCGCTTTATTGCAAGATGGCGTGGCGTCCCTTGTGTGTATCAACCGTTTTCGTTCATCATTTGGATTAAATAAAGAGCTAAGTATTTCTTTAACTGTTACGAAATGTTTTTGAAATGTTCTTGTAGTTAGCGTTACGTACCTTGTGTAAAAATTTCCACAGTTTAGTTCACTAATTTCTGACATTTTCGAGGTATTCTGGTGGCATAGCCGTTAGGCTTTCGCTATTTAATTTTAAATTACTTTTCTTTAAATAATTATTTGTCTTCCTCTGTCTTATTTCTTTACTTTACTTTAACTAAATTGTAAATTGAGAGTTTCTAAAAGTATTTAAAAAGCTAGGTAGGTACATAAGTACCTAGGTATGTAAATATTGTATTATAAAGCTTAATTTTCCTGCGAGATGTCAGAAGTCAGGGTTTGTTCGGTCCCTGAGTGTACAACTAGAAATATAAAGTCCAGAGATACGTTGCACAGGGCTCCGACCTCACTCGAACTTAGACAAAAGTGGTGTGAGCTACTGGGTATTGGAAGGAATAACAAAAATTTTTTCGTTTGTTCTAAGCATTTTTTACCCCAGTGTTTTACTTTTAGAGGGTGGCAAAAAGTATTGAGAACAGGGTCACTTCCAATACCCAGTACTCGTTGCAGAATTCTGAGGAGTGAGGAGAGCAATGTTAAAAAAGATCATGATTATATTTTCAGGGGTGTTCCTGTTACGACCGAAGAGAGCAGTACGCCACTAGATGTGAAATGTTTAGTGGACGTGTCGTCAACGGAACCCCCTATTCAAGAAACACCTCGTTGCCGACGTAGAACTCGAATGGGAATACTGAAATCGACCACATGCAAAAAGGCATCCTTGACGAGAAAAAAACTATCATTTTCGTCCTTCGGCATTGGCCTCGAAGAAGCCACTCCTCGGAGAAAAGGCATCTTACATGCTGCGAGGTAAGTTCTTAGTTACCTTCATATAAGTACCTATCAAACAAAGGGTCCGACAATGGTTGTACTCGACTTTCTCGCATTTTTTGCGCTACTGAAAAAAAAAAAAAAATTGGCCACAATTGTGATTTGATCACAAAGATATTTTGCACACCCCTAGGCAATAATTTTAGACATATGCACACAGAATTTGAAGCATATCCATTGAACGGTGAAGTTGCAATTTACGCGCAAACTACTTGTTTATTCTTTTGTTTATAGCGGCCATAATTTTTGGAAATTCGAAATTCTATTGAAAACCAGTCTGAAGCATCCATCTGAGATCGCTTTCACCAATTTTCAAGATCATTGGTCCATTATTGTAGTGCCAAACCTGTCTTGACCAATCAAAAACGAGATTCTTGGTTTTTTGACATTTTTGACTTTATTTTGCCTATATTGGCCGTAATTTTGAATTGATTGGATTTTTATTCAACCAATCTTTAAGTAATGTCAATCACAAGTGTATAGATTTTCGTGGATGTCAGAATATTTATATCGTTTATATATTTCAGGTCTTTGCGTGAAGCGTTACGGAAGGAGCGAAAAAAAGCCTACAACTTGAAGGATAGAATGCGTGCCCAAAATGCCGAGAAGGTGCTAAATGAAGTCTCACCTTTGATGAAGATTCTCGTTGAAGGTGAAATGAAGAATTCAGCAAGGGGAGCAAGAGGTCGCCGGTGGCGTCAGGATGAAAAGGTATTGGCGGTTACCCTTTATAAGAAATCTCCCAAAATGTATAATTACCTACGTAAATTTATTACTTTGCCAAGCAAATCCTGTGTTGTGCGGTTGTTAAGAAGGTTACCAATGCGTGTTGGGATTCAGCATCACCTGTTGCAAGTAATCGGGGATGAGTCAGCGAACTGGCCGAGTAATGATCGCCTCTGTACTTTAGTCTTCGACGAAATGGCTATTTCCCCTTCACTTAGCTACGATTATTCGAGAGATAATTTCTTGGGTTATGCAGACTACGGTGATGAAGGAGGGAGGCAGGAGGAAGTCGCAGATCACGTTCTGGTTTTCATGTTGCAGGGAATTAGGAAAAAGTGGAAGATGCCAGTGGCTCATTATTACACCCATGGTACCGTGGAGTCGAAAACTTTAACTGGAATGATTAAAGCAGTGGTATCTTCCGCTTTCTTGGTAGGTTTCGTTGTTAAAGCCACGGTGTGTGACTTGGGGTCAACAAATGTGGGGGCTCTCAAGCAGCTAATGGAGATGGAAGGGGGATCGACAACCGATTATTTCTTCGAGGTTGAGGGGAAGAAAGTTCATGTGGTATATGACCCTCCACATTTGGTGAAAGCCACCAGGAACAATTTGCTGACCAACAACTTCCAGTTTAAATCAGAAGGGAGAGACATGGAGGCGAAGTGGGAAGACATCCTGGACTTCTACCATAAAGACCAGAGTAGAAGGGGTCGCATAGCGAGAAAGCTTGGCGAACAGCATGTCATCCCAGCGAAGATCAAGAAAATGAAGGTGGCCTTGGCAGCTCAAGTATTTAGTCACTCAGTATTTGCGGGAATGTCCCTAATGGCAGACACGGGACTAATATCTGAAGGAGCTGCGGAAACGGCTGAGTTCATTCAGTTCATGGACGAACTGTTTGATACCTTGAATGGTGAGGTTCTCAGACCGAAAGATGGCAAGTTACTTCGTACGTGTCTCCATAAAAATAGCGAGCACTTCAAAAAATGGAGAGAAGCAAAAGAAGTGTTGGGATCCCTTATCCTCATTCGCGGGAATCAGAGGAAATCATACGGAAGATTTAAAACTGGTTGGGCCGTTACTCTGCGCTCCATGTCTCTCTTGTGTCAATCGTTGCTGGAAGATCACCAGATGAAATATGTCTCAACGAGGAGAATCAACCAGGACATTGTTGAAAATCTTTTCAGTTTGATCAGGGATCAGGCTCCCAAACCAAACATTCTGCACTTTGTTGCAGCTCTAAAGTCAGTGATCATTAATCGAATTGGAAATGTTACATCACAGAATGCAAACTGTGAGGATGATGGGAGTGAGTTTCTTGTAACTTTACAGAAGCTATTTGACAAAGAACAGAGCACAAATTTTTCTAGCGGAGTTTCATCTGGTGGTGTGTCCGTAGTGTTAAGGCATTCTCAGATCGAGGAGAAAATTGTCAATGAGATTGAGGCAAACAGCTCCTTCGCTGGAAGTGTAACACTAGTGTACGTTGCTGGCTTCATCACTAAGCGTCTGCTACAAAGTCCTGAGGTTAAGGACTGCAATGACTGCACAGTATGTTTGACTTCTGAAGAGGTTCTGCCAGATCACTGCCTGATTTCGAGAAAAGAGTTCTCTAAGAAGTTTTGTCGACTGACGTATCCCTCCAAAGGTGTTATGGAAATTGCAGAAGTTGCTGCAAGTACCTTCGATGAGGCGTACCCTGCTACTATTGAGCATGCCCGTTACATGGGAGAGGATCTCTCAAAATCGTTTCTTTCCATTGTGAGTGGTAAAGTCGACTTATCGTTTCTGTGTTGCAACGATCCTCTTCACAAGGCACACATTCTAGAAGCATTTTGTAAACTATTTTGTCGAGTGTACTTTTCAGCAAGAGCAAAGGTCCTTCGGCAAAGAATTCGGGACTCTCGGTATGCGAAGATAAAGTAACTTCATTTTATCTCCACTAAACACTCTATGTTTGGTAGATTCATTTGTGTAAGAAGTTTCGTAGTTCTCCATGAATCGCCACCCAAAACTGTTTTCCACTGATAGAGACTATTCTGCCAAAAAGTTCCCTTCTCGAATTTATGTATAATTTCGTAATAATTTTGATTTGTATTTTTATTGCAGTCACTCGGCTGTTTTTTGGTATTGGCTGTCACGGAATCTGTGATATTATAGAGTTGCACGGCAATTCTGTTTATAAGTCGTGATCTCGTATTCTGGTCGTACACAGTGCAATTTAATTCATAGTTTTGTTTCCTTACTTGCCAAAGTAGAACCTTTCGTGATCTCATGTTCTGGTCATGTAATATATTAAAAAATGTTCCTACTTACTTGCCGGTTTACGAATTGATGTATAGTTGTTTCTAGTACCTACCCAACTGCTGCTAATGAACTTTGTGTTTAAACAGTGTTCATTACCTACCTGCCATGTAACGAGTTTTTTGTGTAAATAATGGCAGTTGTATTCTATGCCCTCCTGCCAAACCAATGCTTTTTTAAGTAAAAAAATGCAGTTGCTTGCAGTATTTGCCCCTTCCAGAGTAAGTCATGAATTTTATGTGTAAATAATTTCTTTAGTGGTAAATGTCCCAACTGAGAGTAATAAGTTAAGTAACGATTTATCGTGTAGGTACATAATGTGCATCTGTTTTCAGTACCTACCTACCTGCCAAGTATCCAGTTTTTGTGCGAATATTATTTCGTTGCTTTCAGTACCCTCCTGCCAAGTATCCAGTTCTTTTTCTGGATAACATATTGTGGTTTTCAGTACCTACCTGCGAAGTAATTTAATTTTTTAGTGGTTACCTACACACCTTTTAAATTATGTACAGTTGCTTCCAGTACCTAATTGACTGCCGAGTAACAAGGTTTCTGTGTAACTAATGTACAGTTTTTTATCAGTAGTTTTTACTGTAATTAATGCACCTACTGTTGTTTTCAGTACCTACCTGCCAAGTATCAAGTAATTTGTGTAAATAGTAGGTACACAGTTGTTTTCAGTATCTACCCACCTACCAGTGTTTATCTAATGTACAGTTGCTTCAATTTCCTTCCTGCCAAGTACCTACCTATCCAGTTTCTTGTGTGAATAATGAATAGTTGTTTTCAGTACCTACCTACCACCTGTCAGATAATGAATTTTTTTATAAATTGCTTGCTGTACCTACCCCTTAACAAAGTAAGTAACAAATTTTATGTGAAGTTAAATAATACTTTTTTTTTAGTGGATACCTACCCTCCTGTGAGTGATGAACTTTTTATGTACCTAGTAGACAATATACATTTTATTTAAGTGCCTAAGTACCTACCTGCGAAGTAGCTATTTTTTGTGTAAATAATGTTCCGTTCTTTTTAGTACCTACCTACCTACCTACTTGCCAGCCAAAGAGGGAATTAAATTGTTAAAACCCAATGCAGTTGCTTGCAGTACCTACCCACCTGCGGAACATAATGAATGTTATGTTTAAACAATGTCAAATTTGTGTTAGTATCTACTTAACCTACCAACTAATGATTTTTTTTTTTTTGTAAATAATGTTTATTTGTTTCAAGGCCTACATGTGCATCAGCAGTGACTTTGCGACCTACTAATAGTGATTTTTTTTTTTTTTTTGGTAAAATGATGTGCAGGTCTGTTGTTTGCAGTACCTACCTACTTACCCACATGTCAACTGGTGAATTTTATCTAATGTAGCTGTTTCTACGTTCTCGTGTTACTTTTTGTGTGTAAATAATGTTTATTTGTTTCAAGGCCTACATGTGCATCAGCAGTGACTTTGCTACCTACTAACAGTGATTTTTTTTTTTTTTTTTAGTAAAATATGTGCAGGTCTGTTGTTTGCAGTACTTGCCCACATGCCAACTGGTAAATTTTATCTAAAGTAGCTGTTGCTACGTTCTCGTGTTATTTTCAAAGTAAAAAATGCTTCTTTTTAGGTTTGATATTTGTACCATGTTCACTTTAGGGGGCGCATGCCCGAGTGGCCTATGACTCACAACTCCGTTTTTAAAATGATGGTGACCTTACTTACGCAGTAGGTAGAGGAAAATAGAGGAGTTAAATGACGTCATAAGCCATTCGGCATGCGCCCCCGTAATTAATATAAAGTGTTCTCGGTTTCAGGAAATGTCATGAAGAGGCATGCTGCTGAGACGCACCAATTACTCCAGTAGGAGTCACTTATCGGATGTTGACTGGTTATCTATAAGTTGTATAAGAAGTAGAAGAACTGAAGAACTGTAGAAGAACTGAAGAACTATAGAAGAACTGAAGTTGTATAAGAGGTAAGAACAGTTTTACCCAGTTAGGGCGTATCCACCATGCCCAGTTAAGAGAAAACTGGAGATTTCCTCCCATGTTTACTATCTATGTTAAATTTTTGAAAAAATCGGCGTTTTTCTCTTAATTGGGTATGGTGGGATGCACTGTCCCACTTAAGCTGAATTTCACAACCTCACGATAGTGCCTTTTAACGTTCGAATAGCTATCGATTCGAAAAAGCAGACACCCTCGTTAAGTTTTGTTGTGTCAATAGAATTCCCCTGTTTTGTTTACATCAAATTTATTTCAACAATTTCAATCTAAAAGTGGAAATAAACGTGAAAAACCCCCTATTTTTTCGGAGAAAGAAGTTAAAATGTTGATTAGACTACATTAGACTACACCAAATGAGTCGCAGGTATGAAAATTATCGTTTTCGCTAACGCACGGAGAAGCCACTCGAAAGCTAACGAAACGGTAACGGTGCATGGTGAAAGCCGTTAACATTTTTTACCGAAACGATAGCGCTATCGTGTACACGATAGTCTTCACGTTAAACTTGTGAAATTCACCCTTAGGGTGCGTCCCACCGTAATCGTTTAACGTTAAACTCTCGTTAAATTCCAATTATTGCGCGGTAAAAACCGAATTTAAGTGAAGTTAAACAGTTATCCTAGTATGGTGGGATGCACCCTTATAGTAATTATTAGAAATGTAGGTACATTGTCCACGTATTTTATATATGTAACTGCCTTAAATTGACAGTCGGTGTTTTTTTTTTTTTTTATTTTTTTTTGTTGGTAATTTAGGTAAGTACGACTTTTTTCACACAAAATGTAATTAATTTTAGGGTGAAGTCGACGAGCCACTGACTGACGATAAAGCACTTGAAGTTGAAGATGCCCTAATTCAAGAATACAGCAGTCACTTCTCCGTCCAGCTTCCTACTCACGAAGATATTCCCTTCAATGAGAATTTTGTCTGCGAAGTTGGATACTGAATGTTGCTCTCCGTTATACACTGGGCCAAACTGCTAGAAAATGATGGAGAGATATCTAGTTGGAGGTCACTTTACCTTCTTACGCAAATTCTGTGGTGTATAAATAAATTTTGACTAAAACATATAGTCACGAGACCTATTTCTTAAATTCTCCATTACCTCTATTGAAGTTATGCAAGCACTTTGGAATAAAGTAAAGAAAAAAATATATTATGGTCTGGTGCAAGTCTATTCAGAGTGACTTGAAAACTCATTATTTTACTCACGGAATAAAACTTGAAGTCACTCACTATGGAACAGGTTTTAGTCGCCACTACATTAGCAAAAAAGGTAAAATCATTCGGTTTTAAGCTAAAATCTAAAAAAGAAAAAAAGTGTAGGGACCCTTTTGAAATTTTTGGCGCGTCCGCCATGACAGGTCAGTAGCGCCTCAAGCGGCCCAATCACAAACTATGCGGCCGGAAATCGGGCCGTGTTCCAATACGGAAGTGCTCCATCTCTTTAGCCTTACTTTATCTCTGCAAGGAACCAAACCATGTCTATTTTGTTTCTCTATAAACCAAACTTAAAATGTATTTTCGTTATCTACGAAAGTGAGCATAGCCGTCAAATATTCTGTTTGATGGGTTGCAGCAGGTTAGCACCACGTGTGGCACTTATTGGTAATGGTCTGTTGGGATAGAAGTGAAGCTGCGGCATCAGAACAACGAGCAGAGTGCCTTGACCATAACCATCAAACTGCTCAAAGTCGATACTGTCGCTACTAACAGATTTGAGATATTTCCTGCTTAAAACCCTGGATAGTTGCATAAAGGAAGAGTAAGGTGAGTGAATCTCTTGTTCTCAATTTGATTGCGGCTGGATACAATTTTCATTTCTGAATTCCAAAAAGAATTACTAGGTACCTACCTACCTGAATTTTTGAAACGAGGACTCGTTCGCGATGAATAACATGCTCTCTCAATTTCATAGGCTGAATACGAAGTCAAAAAAATGGTGTGTCCGACTTCGGAATGGTTAAAACTGACAGGTGGGAGTATCCCAAGTCTATTTTTGCCTGCCTCCACCTGCGACGCGACGGTGCCAGTGCAACTGACCCCACTCTCCCCGAAAGTGTGCCGAGTGTGGTGCCTACTGTCCCCGAGAGTGTGCCGAGTGTGATGCCCACTGTCCCCGAGAGTGTGCCGAGTGTGATGCCCACTGTCCCCGAGAGTGTGCCGAGTGTGATGCCCACTGTCCCCGAAAGTGTGCCGAGTGTGATGCCCACTGTCCCCGAGAGTGTGCCGAGTGTGATGCCCACTGTCCCCGAGCGTGGCGAACGATTCTTCCATAAAGGAGACCCCAAGGGGTTGGAAAAGTACTCGTGACACTTCGGTCGATACACCATTGTGCCAGAAACGGCTTTTGTTTGGGCGCTTCGGAGTGGAGCGAAAGGAAATAACGCCTCGCCGACAGAGAGTTCTACAGTTGACAAGGTACGGATACTTAAGTACATGCCGCAAAGCATTCAAACAACTCCTCTCTATCACTAGCACTCCATAACAAGTACTCTCCATAACGAACAGTCACACTCACTTTATAACGAACTTGGTCCAGTTTTGGTCTGAACACGTTGCTCTTCACTCCAGTCGCACAACTGAATCGTTTTCGATAAAAGTTGATGGAGAAGTGTCTTGTAACGTAGTTTGAAGTTGTATACAACTTAACTTCATTATACTGAACGAAGTTATACGAAATAATAATTGCTGGCAATATTGGGAGGTATTATCGTTCGAAAATTTGACAAACAAGGAAATCACGTTTTTACTTTCTCGCCCGTATGTAATACATGGGCTGAGAAAGTTATGTCTTCGAGAAAACTTTCGATTTTGAGAGGTCCCCCGAGGCCAAAAAAGTTGTTTTTAAATAATGTCCGTCCGACGTACGTACGTACGTAACCACGTTTTAAAATTTTTGGATGTTTGGGCTAATTTGCGATTCTGCTGTGTATATTTCGGTTAGTAGTACCACAGAGGGTAGTACCTAGTTGTCTTACAGACAGGAGAAAAGCTACGCATATACTAGGTGAACTAGGCACTCACATTACAAGATTTTAATAACTCACTACTTTGGTAGTTGTTACAGAAACATTTTGTGAAGGTGCAAGTTGTGGACTGGGCGGTAAAGGTGGTTGTCACCAGTCGTGGGCAGACGACGCAGCTTTCCTAGCATGTCCTCAGTATGACGCACTGCTATGACCACCGAGACCGCACCAACTTCTTCACACATATGTCATCTTCCCGGGCTACTCTGCAAACTCGATGGTAGGTAAAATAGTGAAATCATTATTTTTGCCTTTCCTTATCGATACGTGAGTATACGTTTAATGAATTTGCGGAACTGGATAACCGGTACGTGCACAACCGTCAATGGCTGTGGCTACCCGAAAAACTAACCCTGGTGCGCTATTTGAACGCGAAACACTGCAAATAGGACACTATGTTTAGCTTTCACTGGACAGCGAACACTATCAAACGAGAGAAATGTTGTTGCAGTTACCGGTGTCAATGGAGTTTTGATAATATGACCTAAAAGTCCTGTGTGCACTGGTAGTAGAGAAAACAACTAGAAGATAGTAGGTAGGCTGTAGATAAATACTTAGGTATAGTATCGCCACCCTGACCTGCCTGGCCCGAGGGCATTCTGTGAACAGTGCAGAATGCCCTCGGGCCAGGCAGGCCAGGGTGGCGATACTATACATGAAACAACAATGCACTCCCACCTCTTTATGGGAAGTTTCGGATTGTTGTGATTGGGGACGAATAGATGCAGGTGCATTTTATTTCAGATTATTCATTTGGCTTAAGATAGTAACTGATATAGTCGGTATTGATTTTAGATTATAATAGTTTTCAGTTCGGACTGACTCTTTCCAGTCCAGATATTATTGCCGTGGAACCTTGTCGTAAGGAGTAAGAGCCTCCGTACATTTGGCGGCGTTTAGGGTTGGAATCCCAGTGTATGTACAACTGCAAGATTGTATTCGAAGTTCAGAGACAGATGGTAGAGTGTACGAATTATTCAAGTTCCTAGCAACAAAATATAAGTGAAAACAAGACATGGGCTCGAACTTGAATGCATTCTATAGTAAATTTGAAATTTTCAGAGCAGACATAGTAAACTCCAACATGAGACCAAGTCTGGGGAAGAATCCAGCGATAAATTATCAACAGTATCAACGTGCAATAAAGATAAGAGTGCTTCCGATGAAAACGCTAAGTTCACAGCGAAGTGGAGATGACAATAAGAAGTCCCTCCTTCTGGCAGCTTGTCTTGTACTCTTGGTGTGGAGTCAGTTGTGTCTAAAGTGACGCCAACTTCAGGATCTTCTATCCCTGACACTGATATTTAGTCGGAGACATCGGACGCTGGCGTCTCTGACGGTAAGTTTTGCCTAAGGTGCGATCCAAACCACCACAGTCTCGATTATACATTTCACTTGACGTTCTCAACTTATCAGAGGTGAATGCCGATCATAAAAACTTGATAGGATGGGAAACGAACCGGTTTGACCCGGCTCTCTTCTTTTAAAAACAACCGCCAAGAATCTAGATCAATCGGAGGCTGCTGTCTGTGCTGTGTTTCGGCACCTATTGTTGTAAGTATCTGCATAGCGCTGACGATAATAAGAATACATTGGAGTTGATCGAGTTAACATTACCTACTCCTTCGAGTTACGTATTATGACACCACAGTCCGAAAATCGAAATTATTATATTATTATTATTATTATTTATTGTTGTTTCGTAGATTTTGGTGACCATGATTCAGTCGCGAGTGACAACGAATCTTCACTGACAGGAGTACCGGACAGCGAATCTGATGACAAGGTTGCTGTTTTGGCCCAGGCTCCCCCTCCGGTAAGCTGCGGCAGACCGACCAAGCTAACCTCAGGCTTCTTTAGATGACTTTCCAATGAGCAAGAAAACGGACACAAAGAAGCAACATTCGGGTCTTCTAGGATTCTAGGCTGTTCTAGTTCCGCAATTGGTTAAGACAATATGAGATATAATTGTGCAAATGTAACATTCAATCAGTCAATATTTTTTTTTTTTTTTTTAAATTTAAATTTTAATAGGTTTTAAAGGGCAATTAACTACAGGGTTTTACACGCTGAACAGGGTTACGAGGACTAGGTCTATGACAAGGCACAAGGCATATTTTGAGAGGCGTCAGGTGGGAGGACGTCCCTTGGAGAAGGCCTCGACGAGCCTGCTCAAGTGGTCGAGTTGGATCTGGTTCGCAGCGATGCGGGAGTGGGCTGTAATGTGCGCGGGCCATTCACTTTATAATAAACTTTGAGCAATTAGTAGTATACCTGAGTGAATTTAAATTTCTATTTGATTTCATAATATTGACAGAAACATGGCATGCAGAGGGAGACGGAAGTACCTACTCTTTACCCAGCTATGACACATTCTTCAGTCATAGTGTGATTAATAAATGTGACGGGATTGCAGTGTTCGCCCGTTCGTGTTTTGAGGCTACAGTGTCACCAGCAAACATCGCCGGATGTAATGCCACAGCCATCCCTTTCAAAATTGGTAGCAAGCAACGCGTAGTATTAGCAATCTACCAACCCCCGTCTGAACAAACTGGTATCTTCAATAACAGTCTTTCATCCTATCTTGACACACAAGTAATACGGACCACTATATGACCGCTCTTACCATACTATGTGAAGACTCTACTCAACCAATTAGTCGATCCAAATTCAAAATCACAACAAACCACGAACAGTTACAAGACAGACTTACACTGGAGACATGGACTACAGTGTTAAGACAAACAGATGCCAATCTTTGCACGACCAATTTCATTACCACTCTCCAGAATCACACTCAATTTTGTACCAAAAAACACTGGTATCAAACCGATTAACTAAATTAAAACCATGGATTACCTCTGGGTTAATTCATTCCATTCGACGCAGGGATAAAGTAAAAATATTGTAAATAAATAAATTGAAATTGAAAATTGAAAAAAAAATTAAAAAAAAATAATAATAATAATAATAAAAAATAATAATTTACTTCCGTTTTTGCTGTACTCCCGGCAGGTAGCAGTGCTTCCAGAAAAATCTCTCGCTAGCTGGTTAAGTGCGAACATTCGAAATGGAGAAAAAAAAGACGATGCAGAAGGAGCGAAGTGTGTGCCGACAACACCTAGAAAAATGATGAATATAAGAAGGCAGAGTCTGGATGTTCTCTGGAATACCGCCATGGGAGAGAAAATGAAGGAAATTTTGTCGCAGAGCATCCTTAAGCTGAACATAGGACCTCTCAATGAAAGATGAAGTAGCGAATCCAAAGCTGATCTCGACGAAGAGGTGCGACATTTTATTTGATCGCTGGATAGGTAGAAGTAATTAGCTTTAAGTCGACATCCCCAGGGTGATGTTTTTTTATGTTCTTTTGAACCAAAACAACGCTCTTTTTCTCATAAAACAAGGTTTTCGTTACTATTATGCGTTATATTTTATTTTATTTTCAGGTCGAAGATAGCGTTGAAGAAGTGAAAGTTGGGAGCTCCTACGAAGCAAACTTATCGAGTCAATTTGGACTTCAGTTCTTCGCTAAAAAACCTAAAACTGAAGAAGAGCAGAAGTTAGAAGGCGGCAAACAAGCTGCAGACAGTCAGGAATCTGCTTCGAACCAGATGGGGAGTTTTATGTCACGGAAAGATAAATTCTTCACGAAGAAAGTGCCAAGCCCACTAGAAAGAACACTCAGCTTTTTAAATATGGATGAAGACTCCGCGTCCGATACTGAAAGCTTAAAAAGGTAAATAATAATCTGTTTACTGTAGTATACTATACTGTACTGTACTATTCTATACTCTGTATACTATTTAACAAAGCCGCTAGTGTAGTGCCCGGAAATGTAAACAGCAGCCTTTCTTTCCGTGACCTCTTTACACAGATATGCCCGACAGTCAAGCCGACTGTTCCCCCAGCCAGTAAAGGCTAGGCATCCATCAGGACTGGGTAGGCAAGATTCATCAGAACAAATCTAGGCATGTGGGGACTAGAACCTGGGTCCATTTCTTCGTAGCTTCATGCGCTAATCTGGATCACCATTGACAGTAAAAACTGTAATTCGTATACCTTCAATTCTGTTACCTTATATGTATATAGCTTATAGCTGAGGGTTGGGGGGACAAGCCCAGCAACTAGACCGTATTTAGAACTATCCATTGTGTGCAGCTGGCAGCACTACCAAATACCAGCTCCCCCGTTATCGTGTAAACGATGGGGATCTACAGTTTTAAGTTGGTTCCGGGCCACCACAGCCTCGATGTACAGTCCATTCGGCTATCGAGGCTGTTGTACTTTATGATAGGTGGGTAGCTTGTTTCCTATTGCTGCCAGCTGAGAACAACGTATAAATCTTGAAAACGGTCAGCTGTTAGGCTTGCTCATATAGGTGCATGGTTGAGTTAAGCATGAAGTTGAGATACTAAAGAATTTAGCTTCATATTTTATGATAGACAGTGACGAAAGGGTGGAGAGCAGAACACAACAGCTGAACGGAGAACGAAAGAATTTTCATTGTACTTCCTATTCGTCAGTAAAAGAAGTCCGATAAGGATTTTGAGAAATGTCCCACTACTTTTTAGAAAAATATACCTATGTAATAGCCAAACTATTAGTCAAGTAGGTAGGTACCTATACACTTACTTCTCGGCTTGGCAGTTATATAGTATAGATAATGTGCCTGTTGGCGTGTTTTTAGTCGCTAATTTAATTCAACAAATTATTATCTGTTACAAGGAAGGGGACCGTTGTTCTGTTGGTGAATACTATTATTAAATTAATAAGATAAATCTTGTAGTTATGTTATAGGTAGGTACTTCGATTAGTCCCTCCTTTATCGGCATGGTTATTGGCTGTGCAAAAGAATAGATCTGATGTACATACATGTATAGTCCAAGTCAGGCTGGGAGCATACCGATAAGTCTTAATTTCTTGAAACTCTAGGGTTGATCAGGGAAATATCTGCTCAGGGTCGGATTTGCATTTTTAGCGTATGGTAGGATATGGAACCCAAATCCGGATCGGCGTCAACTGAAAATCTTCAAGAAATTATGACTAATCGGTATGCTCCCAGCCTGACTTGGACTATAGATTGTGTAGATGTACATGTAGCTGATGTGAATTCCTCCTCCATCGGAAAAAAAGACCAGACTGCCCAGTCCGATTTTAGACTCGTGATTTGGTGGGGTTCTAATTTCAAATTTCCGCCACGGAAAATCAGAAAATGAACTACGGTTCTGCAGCCACGTCAGAATTTGGCGGAATATCTAGTGGGGTTGTTTAAAATCCCCTCACAGATTTTGCAAAACAAATTTTCGAAATTACCTGAGTTTCGAAAAAGTTTGGAATCAGGAAACGGCTTATGGAGCCAAATGCTCAAAATTAGCCTTCGACGAAAAAACTTGGAAACTTTGCAACTTGGTCCCCTTTTCGAAAAATCATGAGAGAAATATCTATGTCCATGTGCGCCTTCTGCTGCCATGCCTACTTTCCTATTTACAAATGTGCCTTATAAAGGTACCTACCTAGGTATAATGTGCTGCTCACCGCAGGTAAGTAGGTACTCTAGCTCCCTATTTCTATCCATGAATCATGAACCATGAAGTCAAGTAGAAACCAGATGGTTCCAGTTAAGTGCAGACATGCACTGTGAAGTACATCTAATCTGGAATTGCATAGCGAAGTGAAGCCAATACTTCCGAAGTACTTACATAGTTCTATCGAGCTGCAGTTCGGTTATATTTACAGCAGCATATCGTCCGTCACTGTGTTTATTCGCACACAGCTTCAGTTTAGTCAGCTGCGGGAGGCACTCAGTGGAAAAAGCTACTTACTAATCGAATTGATCTGGTGCATTAAACAGATTGACAGAACACAGATGTAGAGACGACAGGGTGAGACGAGGGGGTGGGTGGGTGGACAATAGCCCTTACCAGCCCACGTAAAAGGCATACCTACTTATCGCGTTTACGGGCGTAGACAAATACCAATAATTGCTCAGAAACCCTACTCGATACAGCCTTTCACAGCAGATATAGTGGAACAGGGGCAGTAGTGTGCCCACCTTAAACTGCAGGTCCCCACCCCCAGCCAGTGATGGCCAGGTACCCATCAGGGCTGGGGAAGATTGATATAACACAAAATCTTGACAAATCGGAGCTAGACCCATCAACGTTAATCAAAGTCTCTGATACTATACAATTCTACGAATCGACGAATGATACGTTAAAAGTCTCCTCGATTCAGTTGGGGTTCGCAGAAGCTATAGGGGTTGTGATTTGTGATGGGGTGTTTCCACGGTAACCAGATCTTATGGTGCGTACAAAGGGAGAGGGAGAGGGAGAGGAGGAGGGTTGCATGTATTGATTTACTGCCCAGCGAGCTACAGTGAGCCTTTTCCATCGTGATGAATTTTGGGAATCTGTATACCTACCTACCAGCTGCAAATACGAATTTCATGTAGGTATATAGGAATCAACACTTGTTCTGGAAGTCTTTTATCTTCGTAGGCATATACCTAGGGGTTGAAAATTTTGGTTTCTGGTTTGTGTAGGTTCTGTATACTTAGCTTTGATATTTATTGATCCTGACCTGGCCCTTAGCTGTACCCGGGCCGCCGCGTCTACCCCCCCCCCCCCCCCCCCCCCCCTCCCTGGAATTCTGCGCGTTACCGCCACTCCACAGGAGCTCCGTGCTAGGTCATAGGTCTGATGTAGGTACACTACTATTTATATCCAAAAGTGTGCATAAAAGGCTACTAAATTTAGGGTGGCTTTCGACAATATTTGCTGCCCCTCATAGAAGCTTAATCCGGCGCTGACAGTACAGGTATTCGAATCCAGTCGTCATAGTAAATAAATTTAAAAAATTACGTGAAAAAAGCAAAATTGAGACTTGGCCATAACGGGATCCCCCCCCCTGCAACAAGCCTTCGCTACGCCTCTGCTCCTATAGTCACATGATCGTGAATAGCTGCTATTTACCTGGTTGTTAGCGGATGTGTACCTACTCTCCCTTAGGTGCAGCCGCCCATGGGGAAAAACTAGCATATCGAGAGGAGAGGGGAAACTCCATAAAGAGGGCAAGAGGGGTCGACACCGTAGTGGAAGGTATAAATATATCCGACCAAAAACATTCCGTGTAAAAAAAACAGCCAAGTTTATAACCCTCCAAAAATTAGCCTATCTTAACAGCCCTTAAAAGGGTTTGATATAAAAAATGTTGGCCAAGTTCTCCACATTCCAGCTATCACTCGGCCCCCAAAATTAGTGATATCACTTATACAGGGCCATGACCTTGGCGCAAATCACGTAAGCGTCACAGTCGGTCATAGACACAGGCTTTAAGGTTGGATGGGGGCTGCGGTCCGGGGGTATTGGTATGAGTGATCTCAGATAGATGCTCGTGGGTCATTTTCAACCGATTTTGGATTTAGTGCAAATTACGCCCGCAAAAAAAATTCTTAAATTCTAAAAAAAAAAAAAAAAAAAATCAAATAGGGCGAGAAAGTTAAGTGCGACTGTTGTCGGACCCTTTATTTATATTTTTTTACTGAAAAGAAAAAACTCAACACCCCCTACCAGACCCGTAAGCTCAGCATAGCCAGCCCCGGCCTGCGTGTGTTGTTGAAGTCGTCATGCGTCAAAGTAGACGAATTTGGGCCACAGGATAGGTATAATAGATACATGTGATGTGTAGGTACTGTAGTGTAAATAGTGTAGTTGTACTGTGGCAAGGATGCCAAGGATGATAGATTAGAAATTCGCTCGATGGACGGAATAAATGTTAAAAAGATCAAAATCCAAGCCAGTTAGTAAAATAAGGGAAGCTCAGACCAATATAACAGCATATATCAAGAAAAATAATAAGAAATCATGAAAATAAGTCAAATCACAAAGCGACGCCTATCCACAGGCAGTCGAAGAGATGACGTCATGCGCCAACTGGGTTTACTGGGTCTCGTTTCAAAACCCCTTAGCCCCTTAGGGTCCCTTTAGACGGAGCGATTTCTAGCCGCGCGACCGCGGGTTGGTCATAAATAACTCACAATTTTTGACACTAGTTGACAGACTTTTTTCGAGCGGTTGCGTGTAAAGGGATGAGCGATTCGACCGCAGTTCACTCGACGAAATCGCGAGTCCGCCCCAATATCACCATGGATTTTGTACCTACTGCAATGTCAAAACTAGTGATTTTTATTTAATCAGGAGTTCATTTAACCGAATTTCTTTAATTAAAAGGTAATTGATACATGGTATTTGGATCTCATCAATGGTTAGCTGTAGGCATATTTTTTTTCTTAATTTTGCTTTAGTATTCAGAGTGTGGTAGGAGTGGGCCTCGATGTAGAAAAATAGAAATACTACGTATTGTGGTGATGACAGGATAGGTGAAGCAGGTTGGGGATAGCAGAGCTATCACCCCATTATTCAGTGAGTACCGTTGGGAGCACATTGTTCCTTTCAAACCACATTTACCTGGGAGGTTCTCTGACATTTCCAATTTTTTTGCACTTGTAAAACTTGTATGAATGAAAATGGAATGTGACTGGTGCTAGGGAGAGGGTGCAGGACTGCCAATGACCAGTCCAGTGACACAATGGAGTACGAAGAGGCAGTATTTGTGTATTATTACCTTACCAAAAAAAGAAGGAAGAGGAAAAACAGGGTGTGGGTACGTCGGCTCCTCCCGTGGGACCCTACTACAGGAAAAGGGTACCCACTGTTCGAGCCACGCCCCCTTGCCTCCTGTAGAGAGGCATGAAAAGTGCACAACGTTGGTTCCTGTATAACATGCTGGCAGTGCTCGAGGCTCTGTCGCTTTTTTTTTTTTTGAAACTTGGCTGCATGCACTGCCGTGCATGTTAATATACGAGTATATTGTATATAAATTTAACTTATCGTTAAACTGGACTGGTGAAATCCACCCTTGGTCAGAAACTGCTGAGTTCAGGTATAGGTCCTTTATCCTTATATTTAGCAACAACAAAAATGTCTAAATGTGGCTCTCACCAGTTAGGTAGTAAATTTATCTTGCCGTTAAAAGTCCACTATCTGACGTTATGATAAGGAAATGGCGAAATCTACCATTAGTACAGAAAAATTTATCAGTGCCAGGATTTGAACCCGGTGCCTTAATTATAAGAGTCTCTGACCTCTTCCAGGTGAAGGGTGGGCCCAAATAAATGCATCATTAAAGGGATGGGTTATGCACGTGTGCTCACACGTGCGAGTGAATTATTTTCCACCTGCACACCTTTTAACTATAGTTCTATCTACATACCTACAGTTCATCAACTGCACGGAATTTTAGTTATTACGTAACTAATTTTAGATCAGTACTTAGTAATTATTTTCGGATCAAAAAGATTTTTTTTTTTTTAAAGTGAGTGTGCAATAGTTTAAAGGACGGTAAATGTACAGTTAAGTTGGGAGACTTGAGTTATGAAAGAGGAGGGGAGAGTAGGTAGTTAATTCGGGGGAATCCTTGGGGACCTACAGTTTTAGGGGCGTTCCTGAAAAAAAAAAAACACGGCCAGCCATTATAGTGTAGCGAGTTCCACGCTCTCAAGATGATACTTAAGCTAGTGATGCACAAAAATTTCTTTTCTTGCTTTTGTTCTTGCACTAAAGAACAAGAACAAGAGGTGATTTTCGCTATAAGAACAAGAAATGACTTACAAGAAGAGAATTTCTCGCAAGAGTCTTGCATTAACCCAAGCAGTTTTTTTTCCAAAGCTTCATTCATAAGCGACCATGTACCTATATATTTTTTATGAAAAACTCTGCAGATTATGCGACGATTGATTTCACTTGAAGTGGCCGTTCGGTAGGCAATAAACCTATAATGTCCTATTTCAGCTTTGAAAGTACTAAAAAATCCTATTTCAGCTTTGAAAGTACTAAAAAATCCTATTTTGCTGGTTGATGGCCTAATTTAACCCTATTCTGCAGATAACAGTACTTATGGACACGTGTCTTACAATACGCTCGCTTCA
Organism: Mesopsocus fuscifrons; assembly: GCA_950004255.1. Lineage (NCBI taxonomy): Eukaryota > Metazoa > Arthropoda > Insecta > Psocodea > Mesopsocidae > Mesopsocus > Mesopsocus fuscifrons. The sequence continues at coordinate 2,658,651 of OX465378.1, forward strand.
AAAGAATCTTTCCAGACGAAAATAAAATCAGCTTGTATAGTTATTTTTTCTAAGAAGCCCGTAGACTACATTAACTTCACCATTAGAAATATATTTTCTTAGGTTCGTTGATAGTCGAGGTTACTCCCCATTACTCCCTCGCAGACCAGGTAAGTAGGTATGTACTCTATTTTTATACCAACTACCCTTATGCCTGTGACCTGTGTACATGCTACGTGCCTATGCGCAGAGCCACAGGACACGCCAGATGCACCAAGCTTGCGGTAGCCCTAAAAAGAAACCCAGGCTGCCCAGGTTGGGCCTCAGCCAGGCGCGTAATCTCATTTTTTTTCAGGGGGGGCAAGGTTCAAGCAAGCCAATAGTCGGTAGGGTTCATCCGATTTTGCTCAAATTCGGTATATAGGTACCTAATCCTAATGTAGACATGTTTTTAGATAAATTTTGATAACTCAAAAATTGCGCCTGCTATTGTCAAAAAAAGGCAAAAAAATCGTGTTTTTTGACAGTTAGGAAGGGCTGGAGGCTATGTATATCAAGTTGGAACTTTGAAAACTTGTAAAAGTGTTTTTGAATAGATGTTTTTAGGTCAGTTACAACCATTTGGAGGTGGCCTAATAACTTGGCACGGTTTTGGCCAAAACGTGCTGGTCATCACTCCGGTGGCACTGTTCAACCGATTTCAATAGAAATTGGTAGGGAGGTATACTTTAACCTTGTTTGAAGTTTTAACGGACCAAATTTATCTAACGTAATAATTATGGCCAATATTGACATTATCGTAGGAAAATTTTCCAAAAATGGAAGTCACGTTTGTGATTGGTTAGGTCACATTTGCAACAACGCTAATCGACGGATTTTCTTGAAAATTGGTGAAAGTGGTCTCAGATAGATGCTTCGAGGTGATTGTCAATAAATTTTCAATTACGTGAAAATTAAGACCGTGACATGCAAAATAGGAAACATGTACTTTGCGCGTCGAATGACACTTCACTGTTTGACGGATATTATGTTTGAAATTCGGTACACAGGTGTCTAGAATTGTTGTCCAGCGTGTTGCAAAATGTTTTTCAGAAGAAGGTAAAATTCTGGCCAAAAAAATAATTGACTTAAAAAAAATCAAAAATTTCGATGCCGCTGGCGTAAAAATTGCGAGAAAGTCAAGTGCGACCATTGTTGGACCCTTTATTTCAAATTCACTTCATCCGAGGAGACAGATTTCAGGGGGGGGCAGCGCCCCCTTGCCCCCCCCCCCCCCCCCCCAGATTACGTCCATGGCCTCAGCCCGAGAAGCTGCGGAGATATTAGAAGGAAAAAGTGCAGAAAAAAAAACGTTTGCTCGATCCATAGCCGTATCAACGGGGGGTTACCTAAGGGGTTAACTCCCCCCTCCATGAAAGAAAATTAACATGGTAATCGTGTGACGTAGAAAGAAGTCTCTTTGCACTTAAAAGAACTTTGACAGAGATGCGACGTAATTTTAAGGTGGAAAATCTGGAAAATCCCGGCGGAACGGAAACATTTTCCGCTTCCGACATGGATGTATTGGCCTCGGCCCACTCATATTTCGGCTTCGGCGTACTCTACTTCGGCTTCGGTCAAACACATCCACGCCTATTACGCGCGTTTAAAAAAAAAAAAAAAAAAAAAAAAAAAAATTAAAATTAAAATCTGGAAAAAGTTTTGGTCGTGCAATAAAACCAAATGTGAAAATTCTTCCTTTTTTGCTCTTACCTACCTATAATTTTTATTAGAAACCTTACCTTAGTAGTTAAGGCTGCGCTTCACCCATTAGATTACCATGTTATCTTCTGAATTTTTTTTAATTTTTTCGGGCCGACGGATTGCCTTGAAATTTTGTATAGAAGTAGCTCCAGTAAATGTCTAGGGAACGTTCGTAGCAGAATTTCGAATTTGTTCTCGGATTATTAGAAATTAATTTTTTAGTAAATTAAAAATCGTGAAACACGGTTTTTTCAAACGGCTAGGGAGCGTATTTGACTGGGAATAAAAATTTCGAATTATTACAGTTGTTATGTAGAAGGTGTAACTTAGTTCGTGACCGAAGCAGTTTTTTGAATTTCTCCTTAGGTTGGCAAATAATAAATGATAAATATGTGTGAAAAACACATTTTGAAAAAAAGTCATGGTGAAGATGCAACGCGCGGTCACAGCTCAGTATGGTTTGAGCACTTGCGGGAGAAGGTTCTCACGTCTCTCGCCCGCACTCGCTCCGGCCGGAAGATCGCGACCTGTCTTCTTATGTCTGACATGTCGATTGGTTGATATGAGCTGCTTTTGTGTAACATCCTGTCATCTGAGAATCGTAGGTGTCGTAGGACAGGACTCGTAGGTAGGTATAGATTGGGTGACTTATGATGACATCTACTGTATTGGGGGATGGGTTGCAATTTGCAATTAGGTAGGTACCTACCTACTTATCTAAATTTTGTAATACAGGAGAGACCCTTATTCTGTGACTGCCGTGTCGTGGGTAGGTATATCGGTAGGCTGTATACTTACCTACCTATCTGCCACATTCTGTGGGCATAGGTTTATCTAAAAAAATGATTTTTGGATTTTATGTTATGTTGGACACCTATTGCATAAAATGTGGATCGCACATCAGTCAAATCACTAGGAGGTACGTAGGTAGGTACCTACCTAATATTGGTTTATTACACGTACCTACCTTCCTATGGTGTGGGTAGGACCTATTCCGCAATTTTCTGTTTACCCATAGGTTAGGTTAGACTGGTGGGGGGGGGGGGGGGGGGTAAGCCCAGCAACTAGACCATTACAAGAATTATCCATTTTGCTCAGCTGGCAGCAATACCGGTAAAGGTCTACTCATCGCACTTCCGTGCACCAAGCGGCAGAGTGAGCCGCCGCTAGAGGTGAATCACAGGGCTGTTCCATATATATAAAAAAATATCCTCCAGTCAGTGCGACCCGTAACCAGGTGCACCAAGCGGCAGAGTGAGCCGCCGCTAGAGGTGAATCATTCTGGAAAATAAAAAATTCGAACCCCATCCGCCAGTCAACGAACATTGGGAACAAGTCAGAAGTACACTCCGAAGTAGTCGCAGTGTCACGGCCTCGATAGCCGAGTGGTCTAAATGGTCGACTTTTGAGGAGCAGAGACAGCCTGGTCACACCGGTTCGATCCCAATCCTACCAAAAAGTTTTTCTGATATGTTCAGCATGTCAAGTGAAATTTATATCGAGGCTGTGGTGGTTCGGAACCCAACTAAAACTGTAGGTCCCCATCGTTTACTCGATGGCTGGGGAGCTGGTATTTGGTAGTGCTGCCAGCTGAGCACAATGGACAGTTCTTGAAAACGGTCTAGTTGCTGGGCTTGTCCCCCCCAACCCTCTGCTAACTAAGTCGCAGTGTCGTGCGACAATCCGAAGCAAGTATCGGCGGAAGTGCGATGAGTAGGTACACCTTATCCGCAATACCGAATACCAGCTCCCCAGCCATCGTGCAGTACACAATGGGGACCTACAGTTTTAGGTGGGTTCCGAACCACTACAGCCTCAATATAAATTTCACTTGAAATGTTGAACATTTCAGTTGTGAAACCGGTGTGATTGTTCAGTGTTCCTCTATAGAAAACCATTTCGACCACTCGGCTATCGAGGCTGTTCTGTTTACCCATAGATATGACTGCGCTGAATGAAGAGTAGTTATTGTGGTGGTGTGGGGTGCATTTTTCTAGGTATTTGTTTTGTTTACCTCCTGGAGGGATGTAGGCACCTACCTACCTACCTAGACCGATCTTTTCCTATTTGGCGTAGGACCTATTAGGCACCTAACAGTTTGTTCTGTAGTGTGACTTATTAGGTAACAGAAAGCCTCGACAGCCGAGTATATTGTAGGTATAAAAATTTACACATTATCTACTTATACATTCCTGTATGGCAGTCAAGTCAGACATTGTACAGCATTTCCCTATTACTCCAATACAAATTTCTGACATGTAGGTTTTGCCTACTATACCTGCCTCCACCTGTACCCACACCTGGTACATATTTTGGGTCTATGAATAATGTTGTTTGGAAATGTATTGTATTTTCTCGTAATTTGTATTGTATCACGTATAGTATTGCATTTGAAATAAATCTGAAAAAATAGAATTGCCTAGGTAGGCACCATACCTACTTACGAACAAAGATTTCAGACTTTCCCTGCAGGATACTTACTGTACTGCCACTGGACGTCCTCTGAACCAAAAATAAACGGTCATTCGGTCATAATTTCACAACAACACATAAGCGAAACACAGAGGGCCTTCATTGATTCACCGGGCCCTCCCAGATGTTGATATAATTTCCTATCCAAAATATGGTGCACCGGACCGCGCACCGAGCCGATATCATGGAACTAACCTTTACCAAAGTGAAGGACAAAAATTCCAAGACCACTTGTGCACCGTCAAGTAAAAAAATTTTTTTGAGCGGGTTTTTTGGGGGTTTTCGCCGATCTGAACAAAAAAAATACCGGCCATCCCCCCCCCCCCCCGGGAAATTGTGGGTTGGCTGAACTCTGGACGTGAATCGCCTTATGAATGGTATTAGTAAAGTGACAGCAGGTACTGGGGACCTGGTATGGTCACGTAATGCAGAGTAAGCGAAGATAACAGAACCCGCATGCAGTTGTACCTACCCAGTTGCTACAGCCATAAGAAGTCAGGGTCTCTGTAATCACAATAGCCTTCTTCACTCATATACGCTTCATCTCGCCTCGGAGCCAGCGCTGACTTGCACCGTCAACAGAAGCGTCCTCTTAAGCACTAGGTAAAATTGGATTTTAAGGAACCTATTTTCAGCAACCTATTTTGCGTTTTTGAGCAACCTATTTCTCGGTTTTAAGCAACCTAACAATCCGAACCCTAGTAATAAAGTTAGAACCTTGAAATTTTGCAGTCGTGTTCCGAGATAGATGCTCCAGGATCATTTTTATTGTTTTGGAGATGGGCCAAAATTGGCCCATACGTGAAAATCTTGGCCCCATGAACAGTATTAGCCGGAATTTCACAAAAATCCATAAACTTGTGCTTAATAACATTACTTAAAGGTTTGTCGAAGAAATATTCAATCAATTCAAAATTGCGGCCAATATAGGCAAAATGAAGTCAAAAATAGGAAAAAAAAACTAGAATCTCGTTTTTGATTGGTCAAGACGGATTTGCCACTACAGTTATTAAGTTAGATCCTTGTAATTTCCCCATAGTGTTCCCAAATAGATGCTACAGGATCATTTTTATTCTTTTTGAGGTGGGCCAAAAATTTGGGCCAATATTGGCATTATCGTAGGAAAAATTTTCCAAAAATGGAAATCACGTTTTTGATTGGTTCAGTGTGAGTCAAAATACTTTTAAGAAAAAGTTAAAATTCTGACAATTATTCACGTAAAAAAAAAAAACAAATTTTCGATAAAAAATTGCGAGAAAGTCAAGTGCGACCATTGTCGAACCCTTTATTTTTTTTGAGCCAACGGCCCATGCCACTGTTGGTACCTATGGCTCATACTGTTCACCCGATGGCAAACTGGACGTGATATTTTAAAATCAACAATATTTCAAGGGACAAATAGTTGAGTGTCCTGTATTCCTTATTTGACTTGCAGGCGGTAGTGGTGCTCTTGAGCGCGCGGCGAGAAGATGTGTACAGCGCTGTCAAGAGGTTCTGCTCGCATGAGCGGCCTGTCGCTTCCCAGGTCGTACTCTCCCAAACCCTGGCCAAGGAGGAGAGGATGCGTCCCATTGTGCAGAACATAGCACTCCAAATGGAAGCCAAGCTGGGAGGCGTTCTGTGGGCCGTCCCTACACCCTTGGTTGGTTCTTTTGTTCGCCATTTACTACTTTACGTATATGTTACCTAATTGTATCATGATTTCTCATGCAAAAATTGGAGACAAGGTTTAGCTAATCATGAAAATTGAACTTGCAGAAGCGGACAATGGTGTGTGGAATTGACACGTACCATGACAAGAATGATAAAAATAATAGCGTGGGCGCGTTCGTAGCTTCCATGGACGACATGTTCACGCAGTACATGTCTATCGCCACCCAGCAGAAGCCTGGGGTCGAGCTAACGGACTCCATTTTCAAGAATTTGATCTGCGCTCTCTCAGAGTGGTATTCGGTAAATTTCAGTAGAGATCTTCTTAGATCGCAATCTGAGGAAGTTACGTTTGTTTTCTATTATTTGTCTTTTGTGAAACAGTTCAGTGAATATTTTCTTCTACCATTTCATTGTATTATGGGGCGGATTAGGTTTGTGGCAGGGAACTGAGGTATGAAGCAAGAGGAGGCAGGATCTAGTCCCCACTTGCCCAGATTTGTCCTGGTCAGTCTTGCCCAGCCCTGATGTGTACCTGGCCTTCACTTGCTGGAGGAAAAGTCGACTGTCGGGCGTGATTCTTACCAAATCACCCCCTTGTGTACAGAGACCACCCTCTATCCCACAAGACCTTGGCCCTCAAAGGGCTGTAGCGCCAAGGCGTTTTTTTATTTAATTTTATTAACATTATATTCCGGAGATTATTCCAGTATTTACAAGTCCTATACGAGATGCTGTTTACGTATTTGGGTGGCAGTGAACAGATTTGCATTGCAACATAAATAGTTTCTTGTCGATTATTTGGAAGGAGGTCGGTAACAGCCATAATTTAAAAAAAATATATAGGTATATTTTAATAAACAAAATTTTTAATCATCTTTTAAAAAATGTACATTTTTGTGTAGCTTCACCAGGGATTGCCGGATCGAATCATCGTTTACCGGGACGGCGTGGATGAAGGGAGAATGGGACACGTGTTGGAACACGAGGCTGATAACTTCCTCTTCGCTTGTCGAGAGTTCTGTCCCTCGTACACACCCAAGATTGTTTTCATTGTGGTGCTTAAGCGCATTGCAGCCCGCTTCTTCTCCATTGAGGTTTGTGTAATATTGCGTAATGGCACGAGCATTTGGCCGCAGATTCAGGGTGCTATCTTTTCTTGAAAGCTTTTATTTTCACTATAGCTAAAGTTACATTTTATTTTAAATAATATACGATATCGTTATAATTTGTTCTGTAAAAACGACTAATAAATATCGTGGGATTACGGTTATTTCAGGGCTCCAGGATGGGTAACGCGCTGCCTGGTACGGTGCTTGACCACACTGTGACCAAACGTAATTTCCGTGACTTCTTTATTGTCTCGCAGCTCGTGCGTCACGGCTGCGCCAACCCCACCCACTATGTTGTGCTCAGGGACGATGCCAATATGCCGGTGAGTCCCTCAGCTGTGGCCCAGACTTTCACTATTTAAAAGAATAAAACTGAAGTGGCACCAGAATTACATCCTTCGAGGAAAATGCCAATTTGTTTCTTCTTTTTTTAATCTGTAAAACTACTTAGGAGGTTGGGATATTGATACTATAGATTAGATGGAATATTTATGTATTTGTGTTCAAAAATGAAGTGTGTATCTCCAACGTCAAAAACTAGTTGACCAATTTGGGATTTAACAGTCGAGTGAGTTTTGTGTTTTGTATTATTGTTGTATTTACCCCTGTTTTGCATTATCAAAATATTGCTTTCTTCTGTTACGCTGCAGATTGATCGGATCCAAAGGATTACGTATTTCTTCTGCTTCATGTACTACAACTGGCCCGGCACGGTGCGCGTGCCCGCTCCCTGTCTTTACGCACACAAACTGGCTGGGCTGGTAGGGCAGCACATCCGTCGTGTGCCTGACCCGTCACTCAACAACCAGTTGCACTACCTGTAAAGGCAGTACCACACCGCTGTCGATGATCGTATGTTCAGGTCTCCGGTGGCTTCATAAATGCGAAAGTGACGCATGTATTTTGTTTACAAGGAGTTTCGAAGATGGCTGTAGGAGAGTGAATAACCGCTCTATTTACAATACCTGTCAGGTACCTACAGCTCCAGCTGTACAGGATTCCCGCAATTCTGGTTTGGCCTTGATTGGTTTCACTTATTTTCCGTGCTTTTGTTGTTGACATTTTTTGCTGCGTTAAAAATAACTTATTTTTTTGAATCCGGAAAATACCCAGTTGACGAATTTTTAAAGTTTTAATGACAATGAAAATAAAAAATTTTAAATTAGGTTTCGATCTCAGCCATGAAAAGTGAACAAAAATTCTTTTTCTAGCCATCCTCAAGTTCTTTTGGAATAAGCTGCAAGGTTTTCACTTTACTCAAATCTTGTGGGAGTCCTGTTCCTGTTACGCATGAACCTCGTAACCCTATAGTCTCCCGCGTGCCAATAATCTTGCCACATGTTTGGTTTATAGGCTTTTTCTTAAAATAAGGTGAGGTAGGTAGGTACTTACTTTTAAGGTTGACACCATACTCGGGCAAGAGAAAAACTCCGATTTTCTATACCACTTATATTGGGAATTTTTCTTTATACCTATGATATTATTTTCAGACCTAGACTGAAGATACAGTGTTGATTGTTTCAGAACAAATCCAAAAGTTTCCCTGGTTGTGTCATTAAGACACGTCAAGAAGCATCACTGTGTTTTTCTAAGTTAACGTTAGCAGCCTTGCTGAATGTTAGCAGCCTTGCTGGACGTTATCTAGATTTCTCATCCATGTGCACACAATGTTTTTCAAAGTAACGACAAAGTATGGAAATTCTTATTGCTTTTCATTCAAACTGACCTGTCTCAAAATGATTTTTCCTTTCAATGAGTCGGTGATGCTTTGGGCACATGTGCCATAGGGAATATAAAACCTCCATATCTTATTTTTGTCCTATTTTGATTTCACATTCGCGTATTTTGCAACGAAAAAATTATTTTTAAACTGTCGACAATTTGAATAACAACATTTCTGTTAAGGGCCACCGTACATTCGCTATTTTTTGTTCCGATTTCAAACTTTGTGAGAAAACTATGGGATATTGAGGGTAACATCTATATATTATTTAGTTGTCACGGGACGGAGTATGTTTTAAAAAAGAAGCACCCGTATTAATTTTGTTCAGATTCAGATAAATATGCTTCTCACCGGTCTATCTAAATGCTTTTTTGTAATTTTTGCGTCCCATGACTCCACATTTAAAATTATTGAAGTGCCGTTTGATAAGGATTTCACAAACAGTCTTATGAAGACACTGAAAATGGTATATTTCCAAAATTTGCTGCCTGTGATGGCAGGGAAAATTGTTTAACTGTGTATATAGTGTCAGTTTCATGTAAATATACCTACGTTTTTCAGGGCTTAAGTATTTTTTCGTTACATCACTTTATCTAGTAGCTGGCTACCCCGAAAATAAATACCGTGACGGTAGGTATGTACTTACCTATCTGTCATATATTCCGGATGCTTCCAGGCACCTGTACTTCTCTCCTTCTTAGTTAAAGCACCATCTAAGCACCGTTTAACTTTTGTTTGAGCCAAAGCTAAGCGCTAAGTGGCGTAAGTACCTACTTCGATATGGCATAAAGACAAGAGGTTGTTCACCTGAATAGGGTGAACTCAGGAAGAAACAAAGAAATTGACAAAGTAACTGAAGGCATTTTATTCAACTTCAAAATTTATCATGAGCCAAGATAGGAGAACTTAAGTTGCACAAACCTGCAATTGTAGTCATAATGCTGTCGCAGTACGGCAGAATGTCATAGGATAGGTCAGTCCTAAGTATTTTGAAAATTTTAAGTCTTTGAATCGCTCGTTCAACGTGCACTCGGGCAGACGCGATCGACGCTGTTTCAGACGCATCTTTTGGTGTCATCTGCCGCCGCCGATCCTTTAGGAAAGGTGGGCGAATGAGAGAGATGCCTTTCTCCAGGCATTCGGCCTCAATCAGGAAGCCCTTGTCCACCATAATTGCCTCTCCGGCTGCAATCTTTTCCATCAGTTTCGATCTTATAAAAATAGCCTTATCGGAAGATCTACCAGCAAAGCACGGACTGACGTACGTTACTAGTCCTGAGGGAGATGTTCCGATGAGCGTTTTCATTGTATGACAACCTTTGTAATGAGAGTATGTGGAAATCCTGCATTTTAGGCACTTAGTTTTTTCAATTTTTACTTCTGTACAATCAAGAACTATACGAGTTTTCTTGTACTTCTCGAAGCAACTCGGCATATTCCGTTGTATTTCTCCTACACTGGGGAATCTGATGACACATCTCATAAGGTTCCCGAGGCGTTCAATCATATCCCCGAAATACTTTTGACAACTAGTTGGCGATACCTCAAAAAGTACTGAGATGCAGACATACGACAAATTGAGCTTGAGTTTAACTAAACATAACAATAGTCGGTTACGACAACTAATCGCGTACCCTTGCCTTCCTTCTCCCGCCTCAATCTCTTCGATCTTGCTTAGAATTTTATTGAAGCGATCGTTGGTACTGACTCCTGTGAAGGCTCTTAACTGCTTATCGGTCTTTACAATATTACTAATCGAGAACTTCTGTGTGTCAAGCAATGACGGAGTCACCTGCACAGCCACATCTCTTGTACCGTGAATAATTGCTTCAATGGGTTCTACACAGAACGTAGCACTCTCTTCCCTTCCCAGGGCCTGACGAAGTTCGATGAGAGCTCCGGCTGCATCCAAGCAGGTTGGATCTTCCGCAACTGCCACTTCTGCCACCTGCCAATCGTCGTAGTGAGGCGAAAGACTGGAAAAATAAGTTTGAGTGATTTAGTAAGTAGCTAGGTAGATGCAAGAGGAGGATTAAGTTTCAGGCGGTTACTCTGTGAGGGAAACACAATCACAATGGAAATGCACCTACAGGTTAAGGTAGGATCTGAGCTATCAGGCACCTACCTACTGTTCTACTGTCAACTTTATCAGACATGTGGAAAACCTAAGAGAAGAAAATCCCGGCATGCCAGAGTATAACTTGAATATAACCACGCTGTCAACACTACCGCGGCGCACCGTTTTCTCATTTTACAGTATCTATTTGTCGACAATTAAAAATAATATAAGGGTACCTACCTATACTGAGGAATAGCAACTATAAGTAAGTTACCAAAGTTTGCGACTCGCATGCGCTCTTGTCGCTGCTCGGAGTGCTCTGGCTCTCTTCTGAGGTGACAGCCATTTCCTTGGCGGAATAGAACTTTGAGGCAAATTCTGACTGGGGACTGTGCCTTTCTTTAAGCTGGGTTTTTTTTTGTTGGAACAGCTGAAACCAAGCATGGAAGTCAGGTATATTACACATTTTAGTTTTATCCCTCTACGGACGAAAAAACGATGCACTCAAAATTTACAATAATTGGGGCTATTAAGTCCTGCGGACGTCATTTAAATTTTGACAGTGGGCCCCAACCACAGGTAAGTACTTAGGTAGTATAGGTCCGTGCATCTGAAGCATTATTGGCTTGGTGAAAAAACCGAGACATAGGTATCAGTTTTTTACTTTCTCGCTAGCCATATATGGCGAGAAAGTATTGTTTTCGTGCAAAATTTCGAAATTGAGATTTTGGGTTTCCCATGATCCTGGGGGTCCCCTGAGTCCAAAAAAGTGGTTTCTGGAAAAAGTCTGTCCGTCCGTCCGTCCGTCCGTCCGTCCGTCAGTCCGTCAGTCAGTCAGTCAGTCCGTGCAGTGCTCTAGCGCCTATACCGTTCATCCGATTTTGATGAAATTTGGTATGGACCTGTCTAAAATCACTGCCGAGACAAATTTTTAAGGATTTTTTGATTGGTCAAAAATTGCGGCCGCTATTGTCAAAAAAGCGCCAAAATAATTCAAAAATCGTGTTTTTGGTTACTTAGACAAGCGCCGACGGTACACTTTTCAATCTATAACACTGAAAATTGGTATGTGTGTTGACAAATAGATGCTTCGAGGTCATTTTCAACTAAAATTGAATTGGTTGAAAATTACGGCCGTTCTGGACCAAAGTTCGATCGTTTCGGCGCCATTCACATTTATTGACCGATTGTCATGAAATTTGGTAAATTTGTGTAGAACCATGTAACTTAAACATCTGTCGAACATAATTTTGTTATCTTCAAAATTACGGCCGTTGTAGTCAAAAAAGTGTCGAAAATGAGTTGAGAATGAGAAACCACGTTTTTGAATGGTCGGAACGCATTTGGGACTACAGTAATAGCATGACAGCCATGAAACTTGGTGGGAGTGATCTCAGATAGATGCTCTTGGGTCATTTTCAACCGATTTTGGATTGCTTAAAAATTACGCCCGCAAAAAAATCTCAAAGAAATAAAAAAAAAAAAAAAAATCACATGGGGCGAGAAAGTTTAGTGCGACTGTTGTCGGACCCTTTATTAAGTCTTGCAAACAGATTAGTAGGTACCTACCTACTTAAATACTTATTATCCATTGCCAAACAAAAATTTAGAAAACAAACCTGGCAATATGTAGTCAATCCGTTGGAAATGCCGGCTACAAACCACCATGTACCTACTTCGACACAGGTTTCCCGATTTTTAAAGCAATTGCCCACTTTTTTTTTCTCTGAGGGTCATTAGGGAACTTGTGGAATGATATACCCGAGACAGCTTTTTTGCTGCACTGAGGTACAGAGCACATACGTTTATTTAAACGCAAAATTCTCTCCGACATAATGCAACTGGATAGGATTGTTTACAAATATGTCCGCTCGTGAAGAGTTCTCTTTTCCTCCGCTAGAGCTCAGGTCATTCGAATGGATCTGCGATCTTCCTTTGACAAAAGGAGAAATTTGAACCGGTTACACGCCGCCAGATTCCCGCCAAAAATGAAAAGGTAGGAAATACATTATAAATATGAATATATGAACACTAAATATAAAATTGACAATAAAAATATTTTTATTTAAAAAGAAAAATATGGAAAACTATGTAAACTGTCTATTTTTTAGTTATTAGAGTTTTTAGAATTTTGTGTTGGCATTACTGTTTCCCTCGACAATAAAAATCAATGCTTGGGTTTGGTCAGATTTTCCTGGATTTTTCATCTGCTAACTCGCTAATTTTCCAGTAAAATCCACAATATGGACTTGTTTTTTACAGTTTGCGTTGATTTGACCTCTATTGAGGAGAGGTACATGGATCTAGTGCATAATAACCTCTTTTCGCACTCTGAAATGGAGTAAGTATCCTTATTTTTTGTTGGTACTACGCAGAGTCCTTTCTTAACATGGAGGGTGGGAGCCGCTGTCAGTGCTGTCGTGTGGCATCCTCATTTAAATAAAGGGTTCGACAACAGTCGCACTTACCTTTCTTGCCCCATATGATTTTTTTGCGGGCGTAATTTTTAAGCAATCCAAAATCTGTTGAAAATGACCCACAAGCATCTACTGAAATTACTGACTCTATGCGGTGCAGGTTCTGTGATGGCGAGAAAGAGACGGGTGGTATCTCTCTGCCTGAACGGTACGTCGGCCGAAAAACAGTATTTTACAAAAGTTTTAAGTAGGTGATATAAAGACAACATTCATACCTAGCTAAAAGAAATAAATCTATCTCATACCTACTAACGACGTTATGAATGACCCCAACCAAAGTTTTTGACAAAAGTTGTAGGAAACACTGTTAGACAACTCAGGAAAGAATAATAATTTCACTATTATCAAGAGTAAGGGGGTAATAGCCAAATTTTGATGTTTCCAAAAAACCCTCCCCATTTGCACCCCCTTTGTCCGATTTTCCCATTTCACTAACTTAACCTAGACTATGAGTTATCTTCTTGCTATGGATGCAGTAACAGTGTCTAAATGCAGTTATAAATGCTTAAAAAAATTAATTAAAACAAGTTTCTAACACACAAACCCTATGACGGGAAGCTCAGTGTGCTAGTAAGGACTTTGGTTTCATGTACCTACTGCTCTTACAGAGGACCCACCCCGCTCACAAAATTATTCTCAATTTTTCAGGAGCATTCTTCTGGAGAGGCGAAAGCTCGTGGAGAAAGTAGATCTTAAGGCCAAACCTGAAAGGGCTGATTGTGAAAAGTTAATATCCCACGAAGAAGACTTTTTGATTCAACTTCAAGTCAGGCGAGAGGTAAGAAACCTTGTCACCTTGTCATATAAGTTTTTTTAGTCACCGACATTATCTATATTATAAAGATTGGAACTATACTCCACGCGCATCTTGGATGATAGTAAATTCAGACTTATCGAAGGATGGATAGGCTATTGATATGTGAATTGTCGTTGTTAAACTCTTTTAGATCATTGTGACCCTACTTCTCAAGTCTACTTCTGGTTCTGAACAAAAAATAATGTTGGGAACCCTGTGTTTTTTTGAAAACAATGTGTGAAGTTACTGTCATCCAAGATGCGCGTGGAGTATAGTTGGGAAGCAAAACCCAAACTCAGATACACACTGCCAGAGCAAGTGAACCCTGATCGTCTCTGAAGGACAGCCTCGATGAAATTATTATTTCCTTGCGCTGTCTGCCTTAGAGCTTCTTAGGATGGATGGCCGCGGAGGTAATCCTTGGTATAGTAGCGCCACCCTGACCTGCCTGGCCCGAGGGCATTCTACACTGTTCACTGTTCACAGAATGCCCTCGGGCCAGGCAGGTCAGAGTGGCGATACTATAACTGACTCTTGCAGTGCTCATGTCTGACAGCAGAAAACGGGATACAGTGGTGAGCTGTATTTGGGGGCAAGACCAAACTCACTACAATGGCATGGCTGGCCTTGTCTCACCAGTGAAACTTATCTTCAAGATCTGTCCTGCCCTTCGCCTTCTACCAACACTTGTTTTACATTTTTTTTTTAGAGAAAACAGATAATCCCAAAAACAGAAAATGATTTCGCGATCCTGGACGCCACTGCGATGTTTTTCAGAAACTTAGTGGTGAGAAACAGAGAAGACTACGAATTGTGGATGCGTTTTTTCCGTTTCTGCAAAAGATTCAAGTGGGGGGGCTGTGGAAGCGAGTTGTTGGATGCGTTTACTATCCTTCACGGGGAAAAACCAAGTGTTTGGATTTCTGCTTTTGAGTGGGAGGAGACGATGTCAGACATGAGAGACTCTCGGTCATGGTTATGCCGGGGCATTGAGTAAGTATGCGTGACTATTATTAAGGGCGAAATTAACTGGCTGTGTTATGATTTCCGCCTTAAGACGACATATTATATTTCAGAACATTTAAATATCCAACAGTGTCCTCAAAAAATATTCGGAAAAGGAGTAAACAAATAGCGGAAATTTTTCGTCTCCCGTCAAACCTGACTTCTACAGCCAAACCAAAGGCTTAGTCGGTGGGCTACATCCCCTGTCTACCTAATTTATGTATCTTTGATGTTTCAGGAAGCACCCCGGCAACATTGATCTTATTGAGATGTTCATAAAGTTGGAGCTGAATTACTGTAGAGAGATGTTGAAGAAGAACAATTCAAATTCTAGCACTGATAGTCAAACGGTACTGTGCGGGAGGGATGCGCAATATTACTACAATAAAGCCAAGAACTACATCCCTTACTATAAGTTTTTCTTCCGCTTATATCACTTAGTGATAAATGAGTACCCATTCGCACTCACTTTCCAAGAAACTATTCTTAGGTAAGTCATTCTTGTATCGGTTCCCGATAGAGACCGGTAATTTCTCTCGTTCGATAGTATTTTTTCTTCCGTGAAAGCTAATCATAGTCCTACTGTTAATCATTTGTTTTCCGTTCGAATAGCACACAATGTTTAGCTTTTAGAGCGGCTACGGCAAATGGTGCTATTGCAATTTTAACAGTCTCATTCAGTACCGTAACTCAAGAATCATTTATTTATAAGGATATTTCATACGCATGTCTATATATATTACTCTGACGTCAGCTGTTCGACCGCCTTCTTAGCTTTTGACGCCTGATTTGTTTTTAAATTATTGTTGCTATAGCAACAACGGCATCAACCAATACGGCGGTCGAATCGGTCGAACAGCTGACGTCATGCGCCAACCGGACCTATTCCAAACCCCAAATGAAATATCCTTATAAATAAATGATTCTTGCCGTAACGTCTTGCTGGTCAATTGTTTCGAAATTTTGTAGTCTCCCTGCTCTATATTGTTATATTGTTATTTGCCCAGAAATTTTTTTAGCAGAAATTTATTAAACTGACTTTTGGTTAGTTACTTAAATTACTTGCTTGAGGGTGCGTCCCACCATACTCGGTTAACGTTAAACTCCAGTTAAAGTCCAATTATTACACGGTAAAAACTGAATTTAAGTGGAGTTTAACCGAGTATGGTGGGACTGAATCACCAAAGATCAGTAGGTAATCCCACCGATTCGAAGTGTGAGGCTTCATCCCACCATACTCGGTTAGCTGTTAAACCCCAGTTAAATTCGGTGTTTTTACTGTGCAATAATTGGACTTTAACTGGAGTCTAACATTAACCGAGTATGGTGGGACGAAACCTAAGTCAGTGTGTCATTTTTGGCATTTCAAACATTGTGAAGTAACAATTTTCATGAATTTTTGATTTCATTATGTTCTTATAAAAGATTTTTTTTTCTACCACCCGAGGCCCCTGAGGGACAAACGAGTGGCTATTTGTGAGTTTTAAATGTTTAGAGTTTGAGTCATGTTACAGTTTTGAGAATAGGCCGATGGCCTGGGTGAAAGCAATGATTGCTTTGACTGCCGTGGGTTCATCTCCCAGAGCTTTTATGAGAGTGGCGGGGACCTAAGAATTATATTATGTATACAATACTAGTATATTATGATAGAGTGAGAAAAAGTGCTTTGTTTTGATTCAGGTGAACAACAAATATCTCCTCTGCCCATGTCTTCTCAATGAATGATGCGCATCACACATTTTATTCTATTCTACAGTACACGCCTAAAATATAGGTTTTGTGCCCATACTCAGATTTTTTAAATTTTCAGTGACCTTCTAGAACGTTATCCAGAGTCAGAGGAAGTTCAGGATATCAATGCGCGCTTACCGATGGAAAACTTTTCATTTTTTCCGCCTGAAAAAGATGATGAAGGAAAGGTAAGCTTCTGAATGCGATTTTTTTTTTTAGAGCCACTGTGAGAACTGGTTGAAATGTGTACTGTAGGATCGGCTAACGTTTCTCGATATACAGATGTTTGCACGGCCATAGGAGGTCATTGGCTGAGCTGAAAGCGAAACATATTCTATTCGCAGCCATATTTTTTCACTGCGAATTTCACTATGTTTAGCTTTTAGAGTTGCCAGTGGTCTCCAGTGTTTCATCTGAAAGATAGTAGGTACCTAGTTGATAGAATAATGTTACTAGATTTTTTTCTGAATAATTAGCATGGTAACGTCAGAGGAAGTCTGTCGACATAAATTATAAAATCATACGAAATCACATCTACCTAATGGCACCTCTACCCAGCCATGGTGAAGATGCCGTAAGTAAATACCTAAATTTTATACGGAAATTGCAACACCATATTGTCGCGACGTTGTTCTCATTGTTTCCATGGTAACGACGCGTTGAAAATTGAACAGGTTAGGTTACCTAAATTACAAGAAAAAGCTACCTACCAACCTAAATACAGAGGCAGGATAGTAGGAATTATGTAGTTAGATTACCATCATGTGAGATAACTTGGTATGTACCACTGACAAGGTAAAAGAGCCTTCATATACGTGAAACATCTCTCAACTACAAACCATCTCCCATCTCCTGAAAAATAACTTCAAAACAGAGAATATATTTCTTACCCAAAATGCATTATGTATTTTAACAGATATGGCGGTAAATGCCAGAAAATGTAACATTTTATTTCATAATAAAATTGTTTGCGTAGGTAGTTGTGTTTACAAACGGACAAAGTTGCGTCGACTTTGTGAAACTGCGTCATGGTGTCGATAGTACCTGTTTCATATAGTTCCATAGCCGTAAGTTGAGACGTAAATATTGTTTCAGGACATAAAACGCACGATAAAGGACAGGGTGAAAATGTCGGAGAAGAAATATCATGATGCTCTGCTTGTAGTGCCCACACAAAAAATGTGGAACTACTACGTGGATTATATAATTTCACTGCAGGGCAACACGCGGCTGGATTCCTACCCCAAGCTTAAGCGGAAACTGTGGAAAGCGGCAGTCGAAGGTTGGTACCGCGTCATTGTTGTCTCTCTCATTGGTTGGGGCTACACGTTAGGAATGGGTGATACCCAAAAAGAAAAAAAATCAAGGAATATAAGTATTGAAGGGAAAAAAATTTAAGGGCGACCCCACTTATTTTTCCACTATGGCACTTTTGGATATTTAAATGTTCTGAAATATAATAGGTATGTCTTCTTAAGGCGGAATACACATACCTACTTGTAATGGTAACTACTTCAAGACATTCTCCAAAGTTACAGGGTGAGTCAAAGGCGTTTATAGGGGGATGTAAACCTAAGACTTTGTCGTGAGGCTATGTTGTATTTTTGCATGAAATAGAGTTATAAGGCCACAGTCAAATACCAGTAAACTTGTTTTTTTGACAGATCGCGAAAACAAAACACTACCTCACGCGGAATATTTTTTTTAACGTTTCGGACTAAAACATGTAGAATTTATCGTCACATTTAGCAGACAAATTTGTACTTTTTACCGTCGCCATGTTATTTGTTGATAAAGTTTTAGTTCACTTATGGAAGTGGATAATTGCAATGCCATTTCTCTCGTTCAATAGTATTTTTTCTCCCGTAAAAGCTAAACATAAGATCATACTGTCTAGTCACATTTTTCGCGTTCGAATAGAACACTGTGTTTAGCTTTTAGAGTAGACACAACCAATGGCGATATTGCAGTTACCAGTCTCAGTCAGTGATGGGGGATTTTCCGGAAATTTTTTTCGGAAAATTTCCATGGAAAATTTCCGGAAATTTTCGGAAAATGAGGAAATTGTTGGAAATTTAGTGTTGATTGACTGTATAACGCCTAACAGGCTTAGCTACTGGTGGATTATGTGATGCCGCAGTAGTTGCCGACCCCTTATTCTCTGATAAGTGATAAGTATCATCCGCGTCTAAGAAGCCACCAAAAAGCTCAAAACTGGAGCTCTGGAGTCTTTAAGTGTATTAATAATTAGTTCAGAATGCTATTCTGAAGGTAGCTACAGTAACGGTTTAAGATTTCTGTGAACGGTAGTTGATTTCCAGGTATATTAATAAACGACTGGTATAGCCCCAGCTGCAAACGTGGCAATAAAAAACCCCGCGAAATTCAAATATTTTAAGTTAAAAAAATATATAAGATTATTTTTTCGATATAAAAAAAAGTCATGGAAAGGAAATTTTACTATTTGGAAAATTTCCGAAATTTCCGGAAATGTTCATGGAAATTTTCCGGAAATTTTCCGAGCCCCCATCACTGGTCTCAGTCAGTACTGTACATAACATTACGGAACTATATGAAACAGGTACTATCGACACCATGACGCAGTTTCACAAAGTCGACGCAACTTTGTCCGTTTGTAAACACAACTACCTACGCAAACAATTTTATTATGAAATAAAATGTTACATTTACTGGCATTTACCGCCATATCTGTTAAAATACATAATGCATTATGGGTAAGAAATATATCCTCTGTTTTGAAGTTATTTTCAGGAGATGGGAGATGGTTTGTAGTTGAGAGATGTTTCACGTATATGAAGGCTCTTTTACCTTGTCAGTGGTACATAGCAAGTTATCGCATATGATGGTAATCTAACTACATGATTCCTACTATCCTGCCTCTGTATTTAGGTTGGTAGGTAGCTTTTTCTTGTAATTTAGGTAACCTAACCTAACCTGTTCAATTTTCAACGCGTCGTTACCATGGAAACAATGAGAACAACTTCGCGACAATATGGTGTTGCAATTTCCGTATAAAATATATTTACTTTCATAACACTAGTAATTGAGGACTGCCAATGGCTGTTGCCACTCTAAAAGCTAAACATAGTGTGCTATTCAAACGCGAAACAGTGACTTTGAATAGGACACTATTTCACTGAAGAACGAATTTGAAATGTCAGTTTTTCATTTGTCTGTCGAATATTGCATAGTGGTTTTGGTGGAGTTCGTCGAGAATGTATGGTGGTCAGAACGTCAGAAATTTACTGGCTATTTTGTAATTTTAAGGTCGAGTGATTTTTCATAACAAAAATTTGTCCAAAATCAGCCAGTCGTAAAATCGCAGTATAGCCAGTTAATGTCTGGCGTTAAAAATGCATATTATATTTCAGATTATTTATATCCAACAGTTTCCTTATGAAATGGTAGGGGATCATTCTGCTGCCACATGTTTCACGATTGTGTATTCCGTCTTAACGGTGTGATATTCGTGTTTCAGCCGCCATCGCCGCTAACAAGCTGGAGGTTCGGTACTACGTCTCATACATCAAGTTCCTGCAGTCGGACCAAAAACATCACCAGATTCAGAGGCTGCTGAGGTTAGGGACGATCGCACATCCCCGCTGCGTTGACCTTTGGTATCAGCGCATTGCGGTTCATTTGAAGCGCATGGACGAGGAAGAAGCCATGGCGGCATTTAATGAAGCCAACGAAGCCCTCGGCAGAGACGCTTCTGCATCCGATCTCTTCAGCATTTGGCAAATGGTTTGTGGTCTTATAAGTTAATAAGTCTGTCCTCACAATCCTGTTTGCTGACGATTTATTGTCCCTGTTTTTTGAAGACCTATAACTTGGAAAATTCTACTCCGCAGATGTTAAGAGCCATACAGGCTGTATCAGAAAGCCGCGCAGAGGAATTGTATTTCAGAGGAATGAGGATGCGGGATGATCTGGGGGAGCTGCTAAAGCCCATGTACCTTAAGTGGGTTGTTCTGATGGAAGGGATTGATGCGGCGAGGAGGCTGTTGGACAACCCTATCATTACAACACCTCCCTGCCTCGAGTTCTTCATGAAATTGGCCCACTATGAAAAATTGCAAACGGAAATGTGCAAGAGGTCTATTAGATTGTGCTATGAGACTGCTCTACGCCATTTTGGAGACACTCATGCAGGTATGTACATACCCTCGCAAACAGAAAACCACATGAGCAAGACTCAGAAGCTCTGAGAGGTGTGGAGGGCATAGTCTGCGAAAGTATGGCAAGCCTATTCACTTAATGTTTTTGTTGATTTTGTTTCATGGCAAATTCCTATGGAAACTAATTGATCTGAATTATAATTTGTCATTTTAACGTCAATCTGAAGGTGGTCTACGCAGTCGTGTTTGTTTACGTTTTTTCTGCACATTTTACGTGGATATTTAAATGTTCTGAAGTATAATATGTTTTTTAACGTCATAAGTTAACAGGCTATGTTGTAACTTTACGATCGGCGATTTTTGCCAACAAAAATTTTTTTCGACATTGTGAAATAACAACAGAGCCTGTTAAAAATAAATATGATATTTCAGAACATATAAATATCCAATTGTTACCTCATAGGTACAAATATGTCTTGATGCAAACAAATCTTTTTACTTTCTCGCCCGTATGTAATACATGGGCTGAGAAAGTTATGTCTTCGTGCAAAATTTCGATTTTGAGATTTTGGGTTTCCCATGATCCTGGAGGTCCCCCGAGTCCAAAAAAGTGGTTTTTAAAAAATGTCCGTCCGACGTACGTACGTACGTACGACGTACGTCACTCTGTCGCGCAACTGGACGTCACACCGTTCATCCGATTTTGCTCAAATTCGGTACGTAGGTACCTAATGTAAATATCTGGACCCGTTTTTTGATAAATTTTGATAACTCAAAAATTGCGCCTGCTATGGTCAAAAAAAGGCAAAAAATCGTGTTTTTTGACAGTTAAGAACGGCTGGAAGCTACGTATATCAAGTTGGAACCTTGAAAATTTGAGAAAGTATTTTTGAATAGATGGTTTTAGGTCTTTTACAATCATTTGGAGGTGGGCCAATAACTTGGCCCAGTTTTGGCCCAAACGCCTTGGTCGTCACTCCAGTAGCACTATTCGATCGATTTCAATAAAAATTGGTAGGGAGGTGTACTTTAACCTAGTTTGATGTTTACCGAACGAAATTTATCCAACATAATAATTATGGCCAATATTGGCATTATCGTAGGAAAATTTTCCATAAATGGAAATCACGTTTTTGATTGGTTAAGATGGATTTGAAACAACCCTAATTTACAGATTTCCTTGAAAATTGGTGACAATGGTCTCAGATAGATGCTTCAAGGTAATTTTCAATAGATTTTCAATTACTTGAAAATTAAGGCTGTGACATGGAAAATAGAAAACACGTACTTTGCGCGTCGAACGACACTTCACCATTTGACGGATATGTTTGAAATCCGGTGAGTAGGTGCCTAAAATTATTGTCCAGTGTATGGCAAAATATTTTTTAGAAAAAGTTAAAATTTTGGCCCAAAAAAAATCAAAATTTTCAATACCGCTGGCGTAAAAATTGCGAGAAAGTCAAGTGCGACCATTGTCGGACCCTTTATTTACTTTCTCGCCCGAATGTTATACATGGGCTGAGAAAGTTATGTTATCGTTTTTAATATAATTTTGATAACTCAAAAATTACGCCCACCATTGTCCAAAAAGTGTCCAAAAAAATTAAAAATCGTGTTTTTGATTGGTCGGAACGGATTTGACAGTACACTAACGGAGCGATAATCTTGAAAATTGGTAAAAGTGATCTTAGATAGATGTTTAAGACTCAATTTCAACAGAATTTTGATTTTCCAAAAATTACGGTCTTTCTAAATAAAAGAATAACCAAGTAGTTTGCCCGTAAGCTGAACTTCACCGTTCAATGGATATGCTTGAAATTCGGTATGCATATGCATAATATTATTGTCTAGGGGTGTGCAAAATATCTTTGTAAGCAAATCACAATTTTGGCAAAAAAAAAAAATAATTAAGTACATAAAAAATCAAATTTTTCGTTTTTCAGTAGCGCAAAAAATGCGAGAAAGTCAAGTGCGACCATTGTCGGACCCTTTATTTACTAACTGATCTTTTTTTGGCAGTTATAAAGTGTGAAGGAGATTAAGCTAGGTAATAATAATAATAATAATAATAATAATAATAATAATAATAATAATAATAATAATAGCTGAGGGATGGGGGGACAAGCCCAGCAACTAGACCGTTTTCATGAACTATCCATTGTGCTCAACTGGCAGCACTACCAAATACCAGCTCCCCACCCATCGAGTAAACGATGGGGTCCTACAGTTTTAGGTGGGTT
This sequence comes from Mesopsocus fuscifrons, assembly GCA_950004255.1. NCBI lineage: Eukaryota > Metazoa > Arthropoda > Insecta > Psocodea > Mesopsocidae > Mesopsocus > Mesopsocus fuscifrons. The sequence continues at coordinate 2,681,777 of OX465378.1, forward strand.
CCGAACCACCACAGCCTCGATATACATTTCACATATCAGAGGTGAATGCTGATCAGAAAAACTTTTTGGTATAGGATCGGGATCGAACCGGTGTGACCTGGCTCTCACTGCTCCTCAAAAGCTTACCATTTGTCCACTGGGCTATCGAGGCTGTTATTAAGCTAGGTAAATGATAGTAGTATGTTGTTGACTTGTAATAATTTGATGGCTATGTTATTTTCAGAGGTATGGCGGGAGTATATACAATTCGAGGTGAGCCACGGCAATGGATGCAAGTTGTCCGTATTGTATGAAAATGCTAGTAGTCGGCTCCGCCGAGAACAGATGGATGATCTTGTCGATGCCTTCCCGCGGGACAGAGTATACGTGTACCTTCCAACAAGACGAATTATGAACTGAAGGAAATTTCTATAGAGCTACACTACCTACTCTGTGGTGTCTAACGCGGAAGGACGAAGGACGCGTTGGGCCTCCGTCGGTGTTTGATGTGCAGCCGATTTTTGAATTTCCTTTTGGTTTTCTAACAAAAAAAATTTTTCCAAAAAGAAGTGCTGCAAAACACTGTTCACAAAAAAACGCCGTGCCTCAATACGACTAAACTGAAGACATTGGGATTTTCGGAATTTTAAACAGGAAGGTGGTATGCATATGCATAATATTATTGCCTAGGGGTGTGCAAAATATCTTTGTAAGCAAATCACAATTTTGGCAAAAAAAAAAAAATAATAATTACATAAAAAATCAAATTTTTCGTTTTTCAGTAGCGCAAAAAATGCGAGAAAGTCAAGTGCGACAATTGTCGGACCCTTTATTTTAGTGGGAATTTATGTTCCTTTCCCTTTCTTCCTCGATTTCTCTTTATGTTTTGTTGTGAAAATCGGTAATAATGTCATGCAAATGAATGTATACATCATGTATTTGTATTGTTATGAAAATCAATAACCGACGTGACGTGTCAGCTGCCAGCTGCACCCACCTGCGTCGCTGGGCTACTCTTCCCCATGGTGACGTGACGTGTCAGCTGCCAGCTGCACCCACCTGCGTCGCTGGGCTACTCTTCCCCATGGTGACGTGACGTGTCAGCTGCCAGCTGCACCCACCTGCGTCGCTGGGCTACTCTTCCCCATGGTACCCATCCTCCCCTCGCCGTCTCTAGAGCGCCAACTTCTAATTCTTTTATTTCTAAATTCTGCAGTACCTATAGATATATTCAAATATATTCAGTATTCAGCTGGCAGACTGGTCACATTCAATCTAGGACGTTGTATTTTCTGACAGTTTCGATTTTAAATTTTTCTTACTATTAATTTATCATGGACGGGTTGGACTTGTTCCTATGGAAGGAAGTTTTTCATTTTTAGAAACTAGATTTAATTCATGTTAGTTTTAGATAAATGTATTGTGTTGTGGTGTGAAGTAGTGTAGTATGTAGTGGATATTATGTATTTCCTGACACTTTGGAAGTTTTTGATTAATGTAGTGTTGTGGTGTGAAGTAGTGTGTAGTGGATATGTATTTCCTGACAGTTTGGACTTTAAATTTCTCTTATTATTAATTAACTATGGACTGATTGGACTGGTTCCTGTGGAAGGAAGTTTTTAATTTTTAGGATTTACTAACATTCATGTTAGTTTTTGATAAATGTAGTGTTGTATTGTGTAGTATTGTAGAGTAGTGCTTGAAGGTTGTGGCAAGAAGAAATGCCAGTGGTATTGTTTTTCTACCCACGTCGATTTTTCTACATTCTGATGCTCTTTTTGAGGGGTTCTAGGGCAAAATTTATTCTCATAAGTGGCTGTTAAATCTAGGTTGCCCTTCAACCTTTCTCATGGAGCTGATACATTAAGTACCTTGGGAGTTATTTTAAGTTATGTAGGTACTTGATTTTACTTACTTTAATTTTAGAAGTTCAACAAAGGGAAAAAGACTTAGTTGTGTTCAAAATTTAATCTGGTCACAAAACTTCATTTCGCCACATTTCATGGCTTATGACCGCGATGTTTCGTTAACGACGTTCGCGTAGGTACAATAAAATGGAAACTTATTGATGTTATTATTTTTCAAAAACCCCCTTTCACTATTTGTGTATTTTCATCAGCAGACTGTTATAATAACAATTTCCCGTACAACACCGTAGTATTGCTGCAACGTCTACGGCTGGATTTCACTACTTATAGTAGACTATAGTGTCTCCTAATTAACAGATTCAACTATAGGATCTATGTTATCGTATGTTTAGGTCATGACAAGTGCGATCGCAAGGAAACACTTGCATGCGCAAAGCACTTGTCATAAAAGCTAAACATACGATAACATAAATCCGATCGTTAAATCTGTTCGTTAGGAGACACTATAGTATCCGACCAAAAACACTCCGTGTAAAAAAAAACAGCCAAGTTTATAACCCTACAAAAATTAGCCTATCTCAACAGCCCTTAAAAGGGTTTGATATAAAAAATGTTGGCCAAGTTCTCCACATTCCAGCTATCACTCGGCCCCCAAAATTAGTGATATCACTTATTACAGGGGGTATTCGAATCCAGTCGTCATAGTAAATAAATTTAAAAAATTACGTGAAAAAAGCAAAATTGAGACTTGGCCATAACGGGATCCCCCCCCCCCTGCAACAAGCCTTCGCTACGCCTCTGCTCCTATAGTCACATGATCGTGAATAGCTGCTATTTACCTGGTTGTTAGCGGATGTGTACCTACTCTCCCTTAGGTGCAGCCGCCCATGGGGAAAAACTAGCATATCGAGAGGAGAGGGGAAACTCCATAAAGAGGGCAAGAGGGGTCGACACCGTAGTGGAAGGTATAAATATATCCGACCAAAAACATTCCGTGTAAAAAAAACAGCCAAGTTTATAACCCTCCAAAAATTAGCCTATCTTAACAGCCCTTAAAAGGGTTTGATATCAAAAATGTTGGCCAAGTTCTCCACATTCCAGCTATCACTCGGCCTCCAAAATTAGTGATATCACTTATTACAGGGCCAAGTCTTTGGCGCAAATCACGTAAGCGTCACAGCCGGTCATAGACACAGGCTTTAAGGTTGGATGGGGGCTGCGGTCCGGGGGTATTGGAAAGTAGATATATGACAAAATATGTCGCCAACATCCTTGTGATTCGCGGAAGGACTTGGCCCTGTAATAAGTGATATCACTAATTTTGGGGGCCGAGTGATAGCTGGAATGTGGAGAACTTGGCCAACATTTTTTATATCAAACCCTTTTAAGGGCTGTTGAGATAGGCTAATTTTTGGAGGGTTATAAACTTGGCTGTTTTTTTTTACACGGAGTGTTTTTGGTCGGATATCATATAATTTTTGTAAGGTGGTACAATAGTTTCTACCAGTAGGTAAAACATCAATTGGCTGTCGAATGGACTCATGTTTTCTTGCCATACCTGGAAAGTACCTACCAGTACCTGAAAACCAGTTCCCTGTCAACCATACAAAAATTACCAATCTCATACCTAAAATACCTGAAAAGTACCAACTCGTACCTGAAAATGAGTTCCCTGTCGAATCTCCACAAATTACCTTCCCATACCTGAAATGTACCTAATCGTACCTGATAACAAGTTGACTGTCGAATGGAGTCAAAATACCTTGCCATACCTGAAAAGTACCAACTCGTACCTGAAAATGAGTTCCCTGTCGAATCTCCACAAATTACCTTCCCATACCTGAAATGTACCTAATCGTACCTGATAACAAGTTGACTGTCGAATGGAGTCAAAATACCTTGCCATACCTGAAAAGTACCAACTCGTACCTGAAAGTAAGTTGCCTGACGAATCTACACAAATTACCTTCCCATCCCTGAAAATATAGTACCTTCTTGTACCTGATACCTGAAAGTAGTACGTAATCGTACCTGAAAGGAACAAGGAGACATATCCACATTTCACAACATTGTAGGTAGGTATTTATTGTTAGGACAAGGAGCTGGAGGCAGTATTTGTTTTGTAAATATCTGCCATAAGTTAGTATGGGAACTTTGAATCGAACCTGAACCTATAATACTGAAGGTACTTCGGGTTTGCGATTTTTCTGGGTGTCCACGGGATGGTACCTACAAGTGTGCTGAGTTTAAGCTCTATCGCACTGCTGGAACATGCTAATAATTTGTATAGGTCAGTCAGTGAGTGACCCTCAAAAACAGCTAAGTTTGGTATGTCACTGCTCAGGTACGGTTGGACGTAGAAGTTTGAAATTTCATTTAGGAGGTCCCGTGCGACCCTACTACAGGAAAAGGGTACCCACTGTTCGAGCCACGCCCCCTTGCCTCCTGTAGAGAGGCTCGAAAAGTGCACAACTCTGGTTCCTGTATAACATGCTGGCAGTGCTCGAGGCTTTGTCGCGCTTTCTTTTTCTTTAAAACTTGGCTGCATGCACTGCCGTGCATGTTGATACTATAACAAAGTGGTGACATCCAGCCTAGACCAAAGCCATCATTAAATATCCAATCTGGATGGAGAAAAACCGAGTTCCGAGTCGTTAGCCGAACGTTAGCCTCCCCTTCTAGACTCACCACGGATGGAGATTTGAATTTAGTTTCGTCAGCAGGGAGTTCTGTACTTTGTAACGTCCCTGCTTAGAAAAACTCAATATAGATGACAACACTCCAAGCAGTTTAGAAGTGGCAGCCCTCTGGAAGTCTTAGAGAGGCAGGGGTGACTCGGGGAGTCCTGCCCTCCCCCTCTCGTCCTCCATGGGGCCTCCCACTCCAAGGAACTTGTTGGTAGGCTTCTGTATAGTAGCGGAGGCAAGCACCGGGCAGCCGCCCGGCAAGGAGTCTGCGAGTTCGAAACCAGAGGAAGGGAGTAGGTAGGTACTACCAGAGAGAATATTAGAATTACAGTTGAATGAAGGGCAACTCCTTCAGCATTTCTATTAAGGGGGCCAAACCTCCCCTCTGAAGGTTTTCAGTCTTAGTTGAGAGGCAAGACTCTCTTACGATAACGCTGAGCATTCTTGCACTCAGGACACTACTTTAAATAAAAATCAGTCTTACAATTTTATCATACCTTGTATGAAGACTCTATAAGAAAGCAGAATTAATACACCTTACTTAACAGCCTTACGCTGATTATCAATTCAATAACACTGACATTAAGATATCAGATTTTCAATGGATGCATCCGTTAATCATTTAGTGTGTATATACTAAGTATATCTGTTTGACATTACTTCGTGACTTAAATGGGGGAAAAAAAGGGGGAAGCTCAACGCACCCCTGTGAGGTCACATCCCTGCTGACAGCTCTCCAGCGAGTTTGGCGGACACACGCCCACTCTAGACAGATTTATCGATGGCTAGAGAGGAACGTGGGTCCACCTCCCTCACACGAGAGGCTGCCAACAGGGCTGCGTACCTACAAGGGCCGGATCTATTACTAAATTGTACATAATGTTTCAAAAGAAAATATCAGAAAAATATGGTCTTCCATACCGTGCGTTGATGAGGAGAAGCGATGAAGACACAAGGTGACCCGATGAGAAGAAAACTGAAGAGAAGAGAAGAGCGGAGAGAGAGAGAGACGTACGACGTTCTGAAGTCTTAAATCATGGTGACGGGTGGTGGGGAAAGTAGGCCAGCAATCCTCCGGAGACGGAGGGGCCCCCCTCCTAGGGGCAAGTGCCTAGGCTTCTAGCCCATCATGCTGGCTAGTGCAGCAGCAGGGAAATAGTGTCCAGAACTAAAAGCCAGCTAACGCTGGCTTTTGTAGAAGATAGGTTTGTCTGACTTTCGCTGCAGCAGACCCCTCGCCGATTTGGTAGGCCACCAAGGATGGGATGGATAAATGTAGATAAATGAAAGAAAAACTGCCACAAAGGCAGACGAGGTCCGTCGCTGACAGCCACCAGCAAAACAATGCAAACGTATTGCGAATGGAGAGATGACGTCACCTACGGAGGCCCTAAAAACGGAAGACTGCGCATACCGAAAACAAAGTTTGTTATTGTTGAACTTTTATTATTTTATTTAATTCTTTTATTTAAATTAAAGAAAAATATGCTAACAGAATCATTGCAAAAATATTGCGAAATTATTTTGCAATAATTGAAGTAGGGCCGAAAAAAAAATAAGTAAACTCGTCCTTTGAATAAATAAAAAAAACTTCGAAAATACTCAAGAAATACCTACTTTGCAAACTGTTTTACAATGATTCACTGAGTATATGAAAAAGTAAAGGTCAACCTATCTGATCATGAACCCATCACATGGAGTGGGTACCTGCTTTTAAATGCATTCCTTGATCTCCACCTTACTGTCCCGACCAGGCTCCAACGTGGCCCTGCCCATCAGGGACTTCGGTCGTTCTAAATCAGTTCGTCAGCTTACAGCCGTAAATCACAATTCCTCTACTGTTTAAGTACTTCCCAATACTATGCAAGGTTTCTTGAATACAATGCGTAGGATTTTCAAAAGCACAGACTCTCCCTAAATGTAAGCGCCTTAACAAAGGGTGAGCACTGGAGGTCATCGCCACTCATGGTCTGGATCATGGCACCAGCTCAGACCGACTATTGGGAGACTGACGTAACAGGCACGGCATGACGGCGTCAATCAGCGACAGCGCCTCCACACTCCTCACTTCTGACCCATCCTAGAGAGAGAATGAGAATGCAGGTTAGGTAAGTTGTTAAAATAGTCATTAATTCAACGGTTGCACAAGTTGCACCAAATATGGTACAATCACGTTCGGTCAAGCTTTTATGGGACAACGAAACACGTTTCGGAAGAACTTAAGGGAAAATATTAATTATTATAACATAAAATACACTCAAAGCTAAGGAACGAAAAATAAAAATCCAACATGGCGATAGAAGCTCTTGTTTAAATCATTCACGTCCAAGAACGAGGCCCACAGTGCCTCCCCAAATAGCCCATCTCACTGAAATAGGGTTTCCTCAGGTCAGTACCTGTAGTAGGTTATGTACCTAGGGACCAGTACCACACCAGCAAGTAATAACAATAACCATACAGTGACCACATGACGCCTTGCTCGCGACTCCGTAATGTGGTGTCCATTAAGAGGACACTATACCTGACGATGCATTTTTTGCCGCCCTTAAGATTAACACTGCGAGCGGCGATTCATTTTCAAGGTTTACCCTTGGTTGGAAAGACAAAAAATTTTGCCTGTACCTAGCCCTAACAATGTTCTAGGGAGTGTTCGAAGCAGATTTCCCAATTTCTCACTGGTTTCTTTTATTGCAACTGTTTTGCAAATGCTAGCATCGCATACCTCAAGAAAAGTGCTGTATCTCGAAAACCAGTAAAAAAAATGGGAAAACTGCTTCAAACACTCCCTATAGAACATTGTTAGGGCTAGGTACTGGCACAATTTTGTGTCTTTCCAACCAAGGGTAAACCTTGAAAATGAATCGCCGCTCACAATGTTAATCTTATGGGCGGCAAAAAATGCACCGTCAGGTATAGCGGACCCTTAAGAAAAAAATGTGCCTTGAAGTCAAGTTTGTCGAATTGAACTGAATTCCTTGGCTCTTGATTAGCTACCCAATGGGCAAAGGCCAATCAGAAAAATTTGTCGGGTAATAAGATAAAAATATTAATATCAAATTTTGTTAAATTTCTCACTTTGAAAAAAAAATAATAATATTGGAGAATTATACAACAAAAACATATAACACATAACACATAAAACTGAGGTAAAGTGGCAAAACATCCATGCTGCCATTTTCCTGGCACCGGGATTCGAACCCGGGACCTCAGCCGTGGTAATCTAGTGTTTTCCCGCTAGACCACGGTGAGGCGGCCCTTACGTACGGTTTTGGGAGGCTATATAAGGGCTCATCAGAGCGATGTGAAGCAGCTGAGCCGCGTGGCCTGGCCATAAGCTAAGTATGGTGTGGCCAGTGCCACTTTTGCGTGCAGGACGTTTTTCAACATATTTTTCTGTCTCTTACAATAACGTACTTAAAATGGTGCAGCTGATAGTTATTACTTTCTCGCCCGTATGTAATACATGGGCTGAGAAAGTTATGTTACCGTGCGAAATTTCGATTTTGAGATTTTCATTGCAAAAGTGAGCAGGTCAATGATGGATGCTTACCTCCCTTACGGTGATTTCTGCTTCCGTGTATTGTATACCCTTCCTGATAATATCAATCAAGGCTGCAGGTGGAACTAGAGTCCCATTGATATTAGACAGTACACTGTGGGACTCCATTCCAAACGTATAAGCTGCGTGCTCAAAACCTGGAAAATAAATGACACCCGTTTAAATTTCAGCATAATACTAGGACAGCTTCCCGAGAAAAATTTAGTTCAGCCATGACCTCAAGCCCTATGGTAGCTTTTCTTCTTACAATTTTTGTCTGCTGACAAGAGAGCTTTTCCAAAAAGCTTTTTGCCATGGGTTGGATGACAGGAGCTAACTGCAAGGTATGATGAAATTTTTAATTCACTAGATAAAATAGTATCATATTTGAAACAAAGTGATTCCACATTAACGTTTTTTTGACACAATTTTTATTGATAACTTAATTTAATCTAGAACCTTTCATGTAGGTAGTATAATCTTGTGATTTTACCATCGAATGGTTTCTGTCAACAAACAAAAAATTGGCCAAAATTATCCGATCGTGAAATCACAACATACTTTATGACATTAAAAAGGTATATTATATTTCAGATTATTTAAATATCCAATAGTTTCCTCATAAAGTGTGCATAAAAAACGTAAACAAACACGATTGTGTGGTCGCCCTTAAAGTTGACTTGCAACAGAAAAGAAAGTAGGATGTGTTGGCATGGGAGCTGCTTGTACGAGAGTCAAAATGGCTCACCCACCATACCAGACAATATGAAACAGATACCTCGTACTGTGAGTCTGTATGTTCATGTACCTACAGTCTCACGTTGACAACTTCTTATCGTTTTGAGTCGGCTGTCGGGTCAAAATGGCTCACCAAATTTGAGTTACTTTGACTGGTGGTTGACGGAAAAAAATGACAAGCAGCTCCTATACCAAAACCTGATAATGTGAAAATGATTTCTGGGAGTCAGTATGTTCATGTACCTATTGTCTCACGTTGACAACTTCTTCAGAAGAATTGTTCTTCAGTCGGCCGCCGTTTAGGACGCTTCGGTGCTTGATATCCTTGCGGAGGATGTCGGCTCCTGACCAAAACCGTTTTCCAGGCGGTGCCAGGAGCAGTGGAGAACGGCTCATCGTCCGAAGGGCTCATCTCTGCACCTGTCCCACAAAATGTTATTAATTTATGGTACTTACTACTTTGAACTTTTATTCAGGATCGTCCGAATGGGAATGGTGTAGGTATATTTGTGGTATAGACTCGTATGCAGCACTCCCTACAGTATACGAGCTGCTCATCAAGACTCCCCTTAAATTTGGTTTGACATCTGACCGGGTTCAACTGCGAGCAGCTCCCATGTCAATACATGGCACCAAACAACTTTACCTACAGATCAAATTCCCCATGTAACGTGACGAGAATAACGACTATAAGAAGGGCTATAGTAGACCAGCTATTTGATCGTGGGGGAAATTCAGTTGACGTCAGAACCTCTGTGAAGTCTTGAATAAGTAAGTGCGAATCCACGATATTGGTCTTTTAGGGATTATCAGAGGACCCGAGATAACTTATGAGAAGGAGCAGACAGCGTAGAAAAGTTAGTGTAACTTCCAGCGGTCTCAATAGGAGAAACCCCGTCTTTACTAGCTATGAAGAAAAAAGACCAACGTCCTACCTTAGTCCCAACCTGTCGAAATTTTTCCTGGTGAATCTTGCCCGGTTCTGACGGATACCTGACCTTCACCGGCTTTGCATAAAGGGGTGAGTTTTAGATTACCCTCATAATAGGTAGGTAACTACCTACCTACATCCTACATACCTACCCCAGGATCATTTGGTTGGTACAGTAGGGGTACAGTACCTATATTTTACTCACTTCACTGGCATTTTTTTGTGTTGTTCTTCCTCTTCCTTCTTTTTTCCCTCCTCCCGCTTACGGACATTCTCGGGGCTGTTGGCCAAGATTGGCACGCTTATGACTACGCCAAAGGCCCATTATTTCCTGATCCGGTTGTTAGTTTAGTAGAATTTATACAGGAACTAGTGTAGGGGTAGATCATGGCCCACCCTCGGTCACTCATTTTCAATTAGTTAGATTTTAAAAGAAAATGAAAATATAAAAACGTTCAAGCAGACGATAAACCAAGAGGAAATTGCTAATGGCCGTCACTGCCCTAGTCAAAATCAGTCCTCGAAAATTGTTCCCAAAAAATTGTTCAAAAAAATAACTAGCAGGTTGGTTACTTTTATAGCAATGACATCCATAATACGGATATTGGGGCTCAGTACTGAAGAAGGATATGCTCACATCGGCCGCGTCCTTAGCAACCACATAGCAACAGATTCCCACACCCTATGGCTCCAAGTTAGGGTGACCACGGTTTTCTTGAAAGTAACGGCAAATGGCATCTACCTTTGCAGTAAGGGCTTTGTTGTAATATCGAGGAAACGCTCGGACGCTTCATAATTTGGAATTTGGAACTGAATATTTAGTAGGTTCACAGGTTAAATTATTAAGATTATACCTTCCCAACCTTAGCTGACTGTTCTTTTCCTAGGTAGAAAAATACTAACCGGAAATAAACATGCGCATGCTCACTTACTTGTCATTCAGTAGATCCCACCACTTGGATGTAGAAAAATGTATTCGTCGCTATCGGAATCGGAGAGATCTTCGACTAGAAGAGGGATGGACGGTTCGGAATGGACGCGTTTCGGTCCCTCGGGCGGGGGCGGCGTGGCGTGAAGCTTCGTCAGAATGTCCGGCGTGCTTCTCATCACCTCGGGTCCTTCGCCGCCCGGCCCAGCCAGCAACTCTTCATTCAGGCACACCGTGTTGAGATCGACCGTGCTATTGGAGAACAGCGCCGCGGGGCCCAGGTTCGCGTCCATTTCTTTCGAGTTTTTCTTGGTGCGGGGCGAGCTGACCACCGGGGGGATATCCACAGGGAAGATGGGAAAGGTTGGACTAGTAGCAGTGTCCCGCGCAAATTTCGGTGTGGCGGGCATGGCGGGACTTCCGGCTCGGCTCCATTGCTGACCTCCAGCTGCTTTGTCTTGCCTGACAATCAACAAAAAACATATAAGTCACACTCAGTTTTTTTTCTTTTTTTTTTCGAATTTTTTGGTGCTTTCAGTCCACACCATTGGTCCGAAGACACAGATGTTGATTAAATAACCTGATTATTTGGCCGAAGCCACTAGTGATGCACGAAAATTTCTTGTCTTGCTTTTGTTCTTGCACTTCTTGCATGCAAGAACAAGAACAAGAGCAAGAACAAGAGTTGATTTTGACCGCAAGAACAAGAACAAGAAGTGACTTGCAAGAACAAGAACTCTTGCAAGACTTCTCGCAAGAGTCTTGCATAAACCCAGGCAGATTTTTTCCAAAGCTTCATTCATGGATTGCAGTCCATATTTTGTGCGAAAAACTCTGCAGACTATTCGACGATAGATTGCACTTGAAATGGCCGCTCGGTAGGCAAAAAACCACATTTGAACAGCATAAAATTCCATGTAGGTACATGCAAGAAATTGCAAGACTCTCGCAGCAAGAACAAGAACAAGAGCAAGAAATTATTTCTACTGCAAGAATAAGAACAAGAACAATATAGGATTTTTACTACAAGAGCAAGAGTCGCTTTGCGAGAACAAGAACAAGAAATGCCGTTTCTTGTTCTTGTTCTTGCATCGTGCATCACTAGAAGCCACCTAACTATTGAGGTTCCTACACCTCCCTGGTTTCCCCTAGCATCCCTATAGGCCTTATGGTTGCTATGGTGACCACAAACGATGCGTTCTGGAATGGTACGTTTACCCACACAAAAAAACTGCCATTAACGACGCGTCGAGGGATGCCAACACCCTAGGCTAGTGCCCAGATACCCTCCTCCCCAGTATCAGCTAACATAAACGTACTTATGCTGGGCGATAAGGTCACAGGCCTTCCCCAGGATGAGAAGGCTGTTAAGGACCCTAAAGGAGGCCAAAGTCAGAAGCACGAGCACCAGTAGCAGCCACGCAGCGACGCTATTCAGCGACAGCGTCTGCACCAACACCCTGAACATGACGACGCTCAGAGGGAGAGAGATGAATCCCATGCGTCGAGACACCCAGTCGCTGTGATCCGTGAACGCCTAAACAACAAACGGGATTTAAGTAAGGACAAAAATATGGGGAATACTAGAGAGCCGGATCACACAGGTTCAAGGGCTGTGGTGGTTCGAACCAATCTAACACTGTAGGTCTCCATCATTTACTAATACACCTCTACTTACTGATATGGACTTTTTGTCCACCATGGGGCTGGATTAGAGTGGCAGAGCACTGAAGAATGAAGCAAGAGGAGCCAGGATCTATCTCCAATCTGCCAAAATTTTTCATGGTGACCGTTGCCCGGACCCATTGGCTCACCGGCTGGGGGACAATCAAAATTACTCACATTCTTTTCTCTGGTCTGGGCAACGTCATAGGCCAGACTGATAGTGTAGTCCCTGTATACGTCAGCAGGCAACTCATTGAAACGACTTATGAAGGCGTGTTTGACCCAATCCACCAGTACTTCTGACACCAGAACCATCATGCAGTCAGGAACTAGGATCCAGAACTGTTCTGAAACATAAAATGAAACGGTGGGGAGCTGGTACTTAGTAGTGCTGCCAGCAGAGCATGACTTTCTACTCCTTGTAATGGTAACTAAGGTAAGGTGTACCTTCTTTCCAGGAGTACTCCTTCATAGTCTGCAGGACGACGATGAGGAGCAGCACGAAGAGTTGGAACCTTTCTCGTACATCAGAGCACGAAACTTGGAAAAGGTTGCTCTTGTCGAACTTCTTGAATACACTGCCCTTCAGCTCTACAAACTAATACAAGAAAGTTACTCACGATTAAGACAATACAGAATCGTAAAATACGTGGCAGCAGAATGACCCTTGAGTTGTATGGTGCCAATTTATGTCTTCTTAATTTTTTATTTGACTACTTCGATGTACAGTTTAAAATCCCCTACCTGGTTAGAGATCATAATGGTGAGGAGGGATTTGTTGCTGGAGTTGATGGCCACATTGAGAGTAGTTGCTTGGAACAGCACCAGCACACTGTGAAGAACTAATCATTGTGTTAAGGAAGTCAACCGAGGAAGTACTAAAATTTATCTTCGATATGGAAGGAACGGGGAAAGAGTGGCCTTCCCGACTTTCAAACCGCCTTAAAAGGATACAGACATAGACGATGGACAGAGCAAGGTGCGGGAGTACGCCCAGATGCTGCCTCCGCCTGTCTCGAGGCTCGATTGCCGTCCAGAACAATGCGCCGATGGTGTCTTGCCCAAATGACGAAAACAGACGATCACTCACCTAAATAAACCAAAATAGATCAAGTGAGGTACCTAGAACAAATAATAACGCTCTTGAAATATCTGAAAGGACTGCAATTTTTTCGCATTCATTCAGGAAGACTTCCTAAAGTAACTATGGACTATTTTTCCATTCTGGAATATATCTATTCAGTACTAGAAACTAAGAATCGAGTTGTTTTTTACCACACAGAAATTCAATAGCGTCCTCGGAAACAGGTCATTAATAACCTCTCTACAGGCTGTTGTCCGACTTGTCCAAATATTTCCTGTTCCTACTCAGCCCTTATAGGTACATAGGCTTCAACGGTTATGGAAACTCGGTTGTGATTCTGACCATATTACACTAAACTTATGTATAGGAGTCACGACAGGTGGGACCCTCCACCTAATAGGACCGGGGCCTTCTAAGGATTCTTCTTCTTTAGTTACCTCCAGCATGTTGAAGAATATGTAAAGCTTGATGACCGACTGGCTCTTGATGAGATGATACATTACGCTAGTGTCTATATACAGGGTCCCGATACAGCACGTCACCAATATACAGGCCTTGAGAAGGTCGCACACTTCACCAGGCTTCAGCATCCGGCCACCTTTTCTCCTGAATATGAAAAGAGATAAATCAGTTAACTGAAGCTGGCTTTTACCAGTCAGCTATAGTTCTCTATAGCGTTATCCTCCTGAAAAGTTGGTGCCTTTCACCATCCTGCCGATAGAGCACTAATCAAAGCGTTAGCTACTGGACTAGTTTTCGGCTACGTTATCCGGAAGAAAAACCTAAAAGGTAAGGTACTGGTGAGAGCGACCCACAGTAATCGAGCTGCTGGACATATCAGAAAGAATGTCGATCAGAAAAACTTTGGTAGGGTCGGGATCGAACCGGTGTGCTCCTCTAATAACTACCATCTATCTAGATGACTCACAGGGCTGTCAAGACAGTTGGCATCCTCCTACTTACCCGCAGCATTTAAGGAGCGGTCTTGATACGACAGCTCCTACCGCGAGGAGTATCCGAAGGGGTAGAAATGTGAACACGAACAGGAAAGAATCCACGCACTGAAAATACGAACAAGAAAAACTTTTTTGGTAGAATAGGGATCGAACCGGTGTGACTCATCACTCAGTGTTCCCCCTACAGTCGACCATCGAGACCACTCATTTATCAAGGCTGTCTCTTCTGATACTTAATTCACAGATATTAACGTTACCTGAAAAACTCCATATGCAAGAAACTTCTCGAGTTCACGGGGTATTTTCATGAAGGAGTACACCTTCTCTCGCTTGGCAGAATACCGCTCTTCATCATGCTCCAGGAAATAGCTACGAGTCAGCTCGATCTTGAGGAAATCCAAGATGGAGGCGCTCTCTACCTTGTCTGTGACAAAAAAAAACGATTTTTTGAACCCTACTTACATGGTTTTCCTATGTCGACTAGGTACCTTACATACGAAGGTGTACCTACCTACTACCTACTTACTTACTTTTCTTTTCATTATACTGCGTGCCGAAGAGGTTATATAAACATACTCCTTACCACGCCACGTTATACCTCAAAGTTACACGAAGGGTTATCTAAAGAAACATACCTAAGTTGACAGCACGTCTTGCAAGTACTTAGGGAGATATGTCATTACAAGTAGGTCTGTACCTACTCAGAAAACCTGCTAGCCAGGGGCCATTCACAAAACACTTCTCCCACCAGTGTCTGATCTCCCCATACAGCACCTAGAGGTCTCTCGATGACGTCAAACAACCCTTGGCAAGGAGCTGACGTACTTACCTCCCCAGTCACGACAGTAATCATCAGGCGGGTCACTCGTGCTAGAATTCGTTCTGAACCGAATTCTCCGGCCCGTTAGTATCCTTTCTCGAACTACTGGCATGGTTTATACAGCCATTTCCCTACTTTATTCAAAGATAAAAAATTTAATTTGTTACAGCTCCACTCTTCCCATTAATTCGCAGCCATTTATTATTGTTTTGGTCGTGGTCATGGAAGGCGTGGAAGCAGAACTTCAATTTTAAATTGTAAATATAATAAATTATTTATTATAATACTTAATAAATTTAATTTTAAAGTTTTATTTATAAATTATAATAAAATTGTCTATAAAACGCGAAAAACAATTAATTTTATTTTGTTAGATTTTTGTCGTGGCACCAACCCATCAGCCATATTGAACTGGAAAAAACAAAGATTGTGCCGGCTTTGTAAATTATTGATTTTTTATTTATTAACTTTTCCATCGTTTTCCAAGCATTAAGTGTAATGGTAAGTATTCACAAACAGGTTCAAACGTTGAAAATAAGTTTATGACATTAGGGATGGTCAATACTTGGGTGGCGGGTGGAAACGTTCTCGATACGCTCTGATACAACTTTTGCAGTATACTTTGAGTTTTTAGTGTAGTCTAATTCAAGAATAATCCGTCGTGCTTCACTGGAAGCACCTCAGCTGTCTTGTCAGTGCATGATTGGAACCTACAGTTTTAGGAGGATTTCCACCCACCATAGCCTCGATATACATTTCACTTGACATGCACGTCAGAGATGAGCGCCAATCAGACAAATTTTGTTATTGATCGTTGTGCGCGCCTGCTCACACCGTTCACGACCTCTACCACTCGTCTATCGAGGCTGTAAGGTTTGAAATTTATAGAAGTAATGAACAGCTGAGACTTTTTAATTTCAGGATCAAATGGACCAATGCAAACAGAAGATATCACTGCTGAAAAAAAAAATAATAGAGGTTGGCAAACTACTGACACAGTGCGATGAGTATAAAGCTGAAAATCGGCAGTTGAAGGAGAAACAGGCTGAATATTACGCGCACCTCAAGAAACTGTATGATCAGTATGTTAAGCTGTTCGCGGTAAGCACATACAACAGATTCATAAGAAAGATGCCAATTAAAACTATTACGTTGCTACTTTTTTACCCTTAAAGCGGAAAAAACCATCGAGGAACACTTGGTTTAGAATAATTTCACTTCCCACTTTTCGTGTATACCTATGTAAATGTTCTGAAATATAACAATGTCTTTTTAAAGCCCAAAATTGAGTGAGTCAGCAAGTTCATTTTGGACGTTAGAAAGACAAATTGTATTGTAGAGCATTCAAATACCCTACAGAGTCCTCAGAAAACATAAACAAACTTATGTGTTGATCCTTAATGGTTCCGGTTCGCAGGAGAAGCAGCAATTAGAAACGGAGTTAGCTTTGTCCCGGGAGGAGGCATCGCGTGCCCTCAGCAGAGCTCAGGCAGCGGAGCTGGACGCAGAGCGGCTCCAGCAGTTGGTCCGTGTGTACCAGAATGAGCGTGAAGAGTACGGCGTTGAAAAGTTGGACCGTTCCCAAAAAAATGTTGGGAGACTCGTCAGATTTGTAATGCAAAGTCGGAAAGAAACCACCAGTAAGTTGTGCTTAAGGCCGAACATAAATTTTTTCCCGCACACTTTATAAGAAAACTATCGGAGAATTAAATGTTCTGAAATATAATAACGTGCGGAATTAACAGGCTGTGTTGTGAGAGTACGATCGAGTGATTTTTGTCAACAAAACATTTGTCCGATATTAACTGATCGCAAAATCACAACATGGCCTGTTAACGACCGTTACAAGTACATATTATAATTCGGAACATTTCAGTATCCAATAGTATCTTCATAAAAATGTGCAGAAAAACGGGAGGGTCGCGGGTTCAAATCCTGGTACCAGCAGATTTTTTACTGGGAGCATGGAGATCATACTCTGAGTCTCAGTAACTTTCTGTAGTTATTTTGTTGAAGTAACATCTAGAAAATTTTGTGTAAGCCCCCGATTACACCTTACAATTTCGAATCCAAATAGGATCATAAAAAAATATGATCAAGAAAAATTGTAAGGTGTAAAGTGAATTGAGTCAATTATGATACAATTTGTATCGGCCGGTACAAATTGTATCATAACTGCTGCGACTACCTTCCTCTATGCTGCGATGTGTTTGTTGTTGTTTGGTTAGTCCGTTGAAAATATGGCGGCTGAGGTAAGTGGAATGGAAATGACCCGTATTTTAATAGAAAATGTGGAGGAGTACGAATTTCTTATAACGATGAATTGAAAGAATATAGCAGAAATTATTTAACCTAAAACGGTTCAAAAAAGGACCCTAAAAATCTTCAAAATTCTATTTTTTTACCATGTCAAGTTGGCGTCACTGCTAAACATGATCCTATTTTTATTGTAAAGTGTATTGCAGTTTTTCTAAAATTTTTATGATGCTAAAAAAATAGGATCATATAAAAATAGGATCATATATTTATTGTAAGGTGTAATCGGACCCTAAGACCATCCGTAAGCAGTAAATAATAACATTGTGGCGTTGTGCTTACAGATGGATGGGCGAAGCCGAAGCCGTTACCGTCTTGGTTTCACTCGATATTGAAGTCTGAAATGAAGCGGCCGAATAGGTGTAGCGCCCCGTCCACGCCCAGCCTTGCCTGGTCTACATGTAGCAGTCCCTTTCCCAGTTCAGAGTCGGGGTTTGATTCCATAAGAAGTTCGCCGTCCCACAGCTCTGAGACACCATCACCACCTCTTCCACCTCTGTTCGACCTCCCTGTGATAGAGCCAGTCAGTGCACTGGGAGATCGAACAGAGGTGGGAGATATGGTAATGGCTCCAAGAACTCGCCTCAATCCGGCGAATTGGGTCACCCAAGACCCGGACACGATCCCCGACTCCGTCACCGGGGAAATCTTCAAACTATTCCATCCCTTCAACGTACCCCTGTTGTCGCCTATCAAAAGTAAACCGAACGGGGTGAAAAATCGCTCAAAACCCAAAGTGACCCCTCTTCCGACCAATTCTGCACTTCAGAACGTCAGTCAAATACTATCACTATCAGGTGTGGAACAGAGTAATGTAGACAAATTGTTGGAATTTACTGCAAGAAAATATGAAGGCAGTCGCATTGTTTTTGGTGTTTCAGAACCGTTTTTACTTTCTCGTGCAGTGCTCTAGCGCCTATACCGTTCATCCGATTTTGATGAAATTTGGTATGGACCTGTCTAAAATCACTGCCGAGGGGCATTTTCAAGAATATTTTGATTGGTCAAAAATTGCGGCCGCTATTGTCAAAAAACCGCCAAAATAATTAAAAAATCGTGTTTTTGGTTAGTCGGACAATCGCCGACGGTACACTTTTCAACACTGAAAAATGGTAAGTGTGTTGACCAATAGATGCTTCGAGGACATTTGCAACTAAAATTGAATTGGTTGAAAATTACGGCCGTTCTGGACCAAAGTTCGATCGTTTCGGCGCCATTCACATTTATTGACCGATTGTCATGAAATTTGGTAAATTTGTGTAGAACCATTTAACTTAAACATCTGTCGAACAAAATTTTGTTATCTTCAAAATTACGGCCGTTGTAGTAAAATAAAGGGTCCGACAATGGTCGCACTTGACTTTCTCGCAATTTTTACGCCAGCGGTATCGAAAATTTTGATTTTTTTTTTACGTAATTTATTTTTTTTGGACCAAAATTTTAACTTTTTCTAAAAAATATTTTGCCATACACTGGACAATAAATTTAGGCACCTACACACCGGATTTCAAACATATCCGTCAAATGGTGAAGTGTCGTTCGACGCGCAAAGTGCGTGTTTTCTATTTTCCATGTCACGGCCTTAATTTTCAAGTAATTGAAAATCTATTGAAAATGACCTTGAAGCATCTATCTGAGACCACTTTCACCAATTTTCAAGGAAATCTGTCGATTAGGGTTGTTGCAAATCCGTCTTAACCAATCAAAAACGTGATTTCCATTTTTGGAAAATTTTCCTACGATAATGCCAATATTGGCCATAATTATTATGTTGGATAAAATTCGTTCGGTAAATCATCAAAGTAGGTTAAAGTACACCTCCCTACCAATTTTTATTGAAATCGATCGAATAGTGCTACCGGAGTGACGACCAACGCGTTTGGGCCAAAACTGGGCCAAGTTATTGGCCCACCTCCAAATGATTGTAAAAGACCCAAAAGCATCTATTCAAAAACACTTTCGCAAATTTTTAAGGTTCCAACTTGATATACGTAGCTTCCACCCCTTCTTAACTGTCAAAAAACACGATTTTTTGCCTTTTTTTGACCATAGCAGGCGCAATTTTTGAGTTATCAAAATTTGTCAAAAAACGGGTCCAGATATTTACATTAGGTACCTACATACCGAATTTGAGCAAAATCGGACGAACGGTGTGACGTCCAGTTGCGCGACAGAGTGACGTACGTACGTACGTACGTACGTACGTACGTACGTACGTTGGACGGACATTTTTTAAAAACCACTTTTTTGGACTCGGGGGACCTCCAGGATCATGGGAAACCCAAAATCTCAAAATCGAAATTTTGCACGAAGACATAACTTTCTCAGCCCATGTATTTCATACGGGCGAGAAAGTAAAAAGTGTCGAAAATGAGTTGAGAATGAGAAACCACGTTTTACTTTCTCGCCCGTATGTAATACATGGGCTGAGAAAGTTATGTCTTCGTGCAAAATTTCGATTTTGAGATTTTGGGTTTCCCATGAACCTGGAGGTCCCCCTAGTCCAAAAAAGTGGTTTTTAAAAAATGTCCGTCCGACGTACGTACGTACGTCAGTCTGTCGCGCAACTGGACGTCACACCGTTCGTCCGATTTTGCTCAAATTCGGTATGTAGGTACCTAATGTAAATATCTGGACATGTTTTTTGATAAATTTTGATAACTCAAAAATTGCACCTGCTATGGTCAAAAAAAGGCAAAAAAACCGTGTTTTTTGACAGTTAAGAAGGCTGGCTAACTTTCTCAGCCCATGTATTACATACGGGCGAGAAAGTAAAAAATCAAAATTTTCGATACAACTGCCGTAAAAATTGCGAGAAAGTCAAGTGCGACCATTGTCGGACCCTTTATTTTAATTGTCGGAACGCATTTGGGACTACAGTTATAAAATGACAGACGTGAGATTTGGTATGAGTGATCTCAGATAGATGCTCGTGGGTCATTTTCAACCGATTTTCGATTGCTTAAAAATTACGCCCGCAAAAAAACTCGCGACACTTCGGTCGATACACCATTGTGCCAGAAACGGCTTTTGTTTGGGCGCTTCGGAGTGGAGCGAAAGGAAATAACGCCTCGCCGACAGAAAGTTCTACAGTTGACAAGGTACGGATACTTACATGCCACAAAGCATTCAAACTCCTATCACTAGCACTCCATAACAAGTACTCTCCATAACGAACAGTCACAATCACTTTATAACGAACTTGGTCCAGTTTTGGTCTGAACACGTTACTCTTCACTCCAGTCGCACAACTGAATCGTTTTCGATAAAAGTTGATGGAGAAGTGTCTTGTAACGTAGTTTGAAGTTGTATACAACTTAACTTCATTATACTGAACGAAGTTATACGAAATAATAATTGCTGGCAATATTGGGAGGTATTATCGTTCGAAAATTTGACAAACAAGGAAATCACGTTTTTACTTTCTCGCCCGTATGTAATACCTACATGGGCTGAGAAAGTTATGTCTTCGAGAAAACTTTCGATTTTGAGAGGTCCCCCGAGGCCAAAAAAGTTGTTTTTAAATAATGTCCGTCCGACGTACGTACGTACGTAACCACGTTTTAAAATTTTTGGATGTTTGGGCTAATTTGCGATTCTGCTGTGTATATTTCGGTTAGTAGTACCTAGTTGTCTTACAGACAGGAGAAAAGCTACGCATATACTAGGTGAACTAGGCACTCACATTACAAGATTTTAATAACTCACTACTTTGGTACTTGTTACAGAAACATTTTGTGAAGGTGCAAGTTGTGGACTGGGCGGTAAAGGTGGTTGTCACCAGTCGTGGGCAGACGACGCAGCTTTCCTAGCATGTCCTCAGTATGACGCACTGCTATGACCGCCGAGACCGCCACCAACTTCTTCACACATGTCATCTTCCCGGGCTACTCTGCAAACTCGATGGTAGGTAAAATAGTGAAATCATTATTTTTGCCTTTCCTTATCGATACGTGAGTATACGTTTAATGAAATTGCGGAACTGGATAACCGGTACGTGCACAACCGTCAATGGCTGTGGCTACCCTAAAAACTAACCCTGGTGCGCTATTTGAACGCGAAACACGCAAATAGGACACCATGTTTAGCTTTCACTGGACAGCGAACACTATCGAACGAGAGAAATGTTGTTGCAGTTACCGGTGTCAATGGAGTTTTGATAATATGACCTAAAAGTCCTGTGTGCACTGGTAGTAGAGAAAACAACTAGAAGATAGTAGGTAGGCTGTAGATAAATACTTAGGTATAGTATCGCCACCCTGACCTGCCTGGCCCGAGGGCATTCTGTGAACAGTGCAGAATGCCCTCGGGCCAGGCAGGCCAGGGTGGCGATACTATACATGAAACAACAACGCACTCCCACCTCTTTATGGGAAGTTTCGGATTGTTGTGATTGGGGACGAATAGATGCAGGTGCATTTTATTTCTATTTACTATTTGTCCTGAAAATGAAGTACCAGCCAGTTGACTAGTATATTGCTTTATTCCAAACAGAGGGAAGGACCGCGGGAGACTAAAACGCTATTAGTTGTCCGATGGGGTGATTCAAGCTTGAAGCAGACTGTATGAGGGAATGAGCTTAAGTGATATTGTTAGAGAAAATTTATTTTGTTACTCACTGTTACTGTTTGTTCTTTATTTTAGTTTGAATGCGGAGTTATTTAATGAAATAGAGACTGCACCATTTGTTGTTTTTGTAAGTAGACTTTTATTTCAGATTATTCATTCGGCTTAAGATAGTAACTGATATATTGGGTATTGATTTTAGATTATAATAGTTTTCAGTTCGGACTGACTCTTTCCAGTCCAGATATTATTGCCGTGGAACCTTGTCGTAAGGAGTAAGAGCCTCCATACATTTGGCGGCGTTCCCAGTGTATGTACAACTGCAAAATTGTATTCGAAGTTCAGAGACAGATGGTAGAGTGTACGAATTATTCAAGTTCCTAACAACAAAATATAAGTGAAAACAGGAAATGGGCTCAAACTTGAATGCATTCTATAGTAAATTTGAAATTTTCAGAGCAGACATAGTAAACTCCAACATGAGACCAAGTCTGGGGAAGAATCCAGCGATAAATTATCAACAGTATCAACGTGCAATAACGATAAGAGGGCTTCCGATGAAAACGCTGTTAAGCTAAGTTCACAGCGAAGTGGAGATGACAATAAGAAGTCCCTCCTTCTGGCAGCTTGTGATACTCCTGGTGTGGAGTCAGTTGTGTCTAAAGTGACGCCAACTTCAGGATCTTCTATCCCTGACACTGATATTTAGTCGGAGACATCGGACGCTGGCGTCTCTGACGGTAAGTTTTGCCTAAGGTGCGATCCAAACCACCACAGTCTCGATTATACATTTCACTTGACGTTCTCAACTTATCAGAGGTGAATGCCGATCATAAAAACTTGATAGGATGGGAAACGAACCGGTTTGACCCGGCTCTCTTCTTTTAAAAACAACCGCCAAGAATCTAGATCAATCGGAGGCTGCTGTCTGTGCGGTGGTTCGGCACCTATTGTTGTAAGTATCTGCATAGCGCTGACGATAATAAGAATACATTGGAGTTGATCGAGTTAACATTACCTACTCCTCCGAGTTACGTATTATGACACCACAGTCCGAAAATCGAAATTATTATATTATTATTATTTATTGTTGTTTCGTAGATTTTGGTGACCATGATTCAGTCGCGAGTGACAACGACTCTTCACTAACAGGAGTACCGAACAGCGAATCTGATGACGAGGTTGCTGTTTTGGCCCAGGCTCCCCCTCCGGTAAGCTGCGGCAGACCGACCAAGCTAACATCAGGCTTCTTTAGATGTCTTTCCAATGAGCAAGAAAACGGACACAAAGAAGCAACATTCGGGTCTTCTAGGATTCTAGGCTGTTCTAGTTCCGCGATTGGTTAAGATAAGATAAGATATAATTGTGCAAATGTAACATTCAATCAGTCAATAATTAACATTGAACATAAAGCAACACAGAAGCAAACAAACGAATAGGTAATAAAGGGTCCGACAATGGTCGCACTTGACTTTCTCGCAATTTTTACGCCAGCGGTATCGAAAATTTTGATTTTTTTTTACGTAATTTATTTTTTTTGGACCAAAATTTTAACTTTTTCTAAAAAATATTTTTCCATACACTGGACAATAATTTTAGGCACCTACGCACCGGATTTCAAACATATCCGTCAAACAGTGAAGTGTCGTTCGACGCGAAAGTACGTGTTTTCTATTTTCCATGTCACGGCCTTAATTTTCAAGTAATTGAAAATCTATTAAAAATGACCTTGAAGCATCTATCTGAGACCATTTTCACCAATTTTCAAGGAAATCTGTCGATTAGGGTTGTTGCAAATCCGTCTTAACCAATCAAAAACGTGATTTTCCATTTATGGAAAATTTTCCTACGATAATGCCAATTGTTGGAAAAGGTGAAAGGGAGCGTAGTACCACTAATCACCGCCAGGGGCGCCACCTCCTGGGCCCCTAAGTTTTCTACTGATTTTGCAAAAAGTTGCAAGAGTTAGCATTGTTGTTGTCAAAGTTTGCTTATAATGTCTAAGTCTACTACTTTTTATCGAAGGAAAATACTAAAATTAAAATGAGTTCTGATCCTCCTAAGTATGTTGTTGATCTTTATTAACTTAAACTACTGAACAGTAAGGATGGAACTGGTTCCACCAACAAATTACTAATTTGGAATGTAAAAAATACCACATAGTTCAGTTCGATTTCACGCTTTGGAGTGCCTACAAAGAGGAACTAGTTACTAAAGCAATTTTTAGTTATATTTATGTTTTTAGAGTGGAGGCATGGTCGAGGTGGTCACTTAACACTTCGAAATGAAGAGTTAATGACGATGATGGACGACGGTGGAAGAAGCTGAACACTATGGCGTGAAGGATCCAGCAGTGATGTGACATCACATTCGTAGGCAGCACGATGCTTACTTCAAGCAGCCATAACTGTAAGTACTTTCACAGTTATAAGTTATAATGCATACCATGATATCAGACTCTATTGTGAACGGGTGCGTGGATTTCGCCAGATCGTAAAGTCTACTATAGTGTCTCCTAAAAGTTGACTATAGCGTTATCCTCCCGATAAGAAAACGATGCCTTTCACCATCCTGCCGATAGCACCGCTAGTAGACTTAAAACGGTGGTTTAAAGTTTTCGGTGACTTTTTCGGGAAAATAAATTTACGAACTTCATCTGCACGGTAAGGAACGGGTGAAAGTAACCTTTACTTGCAGGGAAATATGTAGGAGGTTTGGAAAATAGTAGGTACAAGGAGGACGGCTTTAAGAAGTTGCTAAAATCTACTTTAGTGTCCCCTAAAAGTTCAGTAAAGCGTTGTTGGGGCCACCCTTTAGTTAGTACTAGTACAGGGGTTGGGTGGATAAACCCAGAACTAGATCATTTAAATAATTAGCTGGCGCCAAGTACCCCAGCTATGCTGGAGCTAAGTACCCCAGCTATGTTGGAGCTAAGTACCCCAGCTATGCTGGAGCTAAGTACCCCAGCTATGCTGGAGCCAAGTACCCCAGCTATGCTGGAGCTAAGTACCCCAGCTAGGTTGGAGCCAAGTACCCCAGCTAGGTTGGAGCCAAGTACCCCAGCTATGAATTAGCAAGGGGACCCAGGATCTAGTCTTAACTTGTCGAGATTTGTCCTGGTGAATCTTGCCCAGGACTGGGTCTACCCGTGCAGCTCTGTTGGGTACTTAGCGTTCACCGGCTGGGGGAAAACTCAACTGGTCCCCTTTTTAACCCTTTCTAGCCCTTCAAGACTGTACTGCTACGGACTTTTTTTTATAAATAATAATAATAATAATAATAAACGTGTATTGTATTCGTTTACATTTTCCTTCAGTATTAACCCATAGCATATATACAATGTATATATAATGTATATAATGTATTTATTGTGTGTTTATGCCTTTCTCTTTGTTTGTAGCAATGATGACAACAGGGTCCTTGCCTTCTTCGCCTTTTTCTTCTTCTGCTGTGGAAGGATAGCTGGAGTTCCAACTTCAACTTCAACCGTATCGCTCTCTACATGTCCCACAAGAAAGGGAGAAATCATCACAAATCGACCATGCCCACAAACTTGGGATACCTGTTGTGTGTACCAAAGTTAGTCGAATCGTTATGAAAATTTGTACATTTTTTTTAGCTCATAGGTATAACTTAAGGACCCGTCAAACCGTTGTTTGGTGTCTCGAAAATTGTGAGTGATTATTCAAAACAGTTTGTTTAAAATTTTTAATGACAAATTTTCGTTTATTTCTCTAATAACCCGTATATTCTCCGCGTTTTGCCTGTGGCCCGTATTTCCGCACTAAGATACATGTAAAAGAATGACAGAATTTTCAGTGACGTTTATTTCACATATAGTTCAGTATATACAACCAAAATTGTACAGTATCTTTTTCAGTCAAATCAGTCTTTATAACCAAATTATATATTTGTCACACACTTAAAAAGATACATGAAGTAATAAGTGTTTTTCGCCTAATGTTTAACAGTAGATTTTTGGGATAGCTAAAGAGTAACGATCACTGGTCTGTTTTTCCAGCAAATATTTGAAGTATCTTTTTCAGTTAAGCAAATCAGTCTTTATAGCCAAAGTTTACAATATGTTTTTGCAATGACCAGTTTTCACGATATATACCTACGTATTACAATTTTACCATGTGGTTTCTATGTAATGCCCAGTATTTATAGACGACATTTTGTAATAGTGATCTACAGATAACAAATTCTAGTTAACGTGATTATACTTTTTCTATATTACATGTTTCACGTATAAGTTTTATATATACCTACATACTTTCAGTTACGTAGCTAAAATGTTCAAAAAGAAATCAGTTCGTATATCTTTTCACTTAGGAAAATCATGGAACATCATGGAACATGGATCATGGAGCTTTTCATATAATCATTTTGTAATTTGTCTTTGGCTCTGCTTCAGCAGGTGATGCATTTTTGCCTCCCTTAAGGTTAATATTGCGAACGTTCAATTGTTTTTAATTTTTTGCCTTCGGTCGAGAAACTCAGAAAGAACTCATTAAGAAGCGTCAACAAACCTGCATGATATTTACGGTCTTAAGTGAAAGTAATAATAATTATCAACCCCCGGGTGCATTGCGTGGCGGTGAGTCATTTACGACAACTAAAACAAAGAAAACAAAATTAATAAATCAATAAACAAATAGTTATTGAAACAGGAACTTCATGTTTTTGGTGAATGGCACGCTCATGTTTTTCTTGATTTGAAGGTATTATTCGTTTATCATTCTTGATGCAACTGTCCAGTGGCTTGACAGATTCTCCAAATAGCCTTTTGCCATTGGCTGGCGTATCGAACTGTAGACATAAGTAATGTTTTTACGTCACTGAGCTGGCAAGTGTTCAACAAACATGTATGGATTTCCAAATATTATTAAATTCTATACTGCTTGATAAAATGTTATCATAATAAAAGGATAAGAAGGGACGTAAGTATCCATTAACGTTTTTCGTGATAACGTATTTAATCCAAAACTTAATCCTAACTCCCCAAAAATATCTTATGACTGGCCTGGTTCCATCCATAAGAGCTTTGTTTACCTGAACAAATTAACAATTTCCCGTGCGTTGTGGGAAAATGACTTGTGTCTAGATAATGGAAAGCACCCCTATGGTTAACAGGTAAGTTCAGCTAAACAGGTAAGTTACCCAGGTATTTTATCTCGTGTACTGAGAATTATCTGCTTACTTAGTTCGTCGTCAGGTATGACAAAGGGAGCGTCTTCCCCTTGATCAGCTGGCTGTGGAGGGACGTCTTGCTGTGGGCGACGGCGGTTGACACGATGCACTCGAACTAGTCGCCTCACAAGACGATTATTCTGTAGAAAAAACAGGCCAGACGTCTGTATGTTTCAGAGGTAGGAGTAGGAGGGTGGAGGGGACAAGCCAGGCAACCAAGCGAGCAAGAACTTTTCGTCATGCTCAGCTGGCAGCACTGCCAAACACCAGCACATCGTTCCGAATCACCACAGCCTTGACATACATTTGAACAGAAATACCGATCATAAAAACTGATATGATCAGGGTAGGTAGGTGCCATGCTCTGGACCACTCGGCTATCTTCGGCAGCTTCGGAGGAGTTCTGAGAACTTCCACTGCCATTCTCGCTTTCATTTTGGATGAGGGATGACCCATTTTGGCCTTCTGCTTAGGTTACTTTTTCTGGCCCAAAGCAGTATTTTCGATTTACAGTACCTATAGTTCCGTAGTATTTGCTACAGGAAAATGGATCCAGGAACATATTCCTTAGGGTAATTTGTATGGAAACCGACCTTAAGTCGTGAGGTAGGAGCACAGTTGATATGTCACGGTGAAAATTATAAAAGCTATTGTAATTTACGACCATTTTGAGAACTTCCGTCGGTTAGGGTCCGGGAAAGGGGACCACCGAAAGTTTTTTCGTCAAAGGGTGATTTTGAGATTTTCATTTCATTAGACGTTTCAAGCCATCCTGAGTTCAAAAAAACTAATTTTCATTTTTCGAAAAACTTAGAAAAATTTCGGTGGTTCCCTCGAAAAAATTCTAAGTTTTTAATGTTTTAATAAATTCATATCTCCTTTGTTTTGGTGAATTTTGAGTTACTGTATTAAACTTTTATGTTCGTCTCTGTACTACCTAAAACTTTTCTCCCAAGAGTTTTTTCATAAACCCAAAAATAATTTCGTTCAAATTTGAGTCCACTCGTTGGACTCTGCCAAAATTTCGAAGATTTTTTTTTTACCTTTTTCGAAAAACATTCTTAGACAAAAGATGTAGGTAATGTTAATACAAACAAAAAATTATTATATATTATTTCAACATCTTTTATAACAGCTGAGTTACACTAACTTTACGTTTTCAAAAATTGATATCTAGGCTATTTTTAAATATTTTGGGTCGGTGTATTACACTTTTTTCTTTGTATTAACATTACCTACATCTTTTGTCTAAGAATGTTTTTCGAAAAAGGTCAAAAAAAAAATCTTCGAAATTTTGGCAGAGTCCAACGAGTGGACTCTGCCTCAAATTTGAACGAAATTATTTTTGGGTTTATGAAAAAACTCTTGGGAGAAAGGTTTTAGGTAGTACAGAGACGAACATAAAAGTTTAATACAGTAACTCAAAATTCACCAAAACAAAGGAGATATGAATTTATTAAAACATTAAAAACTTAGAATTTTTTATGGAAAATGTTAATATTAAATATTGTGAATAAGTTCCACAATCAGAGTGTTGCTCAAGTCTTACTAGGTAGGTACGTCAGGTCACAGCTTCGGTTGCCTGCTGACCTGACTAGTCCTTGAGCAGCAACACTCGAGGGCTCGACGCTGAACTCTGAGGTAGGTAGGTACCTATAGGTAGGGTAATGTAGGTACGTTGAACAGAATAATTACGCCTCCCCGCGGCAATATTACACTAGGTACCTACCTGCCTATCAGTAGGTAGTCACTTAGAACTAGGGGTTTCCAAAAACGGTTTTGTTCTTTTTGTTCAGAACAAAAAGTAGACTTAAGAAGAAATTTCACAATGATCTAAAACCGTTCAGAAACAACAATTCTCATTTTCGATGTGACTGACGTTTAAGGTAGGTACCTACCTACCTACTGTCACTCTCATCCATGAGATAAGGACGATGCTCTCAGTCAAATCTAATAGTGAAAAAATACAGGAAAACGCAAAGAAATTAAGTATAAATATTATCTAGATATTAAAAAAATAATGTATAATAAATTTATAATGAAATTTTAAGTGGCATTAATACCTATTGAAGTAATGGTATTTTTCAGTAATAGTTACTCACACGACTCTACTAATAATTTGATCTAATATGCCACGAACTTTGGTTGAAACTGTGCAATTATTCAATGAAAATGTTGATTATTAAAAATTAAATATATTTAAAATTAATCTCCTAAATATTCAGACTGACACTCATATTTTTCAAAATTAGCACTACTGAGCACTATTTGGCACTCGTCGGCCATTTTTTTAATATGTTATTTGTTATCGATTAGACTCGGTGATTCGGTGCAGTCGGCACTTTCGGCAGTCGGCGTACGTGTGAGTGACTGAGCGGAAGTGGTTGGTTCCTCTCACAAAATTACTTAATTTTTGGCTTGTGCTGGAGTTTCATCTTGAGTGAAAATGGACAAATTAAACATGAGTTTGGACGAAATTGTAGAGAGGTCGAAGCACGGTTTGATTCCTCTCATTGAGTGGCCGAGTTCCCGTGCAGCGTCCCCCTCGCCACCCCGTGTTGCGAGGGGTGAAATACCACCCCTAATGCCACAGTATGACAGAGCTGTAAGTATTTATTTGGAAGATAACATGGCAGTACCTAAGTACCTACCTTATAAGTTATTCGGGCTGCGCTGCCTCAGAAAGTTAGCAACTGAACTGCGGCGTGATCAAGGGCTTTGGGGTCTATACCAACCTGTAGGTATAATATGTTAGCCGAGTGGTCTCGATAATCATATTTAGAGGAACACTGTGAGCTAAGAGTAGGCTTCGGTACCTAGGTACGTCATGCGTCAGTTCAGTTCCAGTAGCTAGGTATAGGTACCTACCTACCATCAAATTTTTTTGGTCTGCATTCACCTGTGATGTTTTCAGCTAATTTTTTCAGTGGTCCCTTACGAAAGATATCCTACTTATGTTTAAACCAATCCGTCTATCCCATCCTCTAATCAAAATCATTAATAACTCCCTTGTGGATCTCCCTACCCCATCAAATATTTCAGCCATATGAAACTTTGGCTCCTTATTAGGCCTTTCCTTAGCCACCCAAATTGTTACTGGCCTTTTTCTTGCTAGGAGAGCTGGTTTTTTTTAACGATTTGGCTGAAGCCGAAAGAAGAATTGGCTGAAGCCGAATATGAGAGGGCCGAAGCCAGTTTAGGAGTGGCAATACATCCATGTCGTAAGCGGAAAAGTTTTCCGCTACGCCGGGATTCGAACCCGGACCTCTCAAGACACAAAGCGAACCCCTTGACTACTCAGCCAGTTGGGCACTGAGAGGCACTGGGGAGCAGGATTTGGTTGGCTGAGCACGACAGATAATTCTGAAAATGGTCTAGTTGCTATTTGGCTTGTCTCCCCATGCACCCCTCGGTTAACTAACTATCTCTTATAAAGTTCCCTCTCTCGGTAGGCATCATGCTACATGGCGAGGGGAAGTAACGCTTCCTTGCGAACTTTCAAAATCAACCAGCCAATAATTGAATTTCCCCCTAGCTGGTTGCCATAGTAACGCCTTTGAGAGGACCTTTCCAGCCTGTTGAGCGGAAAATATCACAAAGAGATTCCCCGTCCGACCCCACCCGATTTAGAAACTTTTCCCCCTGGCACTGGTGTGATCACTGATCAGACGCTTTATGGTCTATGTATGTTAGAGAAATACTGAGACCAGGCACATGCCAGTTCAATCCCGGCACATTTTCTCTGGTCGGTATGTACTTCTCTCTATGTTCAACATTTCAAGTGAGGTATCGAGGCTGCAGTGTGAACCTACTCCATGCACGGTGGGTGGAGAACTAAGGGTGCGTCCTACCATGCCCAGTTAAAATTTAACTGGAGATTTACCATGTTAAATTTAACTAAAAAGTTAAATTTAACATGGTAAACATAGGACCAAATCTCCAGTTTAATTTTAACTGGGCATGGTGGGACGCACCCTAATTAAATTTAATATTTCAACGCAGTTTCCCTAGAAGTCTTTCATTAGCAAAAATCAAGATGAGACCTTAATTTCCTGAATTTTTAGGTGCAGACAGAAGGCATAAATGGACTGTTCGGCGGGGCAGTTTCGCAGAGAAGAGGGGCCAGTCTTCCCTCCTTCAGCGGTGGATCAGCCCAAATTTATTTATCCAACTTGCAGTACCATGTCTCAGAAGACGACATCATCGTACGTATCCTAAAGTAGTCCTCGCCCCTCCGAATCATCCCAAAACTCTTCACTTGTGTTGATCTACCCTTGAAGAGTTAAAGAACTCCCTGTCGGGTGTCGTTACTCTCTTCCAAGAGTGGAGTATAGTACCTGGAGGTTTGGAGGTAGCGCAGCGTGCAGCCCTTGGGGATAAACGTTGGGTAGGTGGGGTGCTTCTTTTTACTTGCTGCCAAAATGGCGAGAAAGTATTGCTTTCGTGAAAAATTTCCAAATTGAGGTTTTAGGTTTGTTTGTGATCTTGACGGTCCCATGAGTCACAGCATGTGGTTTCTAGAAAATATCTGCCCGTCCGTCAGTCAGTGATCGCTTCATCTCAGTTAATTTTTGTAATTACCTCGGTCGTAACATTTCACATACAGTAATGCCGGCGGTGCTATGGAGTGGAGAGATGCTCGAAAATATACAGTCAGGGGAGTCAGGCAGCACGGTCAGTAATTGGATGCAGAGGTTATTGACAGAAGCTGTGTGTAGACGGCATAGAGATTGTATTAAGAGGAAGGGGGGAAGGGAGCACAAAGCTGTTACCATGGCAGCCGCCGTGTGGAGGGGGGAGACAAAGCCTTTCCTGTACAGCCACCGAAGTGGGGAGGGGAGGGGACAACGCCAAGACTCACCCCTGGCAGCCTGTTGCTATCGTTACCGTAACTATGGGATACACCTGAAGTGATCCATCATCCTTAGATCAATATCAATCGTCACCCCATCTGCCCGCATATTGCCATACAAATACAAGTCACTGTTACTTTCTCGCTAGTCAATATGACAATAAACCGTTGTTTTCATGAAACATTTCTAAATCGAGATTTTAAGTTTCTCATGATCCTAAGGGTCTTCCAAGTTGGTTTCTGGAAAAAGTCTGTCTTATTCCCTGCTCCATGCTCCAGTGCCTACCCGGTTTTGATGAAATTTGGTATGCGTTCATCTGATATGACGTCTCAGGTATTAATGATAATAAAAGCAATAACGTAACGAAGTTACTGATAAATTGGTGATGGAAAAAATCCTGTTGCGTTAGGATTGATTTTACCCCCCCCCCCCCCCCCCCCCCCCTACAATTACTGACAATTACTGCGGTCGGTCTGAAGTGATATCCTCTTGCCTTGACAGGACCTGTTCTCAAACATCGGCCCTGTGAGGTCAGCGACAGTCCACTACGATCGGATGGGCCGGTCGCTTGGTATAGCAGACGTGATGTTCAATCTTCGCGCGGACGCCTTCGAATCCATTAAAAAGTATAATGGAGTTACTCTTGTCGGGCAGCCCATGATGATCAAGCTGATGGACGAGGACGAGGACGAGGTGGATGGCGGCGGTCGCCGAGGTTCTGGGAGGGGCCGCGGCCAAATGCGGGGATCGGAGCAAATGCAGCCCCACCGCCGTAGACAGGGCAGAATCTCGCGGAAACGCAAAGGACGTAAGTTAAAAAGGAGCACCACAATTGAGTTTTACGTTAAAAAGACTTCACATAACAATTTAACAATCGAGTGATTTTTAGAAACTGCTGGTATATTACACTATATCAAACAAAACAATTCCTTTCGACAGTCTGGAAAAGAGTACGTACATTTCGAAGTTTATTTCGGCTCATGAATCGTTTAGAAGGATTTCAGTTGACTTGGGTCCATTAACAACGCTGATACTGCGTTTTCAACCCCCTACAGAAAATAAAAGTGATTTTACAGTCTGTTTTCCCCCCAACCGGTGAAGGCTAGGTACCCAGCGGGCCGGAAATGACGGCATATCGGAACCCGACTCTTTCCTTTTCTGACCTTTTTTTGTGTTACAGTTGGACCGAGAGGAAAACGTTCTAAACGCGCTAAGCTTTTTTGGACGCGGAAATGGGTGGTTGGAGGAAGCAAGCGCGTGTGAGGAGTGGACAACTGCACGGCACCAAAGTTGCGCACATGCATTGAAATTACAATTTCAGATTTTAAAACTTCAGTTCATTTGAGTGGCCCTGTAAATGCCAAATAAACACGTACTACCACGTAGATTGACAGTAGATTAGAGTAGAATGTTTTTTTGTATGTGTAGTTACAGAAAATGTGTTTTAAGTGTGCAATACAGAAATTAAGTTCCATTTACACACTGCACTGTGTGTGCAGATAAAATCTCATTTAATTGTTTTAATTACATAATATAGGTAGGTATGTACCACGTAGATTGACAGTAGATTAGAGTAGAATGTTTTTTTGTATGTGTAGTTACAGAAAATGTGTTTTAAGTGTGCAATACAGAAATTAAGTTCCATTTACACTGCACCGTGTGTGCAGATAAAATCTCATTTAATTTTTTAATTACATAATATAGGTAGGTATGTATAATAAGTTAATACCTAATTGTATTCTGAAATACAGGGTTCTATTTCTAAAGCAGTTCAGTTTAAATTTTTTCTTACTGAGTCCATATTTAGGATTAAATACGAGTAATAAGGATGACTTTCATGAGTCCAACTTAACGATAACGTAAATTGTATAAATATTCCAAGCATAATGTTCCACCATCCTGTAAACCTTGCAATAACACTTGCGATAAGCTAAACATATATGCTTAGAATATTTATAACATTTATCTTGTCGTTAAGATAGACTGCAAGTGAAAGCCACCCTAATACTGTGTCCCATACAAACGTTGTACCTACCTATCAAGAAAAATGTTAATGTGTTATTCGTCAATTCTGAGAAAAATGTAACTGGCAGAGAAGCTGATGCAAGGAAAATTGTATCAAGGATAAATCAAGAACGTGTCACTGGAACCTTAGAATAGGTAGGTATATTATGAACCTGATAAGTAAATGATTTTAAAGCTGTAATGTTAATGTAAGTATTACACTGGACCGGATTACAGCAATGGCAAGATTGAAGGAAGAGGAGTTTCGACTAGTTTCGAGAGTTTCCCTGGTGAATCATGCCTCGCCATGGGCCTATGGATCTATACAGTGACACCACTTTAGCCTCATACTTAATGTCTAACAAGACTTTGTTGGAGAAAGAAAAAATTTTCGGGTCTTATGCAAACTCTAAAAAAGGTGGATTTCACCAGTCTGACTTAACGATAAGATAAATTGTGTAAATATTCCAAGTGGGAAGAGGCAAACAGTCCTCTAAACCTTGCGGTAAGCTAAGCATATGCCTGGGATATTTATACAATTTATCTGGTCGTTAAATTGGGCTGGTGGAAGCCACCCTAAGCCTTTTTACTTTCTCGCTCGCCACACATGGTGAGAAAGTAGGTAAGGTACTTCTTGTTTTCGTGCAAAATTTTGAAATCAAGATTATAGGTTTCCCATGATCCTGGGAGTTCCCTTTAGTCAAAAAAATGGTTTCAGGAAAAAGTCCGTCCGTCCGTTCGTCCATTCCCTGCTCCACAGCCTATACCGTCCACCCGATTTTGATGAAATTTGGTATGCGACTGGCGACTGTCTAAAATCACGACCGAGGGATTTTTGATTGGTCAAGAATTGTGGCCGTCAGTGCCAGAAAATCGCGAAAATAATTGTAAATGTGTTGACAGGTAGATGCTCGAGGGTCATTTGGAACAGAATTTCAGTTAGTTGAAAATTATGACCGTTTTGGACCAAAGTTCGATCGTTTCGGCGCCATGACCAATTGTCATGAAATTTGGTACATTTGTGTGAAACTACATTACCTTTTCACTGTAATGAACTGATAAAGGAATAATTTATGTAATAGGTACCTACTAAACTAAAAAACCGAGCAAGAAAATTAGTTTCTACTAGCAGTGGTTCTCAAACTGTGTTCCGTGGAACCATTTTGGTTCCGCGAAACCTTGCCGGGGTTCCGCGAAGCCTTTTCCGTGCTTCAGGGAATACAATTTTAGTTTAGTTTAGAAAATTGAAATAGAAAAATGTATCGTGTATCCAAAGTTGCAGTACGCTTCCTTCTGCCGTTCCCTACAAGCTACTCCTCAGAATGTGGGTTTCGACTTATGTAGGTACCAAAACGAAATTCCGTAATAAGCTGGACGCAGAATCGGACATGCGGCTTCAGTTGTCACCGATCGTTCCAGAATTTTCCAACCTGTGCTCGAAAAAACAAGCGCATACTTCGCATTAATATGACATATCGTGAAATATTTCCATGTGCCTCTCAGTGGCCGAGTGGTCAAGGGGTCCTCTTTGTGTCCTGAGAGGTCCGGGTTCGAATCCCGGCGGAACGGAAAAATTTTCCGCTTCCGACATGGATGTATTGGCTTCGGCCCACTACTAAACTGGCTTTGGCCCACTCATATTCGGCTTCGGCCACTTCATCTTCGGCTTCGGCCAAAAACATCTAATAAACCAACTCATCGGCGCATATGTTCTCTGAACGTCGCGCGTTAAAAAAAAAAAAAAAAAAAAAAAATTTCTATTCTCATTAAATAACGATTTCAATGTTAATGGTTGTTATTTCCTAAAAACCCTGTGAAATCGACGATCCAATGTTTAAGGTTCCACCAAAGAATTCCCGACTAAATTTGGTTCCGCCAGCCAAAAAGTTTGAGAACTAAAGTAGAACCTTTTAGTTGGTTTTTTGTTAGTTTTTTTGTTTTAGAAATAAAAAAACCTCCTCACTGTCTCAGAGAAGGGAAGTCACTTCTTTCGTTCGTTTAGGTTACTATTACCTACCAAAGTTTCGACAATTTTTTTTACATATTTTTTATTCATCATTAATAGGAGCAAACATGCAGGAGACAGTGGCAATTCCTACTTTCTACCTATCTAATGTAATATCCATCTTCACAGCGTACGAAGTAATATCTTCTTTCTTCGGTACTCCCCAGCAAAATTCCAACGAGAGCTCTTTCTGAATGGATCGACGGATTCACAATATTGCTCCTCCAATTTTCCTGTTACTCCAACAGGGTCTACTTGGTTGGTGCGGCCAGTATAGCCAACATGCTGCTTTTGCAGTCGATCAGACTGGATTCCTCCCCAATGTAGGTCAGATTAAATGGAGTGGCGAATTCGATAAATTTCGCGACACTCTCAAACGCCAGCCTTTCCGCCACAAAAACCACGGGCAAAGTTTGCCGGTATCTAAACAGATAATACAAAAACATTAGCAACAACGTCAAACTGAAACATATCAGAAAAAAGCTCCCATAAATTTTATAGTACAAAAAAGAACAGTCGCTTCCATATCCAATTCTGAGATCACCAACTACTAGCAAGTCGTCCACAGCCGAGGCATCTGGGATTCTATCTTGAAATGGGTACTCAGCTAATCAGAAATTCAAAAAAATAATAAACTAAAAATTTGTCTATCTTATTATGCGTCTAGGCAGTCGTGTTTGTTTACGTTTTCTGCACATTTTGTGAGGATACTATTGGTTATTTAAATGTTCTGAAATGCAATGTGTGTTTTTAACGGCCGAAATTAACAGGTTGTGTTGTTTTACGATCGGTTAATTTCGGACAAAATCGTTGTTGACAAAAATCACTTGATCGTAAAATCATAACACAGCCTGTTAATTTCCGCCTTTAAAAAGACACATTATACTTAACATTTAAATATCTAATACCTAGTTTTCTCACAAAATGTACAGAAAAAAATGAAAACAAATAGCGAACGTATGTTTTAGACTCACAAAGAAACCTAAGTGGCGTATACACAAGAAACATCGAAGGGCCCCCTTCGAAAAGCCAAAAAAAATACTCTAGGATGGCTGCCTAATAGGATTACCCAGTATCTATCCTAAATACTTACGATATCATCATTTGTTTGAGCGCTGATTTCCGTTCTCGGTCTATGAACCAGCCCATGAGCTGGCCGGACATCTTCGGAGAGTTCAGGTACAACACGAAGAAGCGGTTGTAGTTGCTCGTGTACCACGCACGCGCAACACTCAGTGCGTGCGCTATACACTCGTCTTCCATTTCTTCTTGTGAAATACTACTAATGAAGGTAGTAAGATCTGAAAATAAAAGTCTCAAAATTGAAAAAAAAATACATACCTACCTATCATTATCTGTCTCCAATTAATTTCGGATATTTAAGAAGTTATAGGCACTTTCATATCAGAACATTTAAAATCCAGTAGTCTCAAAAAATGGTCGGAAAAACGTAAATATTATTTCGTCTAAGGCTGAATTTCACCACTTTCCGATAGTGTCTATAACGAGAGGATTTAACGAACGGATTTATGTTATCGTATGTTTAGCTTACGACAAGTGCGATCGCAGAGAAACAAGTGCAAGCGCAAGGCATTTGTCGTAAGCTAAACGTACGAAAACTTAAATCCGTTCGTTAAATCCTCTCGTTAAAAGACACTATCGGAAAGTGGTGAAATTCAGCCATAAACTAATTACACTTTTCCGCTTGACAGGAAGAACAACAAACAGCGGTATGTCTACAGCATTAATCTCCAAACTAGTTACTATCTCACCTTGTTTGTTATTCGTGTATAGGAAATTCAGTATCCTATAGGCAGTGAACTCGTTCCGGTGTTCACCACCAACCTCAGCATGGAGCATTCGCAGCTGGGTCTGACACTGGTGGAACTGCTCCACGTCACTATTTTGGAGGTAGATCCGCGCGTGAGTCTCGTAAACGAGGACAGTGAAGGCGTCCCGCACGCCTTGCACCTAAACAGTAGTGGAAGAGGGGTTACTCCATGAATAGGACCTGCAGTTAGTATAAATATTTCAGCGACAATGGTCACACTTGACTTTCTCGCATTTTTCAGCCATAAGTTTCGATTTTTTTTTTTTTTTACCTTAATTAATTAACTTCGGCCACAATTTCAATTTTATCGGTTTAATATTTTGCACTACACTGGACAATAATTTTATGTTCAAGTGATTTTTGCCCAAAAAAAATTGTCCAAAATTAACAGATCGTGAAATCACAACATAGCGTTAAAAAGACATTTAAATATCCAATAGTTTTCTCATAACGTGTGCAGAAAAAACGTAAATAAGCATGATCATGTGCTCGCTCTTAAGGAGGCCAAAAACAATGTGTGAGGTTCGGTGGAAGTTATGCACTGCTACAAAATTCAAGCTGATCAGGAAAACCTATTACGAAGAGACAGCAGTATGTTGGGGACAGTTTCTCAGTGGCGGGTATATTCGAACCTGGCTTCAATAGCTTACCAAACCGGACGCCTTGCCCACTCGGCCGCAGTTCCACCCCATGATTCGAATTGGGTCTATGAGCCAAATCCAAACCGAATCTAGCTACCCTTGCACTTTTCCAAAAAATAACGTGCATACGTAACGAAATTATTCCCATCAATCCGGGAGCCTTTTTCGGGTAAATCGAACACTTTCCAGCATTCGTGCTGTGCAGTTTTGTACAATCGAGCATTGCGCATTGCGTCAGTGCAGTGAATAGAAAGCAGGTTACCATAAGGTCCTTCCTGATGGACTTGAGCTGGTCGCAAACGTAGGAGTAGTTGTAAGTAACGTTCCACCGATCTACAGCCATTGTCAGCGACTCCCGAAGAATCTCCACCGGACGCACCTGACTGGGGTCCGGGGCCTGAAAAAAACAAAACCTACGTATTTAAGGGTATTACAGTATACTATTACAGTAAATTATAGTGTCTCCTTTATGTTATCGTATATTTAGCTTATGACAAGTGCCTTGCGATAGCACTTGTCATAAGCTAAATATACCATAAGATAAATCTGTTCGTTAGAAGACACTATAGTATACAATAAGGAGTGGTGAAATCCAGCCTTAGCCTTAAAGGGCTGGGAAAAATTACGTTGGCCTCCCGACTATAGTTCCAATGATCATATGGCGATAAGCCTGCGATGTCTACATACATTTGCTTATATTTATGTTCTTTCTTTGACAATTTATTGAGGACACTGTTGGATATTTAAATGTTCTGAAATATAGTGTGTCTTTTTGGCGTCGAAAATTACACAGCCAATTAATTCCTGACGTTAAAAAGGCACATCATATTTCAGATTTAAATATCCAACAGTGTCCTCAAAGAATTGTCGGAAGAAACGTAAAGAAATAGCAAATGTATTTTCCGTCTTAAGGCAGGAACTGTCCATTTACAGTTATTTTTAAAATCTCAATTATCGCAAAAATCTAACCGAATTAAGGCGAAGGAATGGCTTCTCTACATCTGAGCACGTGCCGACCACTTGGCAGTCCGTCGCTTCGGGCTTACTGAAGTCCCCGTCCGTGTCCATCTGCGAGTGGACGGTGGGACTGTTGGGTGCGAAACGTGCCGCCCTCTGCTGCAGCAGCTCCTCCGATACCATTATACTGTGCGACAATCCTGACTCTAGCAGCTTCCAGCTGTAATTAAGTTAGATTGGTTACAGGAGGGATGTCATGTATAGAGTTAGGTAGGTAGGCCTGGTAGAAAAGTGGCGCTCGGGCTGTGCCCTGCCGATATCATATACTGTTTCATTTCATATTATTGTGGCAATTAAAAAAATATTATAAAAAAAAGTTATCATTGTCCAAGTCATTCTCTATTGGAGTAAAGTCTCGTAAGTACCGTTACCCTAACCCTTACGCTACGCCACTACAAGGTTAATAGGAAATCGTCAATTTTGTTCCATGTCTACCGTTTCTACCCAAGAAACTGGACGGTCTTCTCTCAACTGAGCATGGTAGGATGCAACCTTAGTGTAGTGATATAAATAACAGTGAGAGAACATCAATAAGTTATCTAAGTAACTTACTTCGTGTTCCAGTTGTTTAAACTGCGGTCTTTACGAGACCACGAGCGTCTACGGCTCCTACGGCGGTGGTTATTGTGATCGCTGGAAGACGATGACCGGGACCACGATCCGGAGCGACTCCGAGAACGGGATCTGCGTCTGGAAATAGAATTTCGGTTATTTATGGTGGATTTACATATTTATAATTTTTTCACCGAGAAGTGTTTACTGTTTCTTAAACATGGGTGTCACATGTTGCAAGAGCAACAAAATTCCAACTTGAACTCACACAGCCGATGTGGAACCTTGGACTTACGAACCTGAATTGAAGACATCTAGCTTCTCCACCTCACGAGTAAAGACAACAAAACAAACCTGCTCGTGAAGCTGGAGGATATTTGATACAGCCAGTGAAATTTTGAGTCTCTCCAAACAAGGGAAAAAATTGATTCTGCCTGATTCTGCAGGTACATAAAACGTTAACTCTAGATTACATACATAGTTATAGATTCGTACCCGGTGTACAACCCATTACTGTTGTTTTCCGGCGTTCTCATGGCATCCACGTTCCCTTGATTACTCAGTTTTGTAAGACTGAACATGAAGCTGTCTCGACCCATTTTTCTGTTCACCACTGAGTGGTCCACTGAATCTTCAGTCACTGTCTATACCTAATTACCTGTCGCTGGGTGGCTGAGCGAGTGCGTGCGGATTCTCGCCGGGCGGAGGGATCTGCGCGGATGGAGTCCCGGCAGACATGGTCTGCCAGAACCAGACGGGTGGCAGTTGAGGCAGAGGGCCAGTGGGGGGCCACTGAGGGCTCATAAAGACGGGGAACTGGTAAAAGGGCCCACGCCATCCTGGGTAGCTGTTCATTCCGCCGTCGGGGCTAGGCTGTCCTGTGTTACTGTCGTTCATGGCAATAACCTGAAAATAGGACGTCAAATAAATTTTCAGCACTTCACCTGTCTGACACCACACT
Organism: Mesopsocus fuscifrons; assembly: GCA_950004255.1. Lineage (NCBI taxonomy): Eukaryota > Metazoa > Arthropoda > Insecta > Psocodea > Mesopsocidae > Mesopsocus > Mesopsocus fuscifrons. The sequence continues at coordinate 2,722,910 of OX465378.1, forward strand.
TTACCCAAAGGTCGCAAGAAGCATAACGCGGAAGTGCATGTCGTGTGCATGGTGTGGTGATTGACAATGGTTTTGTTTCCGGCCTCAGTGTGGTTGGGGTAGCGATTAGGGATAAATGGTACTTTTAACCTATCATAACAACCACAAAGACGAACTTACACACCTTACAACTTACCAAGTAATAATATATAAGTCTTAAAACAGGCAATCGCCACAGAATGCCGACTAGACGTCACGTTGACCGCGGGCTAACCTAACGACAAAGTGGGGCCACAAAATGTAAATATTCAGAAAGGGCCCTGAAAAATAGGCGCGTGATTCAAACCTATGAAGAAGTATATTATGCGATACTACTTATATTCATTTAACTTTCTTGACACTTTTATGTTGAAAATGTTGGATAATTATTTATTCTGAAATTTTATATAGTTTTTTTTAACGTTTTTTAAACGTTATAAAATTTGTTTAATATGTTATGGCTTTACGATCAAGTGATTTGTCAAATAAAAATCATGTCATATGAGTTCATTTTGTTATTTTAAAGGCATAAATGATTCAGAATAAATAAATATCTAAAAACAATATTCACCGGGTTTCCGCATCACTGTTGGAAACCACTTTTTTTGTTTGTCATTTTTTCACTGCCACAAGTAGTCGAGCAAGCTAGCAGTAACTCATTTTAGGAGTATAAGTGTCTTAATGCCCTAGTAGCTTTCTCGGTCATAAAATCTAACGAAAGGTGGACCCGACAAACTGCAAGTATGGTGGCTTCAAGGTTGCGGGGTTGGGTGAGAAATAAGAATAAACTAACAATACAGAAGGTGTAATATAAGACCAAGCATAAACGCAGGTTCGACATATTATAAGAATTATCACAGTGCAGCGTCCCCTAAGTATCCTCACAACTAAATACTCTATTAAGGCAGTGCTTCAGCTGATGATGCATTTTTGCCTTCCATAATCTTATGGAATAATTAATAATTAATTTTAATTATCTCCCTTGATTGGAGGGACTCAAATTTTGCCAAGACGTACCGGTGAATTTCGGCGCAGATTTTCCCAGTGCCTTTTGAGATCCTCATTTTCCCCAATGAATCGTCAGCACTGGTTAAAAGTTGAGATCGAAAAAACCACTTGGAAACTGAAGGATCTGTTTCCATAATTAGGTGGGTTATTACAGTAGCTACAATTAGGCGAACACTTGTTGAATTGTTTGAGTAAATGCGTTTGTTAAATATATAAATTACTTATAAAGTGTCAGAAGCTCGAAAGTAACGTGAAATATATCCCAGCACGTTTTGGTCCGGTTCACAGGATCGAATCACGGCAGGGAAGCCATTATGGACGATTTCATTTAGCTCGGGTATCCTGGAAATAATAGTATTGATCAATTAATTATTTTTGGTCCGTACCTTACCTACGCTCCTATTTTACTCCTTAAGTTTAAAGAAATTTTAACCTAGGCACTTGTTTGTTATTTTGGCAACTGGTTTTGAGGTGTACTGGTAGGTACTTTCCAGTTTGGAAAGGTAATTTGAGTCCATTCGTCAGGCAATTGATGTTTTACCTACTGTTCTACCATCATACAAAAATTAAATGACATCCGACCAAAAACAGCCCATGTCAAAAAACAGCAAAGTTTATAACCCCCCAAAAATTAGCCTAACTCAACAGCCCATAAAAGGGTTTGATATCAAAAATTATTGGTCAAGTTCTCCACATTCCCGCATCACTTAGCCCCCAAAATTAGTGATATCACTTATTACAAGGCAAAGTCCTTGGCGCGAATCACAGGGATGTTGGAGACATATTTTGTAATGGAAATGCCTGCTCTGCAGGATAGGTACCTGCTTTCTAGCAGCCCCGGACCGAGGCCCCCAACCAACCTCACAGTCTGCCTCTATGACCTGCTGCGAGGCTTACCTGATTCGCACCAAGGACTTGGCCCAGTAATAAGTGATATCGCTAATTTTGGGGGCTGAGTGATCACAAGAACGTGGAGAACTTGGCCAAAATTTTTGATATCAAACCGTTTGAAGGGCTGTCGAGTTAGGTTAATTTTTGGAGGGTTATAAATTTGGCTGTTTTTTTACACGGAGTGTTTTTGTTTGGATATAAGTCTACCGCTGTGCTTTTATGATTTCGTTGCTTCTTTCGATAGTTAGGTCCTTTCCACGTGGAGGGTACGGCCCATGAAAGTTCTCCCATGGACTTCAGTTATTGTTATTCTGTAATAAAAATTATGAGCTGATGATTTCAGTGCTCCTTTCGATGGTTAGGTCATTGGGCCAATACGCGGCATTGCTGGGATATCCCTGTAGGTCTATTCCCTTCCTCAAACGCCAGCGAACCCCCCCCCCCAACTAACACCTTCACAATTTATTGTAAGAAAAACGGTTCTCCGTATATTGCATCATGGCGTGCCTTATCTTGTTACAATAAATTTTGAAGGTGTTAGTTGGGCGGGTTTGCTGGCGTTCAAGAAAGGGAATACACCTCCTGGTATTCAGGAGTTTAGTTCTTTCATATTATCTTGGATGAGAGTAACGTCAGTGATATCCAACGGTGGACCGATTAAACAAATGTGAACTGTTGCTAAACCCTTCTTCTTAAATCTGCTTCTTGTTTTGAACAAAACATTGGGAAACCATGTGTTTTTTAGGACAGTGGGTTTTCGTTTCCTCTCGTCCAACAGCGAGATGGACTATACTCACCTTTGAATTAATTTCTGGTCCTCTGGCATCAGATCGCTTGCAGCTTGCAGTGCATAATTGCGATCAGAATCCACTTATCTGCTTTTCTGTCATATTTTTCGCAGCTCTGAAGACTCGCCATGTCCACCCTCTAAATAAAAGAAATAAAGTGTTAAAAGCACTTACGTACTTATCTTCGGTTTCTGAGAAAACGGTTGTATGTTATACATTTTTATGTTCTCTGTCTTTATAACGTCAGCAACTAGTTCTCTAAGTTGTGATTTTACGATCGAGATGCCTATTCAAGACAAGATACTGGTTTTCCTACCTGCCAGAGCCATAAGCTTCAAGAATATTTATGCTGGGTCATGCAGCGACTGGTGTTCGAATTATTCTTCTAGCGGCCTTGTGGCATTGTAGCGGCATTGTGCCCAAAGACACTAGTGTGTGTGTTGCACTACAACACAATTTGATTGAAGCCGCTGCAGGAAACAAATTAGCAGTGATAAAACCACGCATCGGATCCTGGCGTACAGCATCTCAACCGCGCAGGCGTGATGAGGTGCTGCTCGCCAGGCTCCGCATTGGCCATACCCACTACACCCATGGCCATCTGATGGCCCGCGACCCACCCCCCACCTGTCCGTCCTGTTCCGTCCCTGTCACTGTGTCCCACATCCTCCTTTCCTGCCCACTCCACTGTAATACTCGTCCTCCCCTACCCACCCCACCTCTTCTCTCACATCTCTTAGGGGATAACCCAACACACCTTGCCCGCCTCTTCCCATTCCTTCGCACCACTCCCTTCCTTTCCTCCCTATAATCCCCCCCCCCCCCTTTTCGCGGTATAGGGTATAGGATAGGCTACAGGTTGTAGGTTGTAGGTTATAGGTTATAGGTATCGGTTAGGTCAGGTTTTAGGTTAGGTTCTTTAAACCCACCTCTGCGCAGAAATTATGCCTTAATAGGCAGTGCGCGAAAAAAAAAAAAAAAAAAAAAAAAAAAAAAAAAAAACAATTTGATTGAATTCAGACTGGCACCTTCGAGATGCAAGCCAGTTGAGATTGACTAGCATAGCCATAGCTCCTGCATACTCAGTTGACACTGTACAAGGTGGATGACTAGCATAGGCATAGCTCTTGCATACTCACTTGACACTGTACAAGGTGGAAAGCGTCCAGATTGATAACACTGGTGAGAAGATTTTATCATGACAATCCAATCCCGAGGAAGAACAGTTGTTTTACTGAAACAAAACCAGAACAGCTATTAGAAAATAGTGAAAGTAGGTACACATTTCATGTTGATACCATAGAAGGTATTATTTGTATTTGCTAAGATATACTCACGGCACGACGAAGAAAGGTAAGACATGAGGCTGAAAACTCAGGTGAAAGGCCGTACTCGTGAGAAGTGAGACAATCCCACGAGAAAGGCATTCCACCAGAGGCACCAGCAAATTCCATTTCCATTTCCAACATTTTATGTTGATACCATAGAAGGTATTATTTGTATTTGCTAAGATATACTCACGGCACAACGAAGAAAGGTAAGACGTGAGACTGAAAACTCAGGTGACAGGCCCTACTCGTGAGAACGAGACAATCCCACGAGAAAGGCATTCCACCAGAGGCACCAGCAAATTCCAAATACCCCTTTTGGCTATAAATTAAAAAATTATAAATAATAAATTATAAAACTATTTTTATTTCCGCAGATTCCCCGCTTCTCAGTGTTCTTTTCGAGTGGAAAGCTAAGATGGCATAACACTGATCTGAGGATGGATTAGGCAAGTTGCTAGGAAATGACTGAGGCTACGTCTATGCGCCATCTTGTTGCTTTCTTCCCAGGAGAAAATTTTAAGAACACTTTATTGCCGCTTACCTTAAGGGGACATGTAACAGTGTTCCAGGCAGATGTTCTGGCGACAAAGAAGACCTTGGAGGCATGTACGGCTCGTGGTGTTAAAAATAAGTCAGCAATACGGGCCTTGGAGCAACCAGTGGTGACCTCTAGCCTAGTGACGGAGTGCAAACTCGCCTGCCAAGAACTCAGCACTGAGAACTCGTACAATTCATCTGGGTAGCAGGGCACTCAGGCATTCCTGGAAATGAGAAGGCCGATGGATTAGCTCGGCAAGGGTCTGGCAGCTGGCTTGAGATAGCTGAAGCGATGATACCCGTGGTCTGGAGAACTGCAAAGGGAGCGGTCGCAAAAGACTTACGGAGGCAGTTTGACACCTGGAGGCAGAGTTCACAACAGTCACTAGCGAATTGTGCCCAAAGACACCACTGTCTGTTGGCTATCTTCGGAACAAAAAATATCCAGTCATCTAGGCAGCACGTTCCTTTACAGCTGCAATAGTTGCGCGGCAATCTGACCCAAACGTTGTGGCAAGGTTCATCTTATAAGACTTGCCATGCCACATTACCGCAACCTTGCAGGGATATTGTCATGCAAGACTTTGCCGTGCAAACAGTCTTCAACACTTGCCTGGGTATTATATTGTAAGGCTTAACGTGAAATTTTCATAATTTCCTGCAGCAATGTTGCGCTGCAAACTTACTGCAAGTTTCCTATAGTTGTGTGGAAATATGTAGCAATCCTGCTGCAAGGTAACGTACTACCTGGGAGCTGTCTTGGAGAGAAGAGGGTGATAATTATTCAGTCGCAAATAAATATGAATTAAGTAGGCTTACCTAGTGTTAATCCGGACACGTAATAGCACACGATTGTCCACGTTGCATACATATTCTCTTCGACATCTCTTCGACGTAAATCGACATCGTCAAATCCCCGGCCACTGCCACGCCATGGTAGGCATTTCCTTCCCCAGTGCAGTCAACTCTCTGCCCTAAAAATTTAATACAGCATGACTATGAAGGGTCACCACAAAATCCAGTCTGTTTATGTTTTTATACGACCATTTTTCGAGGGTTTGTTTCTGAAATGTAATATGTCGTTTTAACGTCAAAAATTAACTGGCTATGTTGTGATTTTACGATCGAGTGTATTCTGCCCTTTCCTTGGTTAACCCGCGAGTGACTGAAATAGAACTTGTCGTTTCATCATTTCTCTCATCGTGGGAACCAGTGCCATCATTTTTATGCATTGGATAAAACAAGGGAAACAGTGTAAGTACTAAAGAAAAAATGAGAACGTCTCAGGTAAAGCGAAACACGGGGGTTCAAACGAATGGCGTCGATGCACAGGGGCCCTTTTTCAGTCGAAGAACTTTTCACCTGTCCCCTTTCGCGTACCCTAACCCGGTGTGTTCCCTGAGATCTGCGGTAGGCACCGCGCGATGATGCGGTAAGATGATCACACATAACAAATTTAATCATAATGTTCGGGGAGGTTGGCCCAGTGCCTGAGACGATAATAAAATATGTGAAAACACACAATGGAGAAGCGAAATGCGAAAACACAATGGAGAAGCGTCGACAACGTTTCGGCTTATTATTACTTACTGCCGATCCCGGGGTGCGCCATATTGCTCTTCTAGATAAGACTCAATTTCAGATTTGACATTTTTCACTCCCGCTACATCCAATTTTGCGATTTTAATTAAGGATCTTGTATTTTTAACCCAAAATGAAGCAGCAGTAGCAGCCATTTTTTTTTTTTGGATAAAACAAGTTTGACAACATTGAAAAATTAAATTTCCAAATTTTGGCGCGAATTTCAAACTTCAAGGTTCGCAATCTGTATTTTGCATTTTACAGTGTGGTTAATCCACTTTGCAATAATTCAATTTTGGAAATTTTTAAAAGACACGTTGAGCACCGGGCTCATTGCGTATTATTTAAAATCTGAGTCTCAAATTGATCCTCTCTCCTTTTTTAGGGCCCTCCTCTTTTCAGGGCCCTTTTGTGTGATTTATCGAATTTATATTTTTTTTTTAACAACGGAGGGTTCTCCAATTTGTGGGCTTTGTGTTTAAAAGTAAATGAATTATAATCGTGTAATTTGTGTGAATTCACCTATTTTAGTGTGAAAAGTATTCTGTAGTTATCTTCATATTCTAGTAGGTAAGTATTACTTCTGTAAATGCTTGCCGGCCAGGTGCTTAGATAGTGAATTAGGTACAAAATTGGCAGATGATTGACAGGTTGGGTTGCGGCCCGGGATTTTCTGCAAATATTGATTTTTTAAATCTGATGTTCTATATGTGATTTTATGTTATCTGGCCAGTGTTTTGTGAGTCTCGTGGAGAAGCAGGTCATATTTTTAGAAACGCGTAAAATATCTGTAAGTAGTGATGTGGCTTCCAATTCTGTAACTTCTTTTCCATGGATGATTATGTTACGTTTGAATAAATGATGCCTGTGTAGCTGACACGAATTGTGGCCATTGACCTACAGAAAATGTCAAAGGACATTCACGTTGGATCGGCTGAAAGTGGCCGCGGTTTGGCTGTAATAGGTACCATGCGTTTTGGACGACCTCTGGCGAATTGGCTTCCCCAGATGTATCGTTAGTTGGGGGAGGGATCAGTTTTATTTTGTTGGGAACCCACCATCCTTGACATGCCATTGCTAGACCGTCATTCCAGGACGCGTCGCATATGTGGTCAGCTTCATAAACTCAACACTGGAGATCACTTCAACAACTATACAATGGTACCTATACAGTCACTTCGAAGGCTGTATTTAGCGCCCATTTTGGTGTGTCTTCAAAATGAGTCCACTATTAATGCCTTCCTACTTTTTTCCAGTTTCGGGTGGAGTGTCAGGCTTCTATAGTCTGGATGTTACTCCAATCGAGGTCTCCTCTCCAGCGATTTCAGAGGTCAACGTCAAATGTCTTGGTAGTAAATATTGTACACATATTCTTCAACACTGAATCAACCTTTTTGACGCTACCTCTGGTGCTATTTTGACAGATAGAAGATATTCTGTCAGAAGGACCTAGGTATTACTTTCAACTTTCCGATTTTTTTTCTGGTGAGTCTTGTCCTGTGCTAAACCTACCCTGCTGTCATAGTGGGTACCTAGCCTTTATACTGGCCAGGCAAAAACACGACGGCTGGGCGTGACTAAAGCACCTTGTAGTGTACACAGGTTACGAAAGGCGGTACCTACCCTATATCTGTACCTTAAAAAAATTCACTCGGGTGTGTTTCAGAGTAGTGGAGCTGTGGAGGAGTCACTACAAAACTGCTACCTTCATTCCTCAAGAAATGAAGACATGCGACGACACTCTACGCTGTTGTGTTAGCTGTCTACCTCGAGACAACTAGAAGAGAAATCCACTCGGTTCTTCATTGAACAAGAAGTAAGTACACTCTAAACTGTAAGGGTGGGTTTGACAAGTTGCTAAAATGCACTATTATTTCTTATTTCCCTATAAAAGTTGAAAATATCGATGCCATGGCCAAGGTTACCTCTGAAGATCGAGCCGCGGCATTCCAAGGTGTGGGTGCAGTCCAGTTTCTTCTTCTCCAGGTCTTTAGCAGAGTTGAAAAAAATCACGATTAAAAAAAAAATCAAATTAAGTAATCAGATTATTTTGATTTAAATCGGACTTTTTTTTATTTAAATGATTTTCACTGTCTCCGCCTCCGTCATCGTGACACAACTATAACACAAGTTGCAAAGTGGGTCTTCATAAGAGCGACCGACCCCGTCATAACCTTGTCACACATTTTACACTGGGTTTTAAATCCTTTCCTGAAGTCGTATTAGGGATTTCAATAAACTTCATCACGCTTTCGGCCTGACATTCTCGTTCATACACTGAGAAATGAGAAGTGTCAGAACAGATTGGTTGAAGAATTGTGAGTAGGTACTGGGTGACACAAGGGAAGGGATAAGGGATGCAATGAACTGGCAAAATGGCGTAACGGTACCTTGCGGCTAGACACTGGGCACCAAGGGTTGTTGACCTGACCCTTCTTACCTGACCACCACCCCGGCTTCTATTAACAACGTAATGTACCGCCAGATTCCGCATATGTACGCATTTTAGTCAGGGGGCCGCGAATAAAAGGCTAATACCCCTGTGGGTTGTTGAGGGCGCTGCCCTGGCTAGCTCTCTTCAGGGTGTAGGTGTTACAGTACTGACTAATTTGAGCAAGGCTCGGCTAGGTGTCCCTAATCAAGAAAACGACGGGTATTTCATTAGTAGGTACTATTAAACATCAAATAAGGTTAGGGAGGCTCAAAGATTTACAATTAAAAACGAGTGCACTCCTAACATGTTTAGAGGGGGGGGGGGACAGATATTCCTTGGGCGCCACGGGGTCTTGAAAATCCTGCCGGTCCTGGCCCAGAAGAACCGCAGGTACAGATTATCCAAATTTCCAAAGTGATCCAAATGTTGAAAAGTAAAATTAGAATAGACTTGCCCGGACGTAGGTGACTTTGTTGCTGCTGCTGCTATTCCATTATGGCTGCTGGGTGGGGTGGGACCCAAGGGGTGGCTCCTACCCCATCATCATGTCTATTTCTTCCTTTCGCAACCACACTTCACAGTCTCTCTCCATCACAACACTACTGTTCATATTACTCTTACTCCATACTCTCCCAAATCACACGAACACTCCACAACCTTCCTCCACCAAATCTTACAACGACCCCCCGAACCGTCCTCTCCAAAATATCTCGAGCGACTGCGACTGCGACTCTCCAAATATCTCTCCTAAACGCCCCTTCTGCCCAAAACTGTAAACAGCCAAAAGTACCCCCTTCTATATTTAGCATATGCCACCCCCTACCTATTTATTCCTGAGCTGCTCATCTCTGTGCCCCGAGTGGCCGATCCCACGAAAACACAGCCCACCGATCACAAAGCACGTCACCCATTTGTCAACTGTCTCTATATCCAACAAATCACCCCGCCTTTCTAAAAAAACTAGCAACCAAAGGAACAGCCTCAGGCTGTTCCCTGGCCCCAAGTAACGGTACAGCCGTTACAGTAACCACTCTCCTACTTCATGTTTTGAAAAATTGTTCATTTGATTTTAATCACGATTTTTATTATCTGATTTGAATCCAACAACTTTGGTCTTTAGGTAGAAAGGTGTCGCTGGTCCTCCTCCGCCTTCTTCCCGTATTGCCGCCGTCTTTGTCCTCGTCTGCCTCTCTCTCCGGTGACATCACCTGCACTTTCTGTGCAACTGACTCCTTGTGGTCCGCATTTTTTGAGGAATCAGGGTCAGGTGAAGTTAAGTAGATGTGCGGCAAAGAAGCAAATAGTGTTTCCCCTGGGGTTGAAATCAATTCATCATATACAAAGACAACGAGTTTCTTGTCACGGTTCCAGTGATATCATTCGGTAATATTTTAGTTTCAGTCTGAACAGCAATCTCAGCACAAGAAGCTTGATTACGTAAAGAAGCCATCTCTTTCTCCAGTCTATCTACTGTAATTTTTAGACTCTGGTTGTGATACAATATAGGGCATTTATAGATTTTTTGCCTTCTATCAATTCTCTTTTGTGCAATTCTCTCATTTTTATAATTTCTTCCTTGAATTCAGTTTCTCTATCGTCACTTTTCGATTGGAACAGCTGCAGCCTGGTCCTTAACTTGTCTCCTTCATTTTTCAGCTGAATGAGTTCCTCTTCAAATCCCATCTCGATTGGATCAGGGATCAGGGGAACTATCCCCATGCAGAGGTGGAAAAATGTTTCTTCCAACTGGGTTTGGTCTTGAGTCATCGCACTTGGTAGCCACTTATCCAATTGAGCTTATCCAATTGAGGGCCTTGACCGTATGCGCCGTCCACGGCACACGTTTGTGATTGGTAGCCACCACTAATTAGTTGAGTGATGCCCCGTCACCTTCATTCACTTCTTATCGTGATTTCACTAAATTGGCAAACTTTACGAATACCTAGTTCAGTCATCAGACACTTCCTAACACAGTGATTAAAAAATGTTACTTTATGTGTCTCTGGTTAGAAAGTCCAGCCAGTGGCAAAAACTGTCAGGTCAGCGGAAAAACCTTAAGAGAATCTAAGATAAGATAAGATAAGATAAATATAATTGTCCAAATGCAACATTTGATGACAACGCGTCAGTCAATAATTGAACATAAAGTACACACAAAACAAACCAATAAGTTAATAAGGTAAAAGCAGCAACAAACAGTCAATCACACAAATTGCTTAACTGAGGAGTACATTCACATCATACGGACACAATTCAATTAGATATTTTTTAAGTCTATTATAAAACATTCTATCAGTTACTGAGGTCTTTACATCGTCCGGGAGCCTATTGTATAATTTTGCACCTCTATTGCACGGCATCTGCTCAAAGTAGTTCGTTCGATGTCTATCTACGGTAAAATCATTTCTGTGCCTAGTGCTGTACGTGTGAGTTTTACCTAGTGTTGCAACGGCAACAGAGTTCTTTCTTACATTGGTAATAACCATCAACATATAATGAGCAGGCAAGGTTAATAATTGGTATTCTCTAAAGAAAGGCTTACACGAATCTGTTCTTTTTAGGCTAAAAATGTACCTGGTAGCTCTCTTCTGAAGTCTGAAAATGCGATCAAAATTGGTTTTCGAGGTAGCACCCCAGGCAATAAGCCCGTATGTCATTTTGCTAACTATCATCGCGTGGTATGCCAGGAAAACAATCCGTTTTGGACAAATTTTAGCAAGTTTGCGAATAATAAAGAGACAGCTATTTAGTTTCTTACTCAGCTCATCAACATGTGGCTGCCATGAAAGGTTATTGTCTAAAGTGACGCCCAAGAATTTTGTCTGTCTCTCTTCTTGTACAGTGCAATCACCAATCGTTATCGACGGGGCAAAGCCAAGCCTGGCCGCATTACTCTTAAAAATAAAGGGTCCGACAACAGTCGCACTTAACTTTCTCGCCCAGAATGATTTTTTTTTTTTTGGGTTTTTTGAGATTTTTTTGCGGACGTAATTTTTAAGCAATCGAAAATCGGTTGAAAATAACCCACGAGCATCTATCTGAGATCACTCATACCAAGTTTCATGGCTGTCATTCTATTACTGTAGTCCCAAATGCGTTCCGACCATTCAAAAACGTGGTTTCTCATTCTCAACTCATTTTCGACACTTTTTTGACTACAACGGCCGTAATTTTGAAGATAACAAAATTCTGTTCGACAAATGTTTAAGTTACATGGTTCTACACAAATTTACCAAATTTCATGACAATCGGTCAATAAATGTGAATGGCGCCGAAACGATCGAACTTTGGTCCAGAACGGCCGTAATTTTCAACCAATTCAATTTTAGTTAAAAATTACCTCGAAGCATCTATTTGTCAACACACATACCAATTTTTAGTGTTATAGATTGAAAAGTGTACCGTCGGCGCTTGTCTAAGTAACCAAAAACACGATTTTTGAATTATTTTGGCGGTTTTTTGACAATAGCGGCCGCAATTTTTGACCAATCAAAAAATCCTTAAAAATACCCCTCGGCAGTGATTTTAGACAGGTCCATACCAAATTTCATCAAAATCGGATGAACGGTATAGGCGCTAGAGCACTGCACGGACTGACGGACGGACTGACGGACGGACTGACGGACGGACGGACGGACAGACTTTTTCCAGAAACCACTTTTTTGGACTCAGGGGACCCCCAGGATCATGGGAAACCCAAAATCTCAATTTCGAAATTTTGCACGAAAACAATACTTTCTCGCCATATATGGCTAGCGAGAAAGTAAAAAACAATACTTTCTCGCCATATATGGCTAGCGAGAAAGTAACAAGTACATTAGTTTTCCTAGGGTTGGTAAGAAGATTCAATTCGGCAAACTTTTGACAAAGAACATTGACCTTAACATTGGCTTTAATTTCTGTCTCTTCAAGATGCTTCATGGAGGTCAAACAGCTCGTATCATCAGCATACATTATTACTTTATGCTCAGGTTCACTCAGCAGTAAATCATTTACATATAAGACATATAAAATGGGACCCATACACGTCCCTTGTGGCACCCCACAGTTTCCGATCAGCATTGCTGACTTTACCTTTTTTATTACGTTTACACTATTATCTTCAAGTTCAACGTACTGTGTTCTGTCACTGAGAAAAGTCTTAATCCACCTAAGGGATTCGTCTATTATGCCTATTTCATGTAGCTTATTCAGCAGTAAGTCATGATTTACACAATTAAAAGCGAGGGAAAGGTCAAGGAAAGTACCAATTGTCTGTTGACCTTGTTCAAAACCTTTCAGTATATGTTCAACCATACTAACTATGGCATCTTTGGTTGATACCCCTCTCTTGTACCCATACTGATTGGTAGAAATTATAGTGTTATAATCCAAAAATTCCAAAAGTCGGTTCATATAAACTTTTTCAAAAAGTGTGGAAAAACATGAAGTAATGACTAAACCGCTATACGATGCTGCATCTGTTTTTTCCCCCTTATTCTTATAAATCGGTAACACTTTGGATTTTTTTAACATGCTAGGAAATATTCCCATGCTTATAGAGACATATTCAGAACATAAACCAGAGGGATGATGATGTATGGGATGACTTTTTTAAGTAGTATACAAGGGATCTCATCAGGTCCAGAGGAATAAGAGTTTTTCATTTTCTTGCCCAGGGCTAAAATTTCCTCTTCTGTAACTGGCGCCAAGTGGAGAGGGTTTCGTGGTTTTGAAGGGGCATGGTCACGGGGCCTTATTCTGGATGCCCCTTTAAATGATTCAGCTTTTTTTGCAACATTTAGTGGAGCGGCTATGTTAAACTCATTTAACGCATTTGCAATCTGTAGGGTATCACTGATTGGTTTGTTGTCATTTACCAGAAGTTTACTTATACCCTTTTTTTTTTCAGCTACCCTACCTGTGGACTTGTTTATGATCTTCCATGCCTCTTTGCTTAAATTATCTGCCTTCATCAGTCTATTTGAGAAATTTTCAGACTTTTCCTGCCTTAGGTATTTTTGGTACTCTGACTTTTTTAAATTTAACCTCTCTTTTAACCCATCAGTTCTATGTTCAAGATACAGTTCGTGTATGATGGTTAGTTCATTTTTTAGCTTAAGGGTTTTCTCACTTTTTACGTGATATTGCTTTTTTCTAAAGTTACTTAATTTCTTTGTCTTAAGCGGGAAAGAAAGTTGGAAGTAGCATAGGAACATGCTGTGAAAGACATCAAAGCAATCTAATGGTCCAGCCTCAAACACTTTGTTCCAGGTCTCACTTTCCAATAAGGTGATAAAATTATTTTGATTTTCTTCAGAGCGAAAATTTCTGCCAGTAGCCACTTTGGGATCAGCTTTATGCTGTTCTGTACTTTGTATTTCAACACTAATGCCCCAGTGGTCACTTACTAATGTTTATGAACCCTTGCAAAACATTTGTCAGACGGAAAATTTGTAAGAATATTGTCAATTGACGTTTGAGAGTTAGTTGTGACTCTAGTTGGTGTGTTAATTAGTGAAACAAGGTTGAAAAGTGACATACACTCAGTGAGCGCTTGCCTCCTGTAATCATCAGTGTTCATGCAAATATTAGTATCACCTATAACTATTACAGGGGTTTCAGACAATGATGCCATTTTCTCAAGGAGCTCAGTAAGTAGAAATATAAATTCATCTACATCATTGTGGAGAGTAGAAGGTCTTCTGTACACACACACTACAACACATTTCAATTTGCCTATTGTTACTGCTGCGCAAGTAGCCTCTAATATTCCATGCTTACAATATGATGTCACATCTATCTGTCTGACCACATCTTTAATAGAGGTACAACAATAAATCCCACATCCTCCCCCTCTGTGTTTAGATTTTCTGCTATAGCTACTAATCAGAGTGAAATTTTCTAGCATATAGTAAGGAGCTTCATCTTCAAAAAGGGCTGTCTCAGTCATACAAAAGATCGACGGTTTATAGGTTTCAATAGTATCTTCGATGAGCTCAGTCTTGTTAGCAGAAAATCTAACATTTTGATGAAATATGGTGAAAGGCATTTTATTAGACCTACTCACATTAACATCTCCAAAGATTTTAGTTGAATTTTCCGATTTCTGATTTTTGGGTTCTATAACATCATTACCTTTTTTACTACGAGTACGAATAACATTGAACTTATTTCTAAAGAGAGGGGGGCTTACGCTCAGGACCTCCAAAATACATGACGGTTTCTCTTTTTTGGGCTGAAAAGGCGATTTTCTAAAAAATCACCCGGTCTGTTCCCTACAATGGTCTTGATTGGATATACATTACAATCAAAATCCACTGGAATGGAGTCCAGTTGGGGATCTTTCTCAGAGGTCAAGACATTGTTCGTTTGGTCAAAAAACTCCACTTGACTTTTATTTTTGAACAGCGGAGACAGGATCGTTTGTTTCACTTTTTGGCTGAGAACTCGCTTTCCCATCTTACTGAGATTGACACCATCCCTGGTCATGAGATTCCTGTTTCCACCAACAATAGACTTAACTGGAATGACAGTTATTTTACTGGACAGAGTATTTCTTTGCGTCAAACCGGATTCAACAAAAACACATCTTCAGAATTGTCTGCCGTATCACTGAAGATTATGTGAATATTGTTTTATTTTTCAGATCCAAATCTCTGAAATCAAATCAGATACGACCAGTCTCACACGAAATAGACTAAGTTGCAAAAATTCACGTAAAATGTTTCCGATAACCACCTCTACACTCGCAAACAGTGAAGAAAAATCTCTGTCAGATAATGTAAACGATAAGAGAGAAGAAGAAACTACATCTGCTCAAACTAAGACGCATTCATGCCTATCAGACATCCATCGAGAAGTGTCTGGTCACTCAGATACTGAAAAGTTAGGCCCCCTCCTGAATAGAAAAAGTATCAGGCAGGAACAAGGATCATCGGCAGGGACACCGGTGAACTCAGACTCCGAAGTCCATTGCGGCGGTAAAAGGAAACCTCGCCAAGACAAATCAAGCAGTTTACATATTCCTAAAATAATTTCCGAGCGGGGAACTGATAATGAAAACGATAAAGGTTTCCCTTCTGAGAACAATGAAATGGTTGATATTAAGCAGGAACCGCTCCTGGAAGAGGGGGAAGCGACCCTGCAAGATGAACACTGGCAAGAAGGCTACGATGAAGCGCTGCTGCCAGTGAGACTAGAAGACATTAAACAAGAACCAGTATCAGAAAGTGAGGAGCTGTCGTTAGGAGCAGTATCAGAAAGTGACCAGCTGCCGTTAGGAGCAGTATCAGAAAGTGACCAGCTGCCGTTAGGACCAGTATCAGCAAGTGACCAGCTGCCGTTAGGAGCAGTATCAGCAAGTGACCAGCTGCCGTTAGGAGCAGTATCAAAAAGTGAGGAGCTGTCGTCAGGAGAAGGATCAGAAAGTGATGGGCTGTCGTCAGGAGAAGGATCAGAAAGTGATGGGCTGTCGTCAGGAGAAGGATCAGAAAGTGAGGAGCCGCCTTCAGGAGAGCAGGAATATTTCCAGCCACCGCCGGCTCTGCAGGCTCCTTTTGAACCTGAAATGCCACCAAACTTGCCCTGGAATATACCTAGGCCTCTTGCTGGTGCGCAGTGGGTCCAGAACCAGAGTTATTTTATATCAGAACAACTTGGAGTGAAGAGGACTCTGGATGAGGGTGCTGAGCCGCAGGCAAAAAGGGGCTCTTACGTAAGTACCTATTCAATTATTACATTGTCATCAAATTTGTGCCACTAAGCTTATATTTCATCACATTCACTTCACAAAACGAAACAACTTGCTACTTCACATACATACAAAAATAGTTGTTTTCTTCTTCTTTTCTAAAAAACTGATTTGTTTCATTTTTTTACTTTCTCGCCCGTATGTAATACATGGGCTGAGAAAGTTATGTTATCGTGCAAAATTTCGATTTTGAGATTTTCATTGCAAAATGCGTTTCAGAGGTCCTAGATACCAAAAAAGTGGTTTTTAGGTCATGTCCGTCCGACGTACGTACGTACGTACGTACGTACGTCCGTCCGTCCGTCCGTCCGTTTGTCTGTAGCGCGGCTAGAGGTCACACCAGTCAACCGATTTGGCTCAAATTTGGAATATAGATGTCTAAAATCAGTTCCGAGATACATTTTTAATATAATTTTGATTACTCAAAAATTGCGCCCACTATTGTCAAAAAAGTGTCAAAAAAAATTCAAAATCGTGTTTTTGTCTACTCAAGATGCATTTCACGGTACGGTAATAAAGTTAGAACCTTCAAATTTTGCAGTCGTGTTCCCAGATAGATGCTCCAGGATCATTTTTATTGTTTTGGAGATGGGCCTAAAATTTGGGCCAAAATTGGCCCATACGTGAAAATCTTGGCCCCATGAACAGTATTAGCCGGAATTTCCCAAAAATCCATACACTTGTGCTTAATAACATTACTTAAAGATTTGTCGAAGAAATATTCAATCATTTCAAAATTGCGGCCAATATAGGCAAAATAAAGTCAAAAATAGGAAAAAAAACTAGAATCTCGTTTTTGATTGGTCAAGACGGATTTGGCACTACAGTTATTAAGTTAGATCCTTGTAATTTCGCAATAGTGTTCCCAAATAGATGCTACAGGATTATTCTTATTCTTTTTGAGATGGGCCAAAAATTTGGGCCAACGTTGGCATTATCGTAGGAAAAATTTTCCAAAAATGGAAATCACGTTTTTGATTGGTTAGGTCACATTTGCAACAACACTAATCGACGGATTTTCTTGAAAATTGGTGAAAGTGGTCTCAGATAGATGCTTCAATGGCGTTTTCAATAGATTTTCATTTACTTAAAATTTAAGACGGTGACATGCAAAATAGAAAACATATACTTTGCGCGTCGAACGACACTTCACTGTTGGACAGATATGTTTGAAATTCGGTATGCAGATGCCTAAAAGTATCGCCCATTGTCAGGCAAAATACTTTATAGCAAAAGTTAAAATTCTGACAATTATTTACGTAAAAAAAAATCAAATTTTTGATAAAAATTGCGAGAAAGTCAAGTGCGACCATTGTCGAACCCTTTATTTGTTTTTAATTTAAGTATACATCACTAATGTTAACATTGTGGGATAGGACGTGACGTCAAACAAAAAGTCATTGGGTTGACTTTAAAAACCACTTTTTCCACTCTATAAGTACTTAGCTTTTTACTTTCTCGCCCGTATTTCATACATGGGCTGAGAAAGTTATGTGATCGTGCGAAATTTCGATTTTGAGATTTTAATTGAAAAAGGCGTTTCAGAGGTCCCTGATATAAAAAAAGTGGTTTTTAGGTCATGTCCTTCCGACGTACTTCCATATACGTCCGTCCGTATGTTCGTCTGTAGCGCGGCTAGAGGTCGCATTGATCAACCGATTTTTCTCAAATTTGGAATAGATGTCTAAAATCAGTTCCGAGGTAAATTTTTAATATAATTTTGACAACTCAAAAATTACGCCCACGATTGTCAAAAAAGTGTCGGAATAAATTAAAAATCGTGTACCTGATGTTACAGTTATCAAGTTAGAACCTTTAAATTTCGCAGTTGTGTTCCCAGATATCTATACTAGGGTGCAAGGGATAAGGAAACGCCTCAGGCGACGACCCAGCAAGTGGCAGGGTGACCAAAGTGTACCGCAATGTAATAGGAATAACCGGTGGTGACGTCACCAGCCTACACAGGGGTGGAGTTGTTTTGGTCACCCTGCCACTTGCTGGGTCGTCGCCTGAGGCGTTTCCTTATCCCTTGCACCCTAGTATATCTGGATCCAGAGTCATTTCACTTATGAGATGGGCCAAAATAGGCCCATACGTGAAAACCTTGGCCCCATGAACAGTATTCGCCGGAATTTCTCAAAAATCAATAAACTTGTGCCAAATAACATTACTTAGAGATTTCTTGAAGAATTTTTCAATCGATTCAAAATTGCGGCCAATATAGGGAAAGTAAAGTCGGGGTAGGTCGGGACGGATTCGACTCTACACTAACGGAGCGATAATCTTGAAAATTGATGAAAGTGACCTCAGATAGTTGCTGCAGCCTAATTTTCAACAGATTTTCGATTATCCGAAAATTACGGCCGTTATAAACAAAAGAATAAACAAACGCGTAAGCGAAACTTCCCCGTTCTGTGGATATAATTGAAATTCGGTATTCATATGCCTAAAATTATTGCTTAGGAGCAGGGGCGCCAGATTTTGAAAATCCGGGGGGGGGCAAGAAGTTGTAAACATTAGATAGGTATTCAATTTACTTATCACTCTTATCAGTCTGATAGGTCTCTGTGCCTCTCAGTGACCCAGCGTCCAAGGCATTCGACTTTTAAAAAGTTACAATTAATTTTTTACTATCTCGTTTTTTTAAAATTTAATTTTTAAGTCCAGATTTACCGGCAATCTGGACTTAATTAATCAGCGAAAATTATTATTTATTTATTTATTGCTTTTTTTACGTGATAATGAAGTTAACGCCAAATATTTGACATGATAAAAATAATTGTCCCCCAAATTTCCAGGGGGGCAGTGCCCCCCCCCCCCCCCCGGAATATTCCGGGGGGGGGGCAAACTGGACCCTGCCCCCCCCCAAGATGGCGCCCCTGCTTAGGAGTGAGCAAAATATCTTTGTGATCAAGTCACAATTATAGCCAAAAAAATTAATTACATAAAAAATAAAGCGACAACAGTCGCACTTCACTTTATCTTTTTAGATTTCTTGAAATTTTTTTTGCGGGCGTAATTTTCACTCAATCCAAAATCGGTTGAAAGCGACCCACGAGCATCTATCTGAGATCACTCATACCAAATTTCATGGCTGCCATTCTAATACTTTAGTCCCAAATGCGTCCCGACCATTTAAAAACGTGGTTTCTCATTTTCAACTCATTTTCAACACTTTTTTGACTACAACGGTCTTAATTTGGAATATAACAGAATTCTGTTCGACAAATGTTTAAGTTACATGGTTCTACACAAATTTATCATATTTCATGACAATCGGTCAATAAATGTGAATGGCGCCGAAACGATCGAACTTTGGTCCAGAACGGCCGTAATTTTCTCGGAATTTTCAAATGTAAAGGCATATCATGTGACACATCAAAAGAAAGGTCTCGGAAAGCCTAACTTACATCACTTGTCAGATTTCATTTAGCTCCCATAGTTTCAAAATGGCGACCGTCCGCGTGACCATACTTCCCTTCGCTGTTGTAGAGGACCTGGCCGTTATAGGTAGATGAACGTTAAAATGACAGGTAGTCATGCATCCCTAATTTCATAATATCAAAGACATTTTGATACCTTGTCCGCCGTCTTGGTTTCGGAGCCATCTGAAACTTTGACAGGCCGTAACATAAAATAGTCAAATGTAACATGGTATTTTTTATTCAATAGATTGAAAACGGTATTTAAGGCCAATAAAATTTGTATATGTCTTTAAGGCCTCACTTCAAAATTTAAAACGTTCCCTTAATATTGCAAATTTTTAGAAGAAATTTGTTTATTCTTAACTCTTCCATCGTATTTTGTCTTCTACTGCCAAACTGCTCAAATGCTCCACTATAAAAGTGGTTAATTTCCGCCATCTTGGAAAATTCTGAAGTGAGGCCTTAAAGACATATACATAATTTGGTGGCCTTAAATACCGCTTTCAATCTGTTGAATAAAAAATACCATGTTACATTTGACTATTTTTTGTTACGGCCTGTCAAAGTTTCAGATAGCTCCAAAACCAAGATGGCGGCCAAGGTATCAAAATGTCTTCAATATTATGAAAGTAGGCATGAATGACTATCCGCCACTTAACGTTCATCTACCTATTACGCCCAGGTCCTCTACAACAGCGAAGGGAAATATCGTCACGCGGGCGGTCGCCATTTTGAAACTATGGGAGCTAAGTAAAATCTGACAAGTGATGTAAGTTAGGCTTTCCAAGACCTTTCTTTTGATGTGTCACATGATATGCCTTTACATTTGAAAATTCCGAGATCACACCCATGGCCCCACTAATTTCCAGAAATAGATCACCCTCAACATAGATCGCAAAATTTTTATTTCATCCCTCTATCTTGTCCGGTTTCGCTGGAAAACTAGTGGCACGGGTGGTCTGAAACACCCTGTATATAGATAGATAAATAGATAGATAGATAGATATAAACTTTTGAACTGACGGTGGTTTTGGGATCCAGGGGTCATAAAAAGAAGAACTGTGAAGAAATTTTTCAAAAGTGAGACTACTGGTACGACTGCAATAGGTAGATTTTTCTTCGAAATCTACCTAAAAGTGGTTTTTTAAAAATGTCCGATTTTGATAAAAAAAAAAAAACCTAGTGTAAATATCTGGACGCGTATTTTTTTAGCTCAAAAATTGCCTCAGCTTTGGTCAAAAAAGGCAAAAAATCGCGTTTTTTGACAGACTCAACTGTGAAATTAAGGCCAGGCATGCATATAGTCAATTGCTTGATTTGGTGTTCAAAGAAGGCGGTCTTCGTTGCCTTCGTTTGATGTAAAACACAGAACGACTACCCACTTCTCAGGAGCTGTATACATATCTTCTTAGGGTCAAATTAATTTTTTCTTGTATCACTTTGCATGCTGGGCCTTAACTACGACAAGGTTTGGAACCCCTGAGCCGTCACTGTTAGGTTGACACATTTTTCTTACTTTGTTTGTCTAAAAGGTTTTTTTGTTTTCGGCAGATGCCTGATCAGCACGAGTTAGCGATGATATCAAACGGCTATATTGAAGAACCGATGCTGCCCTACAGTCTGAACAACCGCATTGAACCTGGGGCGTCAAGCAGCTCAACCAATCATTCCTCCAGGTAAAAAATAACATAATCACAACGGTTTTGTCTTAATACATTATCATCTGATAAAGTTGCAAGAAGAAACAAGTTGTAATAATAGAATATATTCTCGTGATTCATGTGAAAGTCATCAGGTATATATGTATATATTTAAAGCAAAGGCGGATACAGAATACATTTTTCACAGAGGGAAACTCCTCAAACCTTCCAGACCTCAGTAGAGCCCAGATTAATTTTTCAGAGCAAGGCTTTCCATTTAGGGAAGGAAAGAAGATTAGTTGGGGAGGAAAGTCCCCCTTTTCCCCTTTCTACATAATCCCTATTGAGTTAGGGAGTTACTTTTTAGGGCTTACAGATGGTTCAAATATTATTTTGCTTGACTGTAGAGACATAGTTGTTTGTTTAAGTTTGTTATATAATAACACTTTCTGAAATATAATATGTGTCGCTTGATATGGGTTTTAACTTTAAGATCGAGTTATTTTTGGCAGGTTTTTCAAGTTTTCCATTTGTGTCAAAGATTTAAACTAGTTTCTTTCTCGATAGTAAAATTGCGAACAATCTGTAGATTGAGGAGATCACTAAGCTGTGGTGGTTCGGAACTCCCCTAAAACTGTAGGAGCTGGTAATTGTAGTGCTGCCAGCTGAGCATGATGGCTCCCCTTGAAATGATCTTGTAGCTGGGCTTGTCACTTCCACCCCTCTACTCCAACTGCTGAGCTCAATCTTTTTTTTGCCAATCTGTTTTGGATGCTGAAAGGAAATGCGGGGTTCAAGTGAGGGGGTGGAATTGAATGAACTCATAGGGGTGAGTTGCTCTGTCTGCCTCCCTTCCAATTAAAGCCTAAGTTCTTTGATGTCATGAGTGCAGCACAAAGAACCCTTACCCTCCCTTCTCCCCTCCCTCCTCTCTCCACAGATAAATGCAATAATCAATGTTAACTGGGGCACACACACGCCGCCCGGCTATACTTAAATACAGATTGGAAGCTTTCATCAGCAACCCTTTCACCATGGATATACTCCCCTAGCTAATCGATAGCCGAGTGCTCCTGGTTGCCTTCAGAGGAAGTCTGACATCCGCTAGCCTGGTCACAAGGGTTCCATTCCGATCCTGTCAGAGTTTTTCTGATCGGCATCCACCTTTGGTATTTTCAGCATGTCAAGTGAAATGTATATCGAGGCTGCAGTGACTCGGAACCTAGTCTAAAACTGTATAGGTGCGTCGTGTATTTACTAACGCACGATGAGGGGGGAGCTGGTATTTGGTAGTGCTGCCAGCTGAGCGCGATGGATAATTCTTGAAGTGGTGCAGGGTGTAGTTGCTGATAACGTTTTCGTACGAACTTGATAGCTGTAACAAATTTTAACCTTTCATATTGGAGATGTGGGTTGCAAGGTACGAAACAGACATCAGGCCCCTATATTTCTGCGAAACAGGAGCTATATCGAACTAGGGTCATTATATCCTGTCCAAAAACTAATGCATATATTTTCATGAAACTTTCAGGATGTATGCCACTGAATTTTTACTATTTTTCAACAAAATATTCGGGCAGGGCCTATGTGCAAAATGAGGAAACAGCTATATGTACCTATACATATGTGCAATCAACAGCATTGTTATCCATGTTTGATGAGGTGGACCTCTTCCACTGCCCTCTCGTCGATTGCCCTCCTGTCTTATCTACCATGTGATTGGATTTTTGCTCCGATGCAGTTATGTACCTACTTACCTACTCGGACATAGCTCAACACATATACGTACACAACACTACGTTGCTATATGAGACAATAGCTACTATAAGCATCCTCCTTTCCTGCCCACTCCACTGTAATACTCGTCCTCCCCTAC
Organism: Mesopsocus fuscifrons; assembly: GCA_950004255.1. Lineage (NCBI taxonomy): Eukaryota > Metazoa > Arthropoda > Insecta > Psocodea > Mesopsocidae > Mesopsocus > Mesopsocus fuscifrons. The sequence goes on from OX465378.1 coordinate 2,746,171, forward strand.
CCACCCCACCTCTTCTCTCACATCTATTAGGGGATAACCCAACACACCTTGCCCGCCTCTTCCCATTCCTTCGCACCACTCCCTTCCTTTCCTCCCTATAATCCCCCCCCCCCTTTCGCGGTATAGGGTATAGGATAGGCTACAGGTTGTAGGTTGTAGGTTATAGGTTATAGGTATCGGTTAGGTCTGGTTTGGGTTCTTTAAACCCACCTCCGCGCAGAAATTATGCCTTAATAGGCAGTGCGCGAAAAAGAAAGAAAGAAAAAAAAAAAACCTACTATAAGCCAAGACATTATCAGGTAGAGCAGGGATGTACCCACCTACTCTTACATGGCAGTGTGTTGCTAACATGAGGCAGTACCTAAGCGATCAAGTCATTGACCTGTTTGACAGACCACTTGGGGTCCCAGGTGTATTGACAGCCACAGGCCCGTACCTAGAGAGCTATCATATGGGGGGGGGGGGGGGGGGGGTTCAGCACAGTCACAGCACTCATTAAATTAGCTTCAAATTTTGTTATGTAATTTTAAATTGTTGTCCGTTGATCTTTTAAAAATTTATTGGGCAGTTGAAAACTTCTGTCCTTTATTAACGCTGTCAGTTACCATACCGACCACATTCTTTCTTTCTTTTGTTTCAGCCTCACTTTCGAAATGGAACTCTTTTCTCTGGCGAAAGAAAAAATAGGCCCATTTTTCATTCAGTTCTTAGAAGTAGCGGTCAGCTCCGTTCTCCTATGGAGAAAAATTTTACCCTCAAATTTCTTCGTCCATTGGGAGTTCTACGGGATGTCAGTGACTCAACCTGATGTACAAAATTACATAAACGAACGTTTAAACACAGTAAAAGAGCTATTTGAACAGGGGATTTTGCAATGTGCTGCCGTTGTAATTACCACAAACTCCAGGCCATTAGAAAGATATGTGTTTAGACTATTACCCGCAACTAATTTTCCGGATCCTCTTCTTGCCGTTACTGAAGAAACCTTACAACGATATTTACTTAGCCTGTTTCCTATTTGTAAGAGTTCTCTGCCACAGCTACCCGAAAACTGCTCGTTCCATATAGATCTCACCACGACGGCTCAGAACTCTGCCGCCCAAGCACCCTTCCCTTGGCTGAAGGTGGAGAGCGCTTCGGGACCAATTGAAGGGAGTTTTAGCATCCCAATCAGTACACTGAAAACAGAGCTATTAGCTCTTGAAATGTATATTCAGTGCTATTATGGGCAGTGCCGGATTACCTTTCAATGAGGCAGCTAGACTCGATTTCTAGGCCCTTATAGGTGCTTATGTAGGTATTAATTCATATTGTACAAGTGAATGAACTCAATGTATAGGCACCTATACGTACCTAAGGTGCCTGATTGTTTTCAGACTTTAAGAGAGAGTGTAGCAGAAATAAATTCACTCGCCTTGCTGTTATTACAACATGTTTTTTTTTTAACTCGCGACGTTCAGGGAACATATACGCCGATGAGTTGGTTGTTAGGTTTTTTGGCCGAAGCCAATACGTCGCATGTCGTAAACGGAACCTATTTTCTACCCCTATAGTAGACAACGTGAGGTTGGAATTCTGCTAACTCCAGTATAGCTGCAACGAACAGTTCTTATTCAGCTGTAAGACGTCTGCCATAGATTGTAAAATAAAACTCCAGAGTTGGCTTAAGTTGCAAATTCGCCCATTAATGTTAAGGGAGTGCCATTTGAAAATAAGAATTGCTTTCCTATCTTAGTGTCTGTTGTAAATTGGAATGTTTCCTCACATAGTTGTTGTACTGGCATACTGTCTATGTTCTTTTTAATGAATAAAAAATATTGTGTTGTATAGTAATTACATTGCATTCTCACAAGTTGAGTAGGTACCTATATGAGTATTACACGTAGGTATAAGAGTATAATCTATTGTGTAGGTACTTATTGTATTCTGTATTTCCCCATTATATTGAAAATAATGAAATTACATATTTTTCTTTCCTGAACCGTCTAACAGTAGGTATTACCAACAGCAACAGCTTTTTGAATCGCAACATTTACAGTTACAGGGAGTTGAAAAAATAGAGGTTTGTGAAAAATTTCACAACTTCTTTAGTAGGTAGATACCTATGTGACTCCTTTCTTTTAGCTTTGAGTGTGTCTTAATATCGCCTAAAACTTTTTTATGAAAAGGATTTTTGTGTTGACGCACCTTTAAGGCAGGAGGAGGGGTAATAAATATTCAAAACTCCAGCAGCCAAGTTTAAAAGAAGACAGCGCCATAAAGCCTCGAGCACTGCCAGCATGTTATACAGTGTGTAGCTAGGTACTTGTGCACTTTTCATGACTCTACAGGAGGCAAGGCGGTGTGGCTCGAAGAGTGGGTACCTACCCTTTTTCTCTAGTAGGGTTGCAAAGGACCTCCTAAATAAAGTTTCAACCTTCTACGTCCAACCGTACCTGAGCAGCGACATCCCCAACCTAGCAACACCCGAGTGAGATGTTAACTTGACAAGTGGGATTGTTCACTCATGCAGTCATCATCATGTTCATCACCTATACTCCAAGTCAGGCTGGGAGCATACCGATTTCTCATAATTTCTTGCAAATCTAGGGCTGATCAAAACTTCTTCTTGATGAGGGAAATATCTGCTCAGGGTCGGATTGGCATTTTTAGCGTATGGTAGGATATGGAACCCAAATCCGGATCGGCGTCAACTGAAAATCTTCAAGAAATTATGAGAAATCGGTATGCTGCTCCTAGCCTGACTTGGAGTATACCTAGGTAGGTAGTACACTTTAATTGCCAAACGAGAAATGACGACGAAAATGGACTAAAATTTGCTTCCCTCACATCATAAAATTATTAAAAGGTACTTTGCTAGGTTCGAAAGGTACCTATAAAGGTATCTATTTACAATTCAAAGTTTATTTATAAAAAATAGATTATGAAAAGGTTCTGAAAAGGGAAAACAAGCCTAGTAGAAAATAACAAGTACCCCATCGCCAGTTGTTTGACTTCGACTGGCCGAAAATAGATAGGTACATGTACCTCCATACCTCTGGGTCGGAAAGGGTCGCGCTATTCTTATCGGTGCGCTACATTGGATGCTACCTTTCCGTACCTGTCGATCTTCCTACCTCCTGGCTATTTTTAGTGAATGTAAGGACAAGTTCCAGTATCTATTGACGTCGTTGGAAAATGGATCCCGAGCGAGAGCAATTGTCGAGTCGTACCCGCAAGACGACGGCAACTTGGAGAAAGCGGTGGAGCAGTTGAAGCAGAGGTTTGGCCGGGAGGAAGTCATCATTGAAGTTTACACACGAAAAATTTTAGCACTAGTTATGTCGAAAGAAAAGTTACCTCTTTCTAGCCTATATGACAAGCTAAGGAGCTATTTGATGGTCTTAGAAGCGTTAGGAACTACACTTGACCATTGTGCTTTTATGTTGTACCCCATGGTGGAGAGTTGCCTACCTGTGCGTGTGTTACAGGAGTGGGAAAGGTACAGATTGAGGAGCGGCAAAGGATCAGAGTCACAGGTGAGTTTAGATAAGGTTTTTAATCCCCTAGAGGATCTCATGTCATTCTTAGAAAGTGAAGTACAGAGCCAGGAGAGAGTGCAGATGGCTCAACAGCCCATAGAGGGAGCTAAAGTAGCCACAGCGTCGACTCTTCTCGTTGAAGGTAAGTTGAAGGTAGAATGTATTTTCTGTGACAAAACGCATGCCTCTCATGCGTGTTTTAGTGCACAAAAAATGTCTCTATCAGAGAAGGAAGCCATTGTAAGAAGAAGAGCTTGCTTCCGATGTTTAAAGCCAGGTCATAGCATCAAGTTCTGCAAAGCTGCTATTAAGTGTAAGAAATGTGGCAGACAGCATTACGACGTCATGTGTCAGAAACAAGAAGCTACTACGACCACCACGACTTCGGCTACCACAATGCATGTGGGGGGAAGCCCGCCGAAAAGAGTTCATCTCAAAACAATGATGGTAAAAGTAAAAACCAATGGTAAGTCGAGAGTCTTAAGAGTATTGTTGGACGATGGAAGTCAACGATCTTTCATAACAAAGAACGTTGTCAGTGACTTGAATTTAAAAGCAGTAGGTACAGAGCAAATATAGTGCATGGACTTTTTGGAGCAGTAGAAACCCCAAGTACAGTACACCGTAATTATGAATTAAGAGTACCTACCTACAGGGTGTGAACGGAGGAGATGAAGTTACGATCACTGCACTGGATCAAGAAATCATCTGCAGCTCACTTCCACGCCCTACCCCTTACGGCATGATACCGAGATGCTGGCTGAGCTACAACAGCGAGGTGTGCAGTTGACGGACTTTGGAGAAGGAGAACCTCCTATTGACCTGTTGATTGGTGCTGACGTCATCGGGCGGATCCTAACTGGACGAATAGTGAGGGATCCACCAAATTAACCCCCAAACTTACCCCTAGTCGGGGGAGGACGCAGAAGGGTGGGGCAGCTTGCTGGGGTGACGTCACCAAGGCTGGACCCGCACCTGAAGACAGTTCACTCACACCCGACACGGTCAAAGTCAATTTGGTGGTAAAAGGTAGAATATTTAACAGAATTAACAGAATCACAGAAAGCCGAATCACAATTGAATAACAGAGCTGATAATTATTATCGAGATGTTTGGAGGACAGAGGTCGAACGCAAACTGAGTACTAGCGTTTCAGCTTGCCCAATATTAGTCACACTTGACGTAGACAATTTGTGACTATATTGCCGGGCAGCATAAAAAGTGAAAAATAAAAAAAGTAAAATAGACATATCTGAAGCAGTGCAGTATAAAACAATAAATAACATAAATAAGGTATGTGTACAGTAATTATTGGATAGGTACGATAACAAGGTTGCGGACGGAGCGTCTTAGTACGCCACTGGACGTTTTTACGTCGACAACACGAGTTTCGCCGTTTTTATCAGGAAAAGTAGCTGTTATGAGGCCGAGAGGCCACGTTCCAGGGGTGGTACGAACATCTGGTACCCAGACTAGCTGACCAACAGACACCGAGTTAACTGACGCTTTAGGCCACTTTTGTTTTTGCATTAGGGTGTGGAGGACACCTTCATGCCATCGTTTCCAGAACAAACGAATGATAGCATGAAGGCGTTCCCACCGATCCCTAATTTTCTCGGGAGAATCAGATAGTGAACTTTCTGGTGGGCTGATAAGAGGCCCACCGACCAAAAAACTCCCTGGACAGAGAAAGTTATCTGGATCAATCTCATCTGAAACAGGTTCTAGGTAAGGACGGGAATTGAGGATGCTCTCAACCTTCGAAAACAGAGTAACGTATTCCTCAAAAAAGAGATTTTGGGAATTTAACAGTGGTTTTAAAACCTTTTTAGCTAATTTGACTAGAGGTTCCCACCCTGCCATCCACGGAGAGTATGGCGGTATGTGGGAAAACTGAACGCTTTGACTGGCTAAACTCGACAGAATTGAGTCATGATTTTCCTTCAGAAAACGAGCACATTCTGAGAGGTGCCTGCCACCCGCTACAAAAGAACCAGCATTGTCAGAATGGATTCGGGAAGGCAAGCCCCTCCTGGCTGTGAATCTTGTAAAGGCAGACAGGAAAGCTTTGGTAGACATAGAAGAAATTGGCTCAATGTGAACAGCTCTAGTGTTCAGACACAGAAACAGAAGACCCCAAATTTTTGCGGTACCTGAATTTCTTCTAGTCGACAGTTTTACATAATATGGACCAAAAGCATCAACGCCAACCTCATTTCGGAAAGCGAACGTGTTTGTAGGGTTGGTACGGAAAGCAGGTATATCTCCTTGAACAGGAGCAGGTTTTTTCGGATTCAGTTTTGCACAAATTACACATTTGTAAGTTACGGACCTCATAAGGCACCGACCAGATAAAATCCAAAATTTTTGTCGGGACATTGCCAAACTGAATGCAGAGCCAGAGTGGCCAGTAACTGCATGATAATATCTACAGATTAAAGTAGCGAGATTACAGGTTTTTGGAATCAAGAGCGGATGCTTTCTTTCAAAGGGCAGAGAGGCATTTTGCAATCTTCCGCCGACTCTTAAGAGACCAGAATCGTCTAGAAAGGGTTGTAATGGAAGCATATTTTTTGGACAAGATTTCTTCTTAGAAATAGAACTTTTCAAGTCGGAGAAAGCTTGATTTTGAACTTTTTGAACAAGTACTAGGGTAGCAGCATTAAGTTCAGGTACAGTAAGCGGAGTAGTGATTCGGTTTTCACGAGAGGTTCTACAATTATTTATAAAACGCAAAACAAAAGCAGTAACTCGTTGAAGTCGAGTGAGATTCGAGAACTTTTCGGTAAGATCGAAAAATAGATTGGATTCAGTGTCGGAACAAGGTACAATAAGGGCCTTGTCCGGTTTGACATCGGGCAGATTTTCACCTGTAGCTGGAATTTGCAGTTCAGGAACAGGGGAAAAATTTTGTTTCAAAAAGGCTGGACCCTCAAACCAAATACTTTCACGTAATTTTTCCGGAGTGATACCTCGACTGGAGATATCTGACGGATTAGTAGCAGACGAACAATAGAGCCACTCAACATTGGAATGTTCAGTTAACCGATGGATGTTGGACACCCTGTTTGCTACGTAAACTTTGAGCTTCGAGACAGGAATGTTTAGATACGCTAAAGCGATCATTGAGTCAGAGTAGCAGAAAATTTTTTCAAAGTTGAAAGGTAGGTCTCCTTTGAGGATCCAATTGACAATTTTAGCAGAGAGTTCGATCCCTGCAAGTTCCAACTGAGGTATGGTACGAACAGTTTTCAGAGGAGCAAGTTTGGTTTTTGCATAAACCAAGCGAGACATAGGTTGTTGACCTTCAGTTACAGAGACAACGTAAGCAGTACTTGAAAATCCAGCATTAGACGCATCACTAAAAACACAGAGGTACTGTTTTGAGTCTGGTACAGAACAATAGCGGGGTATGTGAATTTCAGATAGAAGGTGCATTTGGCTGGTATAGTTAATCCATTCATTTGCGACATTCTCAGGGAGGGGTTTGTCCCATCCTAGATCAGGGTGACTGTGCCATAAAAGCTGGACAAATTTTTTCAAGAAAAATAGAATAGGAGCTAGGAGGCCTTGAGAATCGTAGCACCTTGCGAGAAAGCTAGTGCAGGTGCGTTTGGTAACTACGCCAGAAAATTCAACAAATTCGAATGTGAACATATCTTGTTTTGGATTCCAAAGGCATCCCAGAACCGGGGTAGCAGAATCATCAGTGAGGCTGATGTTTTCAGAGTTTGAATCGAGACCCAACTCATTTGCGTGAGATGAAACAAATTTTGAGAGTACGAATTGTCCCTGTCCAAGAATTGAACAAAGATCGTTTTTCAGTTGAAGGCCAGATTCGATATCTGCCGCAGAAAAGAACAAATCATCAATGTATCTACATTTTTCGAGGATTTTAGTAGCAACTGGGTAAGCGGAAATATTTTCTTGGCAGAGCTGAGAGACGCATCTGAGTGCTATAAATGGAGCAGGCTTCAAACCATAGCATAAATGTTTTATGGCACATTCCACAACCTTCCCTGTTTTTGAAACATTACCAGAATCATCGAGGCGAGCAAAAACATGCAGAAGCTCCGAGTCATCTGGATGGAGGGCGATGGATCGATAAAAATTGTCTATGTCGCAAGCTACAGCAATTGGGGCTGCGCGGGCAGCTAACAGAACATAGTTTATGTCTCTCTGTAACTTCGGGCCACAGATCAAAGTGTCATTGAGACAGTGAACAGGTGCCTTAACTGCAGGGTTAAATACAATTTTAGCTTTCTGATTACTTTTCTTTACAACGATATGCTGATTGAGAATATATCCATTTTCACAAGTAGAAATACCGATTTGGTTTTTATCGAAAAAATCTTGGAGAGCTTTCTGATACAGAGGGTAAGTAGACTGAGAGGTTAATTTTCTTTCGAGACTGAAGTAGCAAGCTAGAGCTTTGTTGCGGTTATTACCTAACTCAGGTGGGTCAGGCAAGATAGGTAATCGAACAATGAATCGACCATCAGTAGCTCGTGAATGAGTTTCTTGAAAATGCTTTTCAGCGTAAATTTCATTTTCATTCATGACGTGAGTTTCAAAATTTTCATTTGAGATGGATTCAGTTTCAAAAAAATCTTTAACTTGTGAAAATGTGTTTGTGCAGTCTACGCATTTAAGACAAGTGTCATTGTGAGATGACTGGTTTTGAACAGAGCCGGTGACTATAGCACCAAATGGAGTATTGTAGACAAATGGACAGTCGTCCGTAGGCTCAACACTAGCAGAATTTAAATGCACAGGGAGAGAACTGACAGATAAAATCTTGAGAGTTTCTTGTACACCTAGCAGAATATTTACAGGAGCAGGATTTCCATTGAAAATTTCGGAATCCGCAAGCTGAAACTGGGACAATTTTTCACTCAAATCATCGCTCAGATTTACGGGAGGCAAATCACTGGTAATATGATTTAGAACACAAGCGTTAACTTGCATCTTGTATTCTGGATTGTATCTAGACTTGATTGTCAATTTTACAGTACCGAGAGCAGAAACAGATTGGTCACCAACACCAGAAAGGGTTATTTTTTCAGGATTGATTTTGAGACCAAGAGACCGAACTACATCAAGAGTGATGAGATTACGAACAGAAGCTGTGTCAATTACACAACGCAGAACAATGTCCTGTTTATTTGAGCTGAGGACATGAGCTTGGAAAGATCCGAGCAAAATATTACAGGCAGAGGTTTTAGCAGTTAGACTCTTATTTGAGTCAGAGCAGGACATAGCCTTTTCTGAGGTTGGTACAGAATTAGGCTGAGCAGAAGTAGAAGCAGAATTTGAAACAGAATTTGTTTTATTCCGATCAGGGCACAATAGTGAATTATGCAGATTAGAGTGGCAATAAAAACAATTTTTTGTGCTTGCACAGTTTTGAGAATTGTGATTAGCAGAAAGACATTTGGTACATCTTTTTGCATCCTTGACCCATTTTTCCCTTTGAGGAAGAGGCAGATTCAGGAAATTTGAGCATTTCCCAATAGAGTGGTCAAGCTTGCAAAACATGCAACATTTGTTTGATTGAGCAGAGTTGTGATTAGGCTTGTTCTGCCTTGACGCGGCAGAGCTGTTCCTACTCACACTTGAGGAACTCATGTTCGCACTGGTATTCGTATTACCTACATGCAAACTTTTGTAGGGATTTACCCTTTGAGAAGTTGATTTATTTTGAGAAGAATTTGACTGTTCTTCATTTGATTCAAAAGACAAAAGTTCTAGAGTACCTAGCTGGCGGCTAACAAACTTGATTAGATCATTGTAACTCGGAATACCATCCCTTTCAGCAAATTTTGATTCGAACAATTTTCGAGTTAAGGGATCCAAATTTTTGGATGCGATAGTGAGCAGTAAGAAATCTGACAGATCTTCAATTTCTGGAATAGATTTGAGAGTAGTGACATGATCGTGATGCACTTTGAGAAAATTACATAACGAATCAGGAGTTGCTTTCTTGGAAGGTACATAAGCAAATAACATTTTAGTGATTGCAGCTGCAAGAGTACGGGGAGATTCGTATCTATGTTTTAGAGCTTTCATGGCCTCAGTGTAGCCACGGTCAGTTAACGGAAAAGTATTTACAAGTGCCAAAGCTTCACCTTCAAGACATGACTGTAAATAAAAAAACTTTTCTGACTTTGAAAGCGATTCATGTTTTTCATAAATGGCTTCGAAAAGACGGATAAAACGAGGAAAATCAGTGACATCATTACTGAACGGTTTGATTTCAATGTTAGGTAGTCTTAGAGCAGAGACAGGTTTTGAGTGAGCAGGGAAAGCAGGAGGTTGTTGACTTGATGCTGCAGGTGTAGGGGGACGTTTAGACAAATCCAAAGCTTCAGAGTACAATACATCAATAGCTTCAACAATTTGGTCAAATGAATCAACAGATTTCGAAATGTCTAGATGTTCATTAGAATCTTTTATATGAGCATTCAGTAACCTGACATCTTTCTCAAGACCAGTAAGTTCATTTCTCAAAGCCAAGGCGGCATCAAACTTGTTTTTGAGAAGGGTAACTTTAGATTTTCCATAACTCCTTGCTGATTCTAGAAGTCTATTCAGACGGGCAAAAAGATCAGATAACTCAGCCTCTTTCACCTCTATAATAGATCTTGAGGCGAGAGGTCAGCGGTTTCCATTGTAATAGGTATCTAGTACAAATGTATAAAGGAAAATATTGTAGTAGTAAAAGGCAAGTCGGGACAGGATAGTGCCTGCCGCCACTCGAAACAGCAGGAAAAAAAATAAAAAATAGTAAGGATGCAGTAAAGCTGTAGTGGCTATGTAAATAATTAGTTAAGAGGGCAATTTGTACACAATACACTGCTTCAGAGATATAGGTATAGGCAACCTGGGCCTCAGAAGATTGAATATAGGTATAAGCTGAAAGCCAGGACTATAAACCAAAAAAATAAACGCTGATTAACTATCGAAGGACCATTTTATAGTGAGGGATCCACCAAATTAACCCCCAAACTTACCCCTAGTCGGGGGAGGACGCAGAAGGGTGGGGCAGCTTGCTGGGGTGACGTCACCAAGGCTGGACCCGCACCTGAAGACAGTTCACTCACACCCGACACGGTCAAAGTCAATTTGGTGGTAAAAGGTAGAATATTTAACAGAATTAACAGAATCACAGAAAGCCGAATCACAATTGAATAACAGAGCTGATAATTATTATCGAGATGTTTGGAGGACAGAGGTCGAACGCAAACTGAGTACTAGCGTTTCAGCTTGCCCAATATTAGTCACACTTGACGTAGACAAGTTGTGACTAACGAATTGAGGTCTTAAATAATGGAGTGTCAGCGATACACACACGAACTGGTTGGTGTATAGTTGGTGGCTCATCTAAGAAAATCACTAACATGGTGTCTGTAATGTTGGCTAATTTTAGTGTTCCTCAGCTTTGGGATTTTGAGCCGTTGGGAATATCAAGCCAGCTTTTGTCCTTTTACTCAGAGCCAGTCATGCCTGTAACAAAGGATCAAGAGGTACAAAACGCGCTTATTCATTTTAATGAAACAATCAAGAAAGATGATGAAGGTAGGTACGAAGTGAGCGTACCATGGTTGACTGGACATCCGACGCTGTCAGACAACTTAGGTATAGCGCAAACAAGACTTGAGAGCACTGTGGAAAAGTTAAATAAAGGGTCCGACAACAGTCGCACTAAACTTTCTCGCCCCATGTGATTTTTTTTTTTTTTTTTTTTTTTGGATTTCTTTGAGATTTTTTTGCGGGCGTAATTTTTAAGCAATCCAAAATCGGTTGAACATGACCCAAGAGCATCTATCTGAGATCACTCCCACCAAGTTTCATGGCTGTCATTTTATTACTGTAGTCCCAAATGCGTTCCGACCATTCAAAAACGTGGTTTCTCATTCTCAACTCATTTTCGACACTTTTTTGACTACAACGGCCGTAATTTTAAAGATAACAAAATTCTGTTCGACAAATGTTTAAGTTACATGGTTCTACACAAATTTACCAAATTTCATGACAATCGGTCAATAAATGTGAATGGCGCCGAAACGATCGAACTTTGGTCCAGAACGGCCGTAATTTTCAACCAATTCAATTTTAGTTGCAAATGACCTCGAAGCATCTATTTGTCAACACACTTACCAATTTTCAGTGTTGTAGATTGAAAAGTGTACCGTCGGCGCTTGTCCGACTAACCAAAAACACGATTTTTGAATTATTTTGGCGGTTTTTTGACAATAGCGGCCGCAATTTTTGACCAATCAAAAAATCCTTGAAAATGTGTCTCGGCAGTAATTTCATCAAAATCGGATGAACGGTATAGGCGCTAGAGCACTGCACGGACTGACGGACTGACGGACGGACAGACTTTTTCCAGAAACCACTTTTTTGGACTCAGGGGACCCCCAGGATCATGGGAAACCCAAAATCTCAATTTCGAAATTTTGCACGAAAACAATACTTTCTCGCCATACCTATATGGCTAGCGAGAAAGTAAAAAGGAAGGTATTCTTGTAAAATACGGAGAAGTTTTCGACCAATGGGAAAAAGAAGGGATCATTGAGAATGTTTCTGAATCTGAGCCACCGAGTGGCGTCTGTCACTACCTGCCTCACAGGGCAGTAGTCAGGGAAGACAGGGCTAGCACAAAAATACGTCCTGTTTTTGACGCTTCTGCAAAGAAGGTCGGACAGGCTTCTTTGAATGACTGCTTGAGCAAAGGGCCAAATATGATCAAGAAAATTCCCCCACTTCTTGCAACATTTCGGGAAGGAAAATTTGGGGTCACCGCTGATATAAAATCCGCGTTTCTACAGTTGTCGTTGAAAAAAGAAGACCGAGACGCTTTGAGATTCATCTGGAAGGATGTGAACACCTCAGAATTAAGGGTTTTTATGCACTGCAGAGTAGTATTTGGTGTCTCATCCAGCCCTTTTCTGCTTAATGCCACTTTAACCTACCACTTCGCTCAGGAGAAGAAAAGTGATACTGAAAGAAAGGATACCATTGAGAGACTAGAGGAGTCTTTTTATGTTGACGACTGTGTCACAAGCTTTCAGTCAATGGAACAGCTGAGTAAATTTGTAAAACAAGCTCAAGAAGTACTAGAGGTGGGAAAGTTCGAGCTTTGTAAATGGAAGTCTAAGTAACGCGTTTGGAAATAACGAGGGAGTTACATCAGTCTTGGGTCTGAAATGGGACACTGTGTCCGATGAATTGTTTTGTAAGGATCTTTCGGTGGAAGAAAAGCCAATAACAAAACGTGGACTTCTTTCTGTTGTCAGTCAAGTGTTTGACATCATTGGCCATCTATGCCCTGCAATGCTGGTACCAAAACTCCTTCTGCAAGAAACCTGGCAAACAAAAGTGGATTGGGACACCGTTTTGTGCAACGAGATTGGGGAAAAGTTTGAGAAGTGGAGACAGACGTTAGTCTTCATGGGAAAATGCCGTATTCCTAGACAGCTGGTGAGTGAAAGGGTTCACGGCTGGAAATACTTCAGTACATATTTTCTGTGACGCTAGCACGAAAGGCAATGGGGGTGGCGATATATATAAGACAAGAAACTGAGAAAGAAGTAACAGTACAGATGGTTAGGGGAAAGTGGGGAGCCTTGAGACACTTAACAATTTTATTTTTATACATTTTTTCCCAGCGACAATAGGGAACCACTTCTTGGCTTGTCCCTTGGAGACCTGTTTTGACTCTCACTTAAATTTGATTCGAAGGTATTACCATTAATAGTTAAAAGTAAATTTACTGAAAACTGACCATGCGCATTTTGTCTCATGGCTCCCACCCGGTGGGAGCTATGAGTCACCAGGGTGGGTGGGTTGAGACAAGGGAATAATATAAACCAGCTATTTCTCTATCGCAGTGGTTTTATTTTTTTTTAGAAACTTCACTTGTTTGAAACTGTAGTTTCCTCGGCGAAAACTGTTTAACGATAGTTTTTTACTAATATCAGCTTTTGCAACAACGCTGATATCATCAATTATCGGGTATTGGAATATGTATGTCGTGCGATGGCCGCCGTTCTTGTTTTTCCACTCTTACTCTTCCATCGAAAAGGCATTCTGTAATAAAAAAGAGTAAAGAAACGTAAATTCATAATTTTTTAAGAAAATAGCAGATTCTCCCAAGAGCTTATGCATGAGACGGCGTCTCAACCCTCCCTCTTGGTTGTGTCTCGACCCTCCCTCTATGTGCTATCAAACTTTTTGTTAAATTTTCGTCACAATAATTTAAAGAAACCAAGAAACAAACTATTTCACAATGACAATTATTCCTTTTCTAATCGTAATCATTAAAAAAAACGACACTTATTTCAATAATGAAGTCAAAATTGCTTACCTTGATTGGAGCGAGAATTGTAACAACCAATGGTTATGACGCACAATGGCGAAATGACCATACGACACGCGCGCAATCAATGGGGGATTTTTTGTGCGTAATTTTGGTAGGGGGACAAGCCCTAAAAAAGTGGCACCATTGTTTAAACTTTTATAGGTTTCAAGATTTCGACTACGTCTCAACCCTCCCACTGTCTCAAGGCTCCCCACTTTCCCCTACAGCTAAGTCACGTGTAGCACCGTTAGAGATTACCACAGACCACAGTTCCCAGGCTCGAATTAATGGCTGCATGTCTAGCGGTGAGGATTTGGGTGAGCCTGAAGATGACATTTCCACAACAAGTTGAAACGGTGTTCTGGACTGACTCTCTTGTGGCGTTATGTTGGATCAAAAGAGGAACCTTGGTCTATACCTTCGTAGGAAACAGGGTACGAGAAATTAGAGCTGCAAGCTCTGTTGAGCAATGGAAACATGTACCGGGGGAGGTCAACCCGGCTGACTTACCTTCAAGAGGGTGTGACTTCAAAGTACTGGAACAAAGCAGATGGTGGGAAGGGCCATCTTGGCTGCGAAAACAAAGGAGTGAGTGGCCTAGCACAGAAGCTCTAGGAGTGGAAGAAGAAGCCATGAAAGAGATGAAGTCAGGTGTTTACGAAAAGAACACAAGTGATCAACTTAGTTGGATTGGAGGTCGAGGAACACTTCGTGAACAGACTTACAAGCTATTTTTCTAGTTTTCTGAAGCAGCTGCGCATGTGTGCGTGGATATTAAGATTTCTCAACAATGTACGGGCGAGATTGGAAAAGATGACGGAGGTGGTCAAGGGAACGATCACTGAAGTGGAGCTACGACGAGCGGAAGTAGTTCTTTGGAAACTCGTATAACAAAAATGGAAGCCAGAAGAACGAAAGAAAGTAGAAGAGACCATACCACTGGTAACCAAGGAAGATGAACTGCTTCATGTTAAATCTCGACTGGTACAGGGTAATGATGAAGAGGAGTTTCAGACCCTAGTGGTGCTGTACGATGATCCCGTGGTCAGGAAGTTGATCAGGCATGTCCATAGTACTTTGCAGCATGCCGGGGTACTAACCACTCTGACTAAACTCAGAGAATCGTATTGGCTAGTGAAGGGAAGAAAGATTGTCAAGTCGGTATTAAAGGAGTGTATTGTTTGCAAAAAGCAGAGCGCGCGTCCCACTGGAGCGACATCAGGGCCATTGCCTGTGGAGCGTCTGGAAAGGGTAGCAGCATTTCAGATTGCAGGATGTGATCTCGCGGGTCCTGTTGCGTTAAAAGAAGGAAAAGCGTGGATTGTCTTATTTACTTGTGCGGTGTACCGCTGCGTTCATCTTGAAGTTGTGACTTCATTGTCAACGGAGGCCTTCTGTCAGGCTCTTCGCAGATTCTTCGCTCGCAGGGGTAGAAGTTCTATTATGTACTCAGATTGTGGAACTAATTTCGTTGGACTGTCAAACGCGTTGAAGCAACTTGATTGGAAAACGATAGAAGGGAACACGTCAGTCATGCGTCTGGAGTGGCGGCATATTCCACCCGCATCTCCTTGGTGGGGAGGATGGTGGGAGCGGCTGTTTGGAGTTTTGAAACCACTACTGGGGAAGGTTTTAGGTAAAGCTTATCTTTCGTATGAGGAGTTTTTCACGGTGATTTGCGACTGTGAAGCTGTTTTGAACGCTAGACCATTGACGTATATTTATGACGACCCTAAAGAACTGAGACCACTCACTCCGGCACAGTTTTTGAATGACTTGCCTGGGGGTGACAACCCGGATCTCGACAAGATTGATGCAGAATTCTCACTGAGTCGAATTCGCTACATACAACAAGTAAGAGCGCACTTGAGGGAAAGGTTTAAGATGGAATATCTAGGAGAATTAGTGCACTCGAAAAACCGAAAAGGAGAAACAATCCAGGTAGGTGACGTGGTACTGGCAGGTGCTGATGGGGCAAAGAGGATCGATTGGCCTCTGGCCCAGGTAATGGAGCTCTTTGTTGGAAGGGATGGCGTGCAAAGAGTGGCACGTTTGAAATTGCCTCATGGAGAGCTCATTCGACCAGTTCAGCGGTTGTACCCGCTGGAGTTGAAAGGTGAGAGCCTAGCCGTAGATAAGGAGGAAGGGACACCACCATTGCTGGAACATCCTGTTCCTGAGATCAGTGAGATCTTGGGAGAAGGTGCTGACAAGGGTAAGGATCCTCAGGAGGGTAACTCTCGCACATGGGGCGGTAGGACTGTTCGTCCTCCCATGAGACTTGATCTCTAATTTGATCATTATTCTGTTGGGTTAGTTTAAATTTTGAGTTCAATACTTTCAATGTATTCTTTTATACTTTTCATTGCTACTTAGTATAGTTTGATGATAGTTCGTTGAGATGTGATTTAATTTTGAATTTTTCTTTTCATGTATTTAGCTCGCTTTGCAATGTTGCAACACTGATGAAAGATTCTTATCAGCGTTGCAAGGTGAGAGGATGTTGGAATAAGAATAACTTGGAACTATTTAAGTTTCTAGTTTTGTCATTTTGTGTCTAAAATGTTGGTAATAGTGTGTCTAATGGATGTTCAAAGAAATGAAATCGCTAAGGTACCTGCGAAGTGAATTAAATGCAAATTAGTCAAAGTAACGACTGTTTATTGCTTGAGAATTACGAGGATCGAGAGAGGAAACATACACGGTTCACAACACAGGCAGTTCGATGTCAATACCTACGATAGATGTAATAATGGATAAATCTACCTCGTACAATAAAATAAATAAAATAGGCATAAACCCACTTAAATCGACTTCTACATAAAGCTCATACTTAACTTATTTACAGATAAGAAAAGCTCAGGTAGGTAGGTAGGTAATATGTGGACGGATGAAGTGAGGGACAGGACGTTGGAGGGATTTGATAAAATAAGAAATAAAAAAAGGAAACTTTTATCGGATAAACACTAACTATTTCAGAATAGTATGGTGGATTTTTATTGACCTCCTTATTGACCTTATTGATTATTGACCTCCCTAGACCGTAATAGTGAAGTCCCTGGAGTCCTGAAGAGTCGTGGAATCCTGCGGAGTCCTGGAGTCCTGCAGGGTCGTGGAGTCCTGCGGAGTCCTGGAGTCCGGCGCATCGTTCCTACTCTCGCTTTCCTTTACTTCGTCTGAAAATTCTGAAACCAAGAAATAATATAAAGGTACAGTTCAATTAACTACAGAAGGGTGGGCCTCACTAGTTGCTAAAGTCTACTGTATTGTATTCTAAAAGTTCATTTCACTGTTATCCTCCCGAAAAGAAGAATTGGAGCTTTTCCCCTTCCGGCCGATAACCGCTGTTATCAGTTAATCAGTTAATCGAGCGATAAAAAGAGAATACCATGTACTGGCAAAGCAGCTGCTTACAATTTCACCAGCAAAACTGTAGAGGGCCCAAGGGCCACAAGTAGAGAAAGACCTTACCTGAGAGCGGAAACAAGGCAGCCTCCTCATATTGTAAAATTCCTCGACCTCGGAGGGAGAGCGGGCACGGCCTAGGGACCGGCTTTGTGCCCTCATGGGGGAAGTCGCCGGTGACGCCGTCGGGGACGCCGTCGGGGACGCCGCCGGGGACGCCCCCGGGGACGCCGCTGGGGAAGCCGCCGGGGACGCTCCCAGAGACATATTTCCTCCTCTCCTGGCCCCCTTCTTCGCCAGCGAAGGCCCTAGAGAGAGGTGTCCTTTTTGGGGCAACACCTTCTCCGAACGTCGGGGTCCTAGAAACAGAAAAAACGTAGCTAGATCCAGATGGGCTGTATTTGCAGAGCAATGAAGCCACAGGACCTTGGGGATCGCAACCCCTCAACCTAAGATATTTCCCCCATCGAATTTTCCAGAGCTGGGGTGCGGAGTGATGACCCCCTTGTGAACAGAGCTCACAAAAGGTGCCAACCTGTATCCCACTTTGCCCTGTACCTTCAAGGAGCTATAATTTCTCATCCGTAAGTAATCCATGGGCTAAGGACGTAATTTCATCGGGCAAAATTTCAATTTTGAGATTTTTTATCTCCCATGACCCTGGAGGTCTCGCAAGTCCAAAACACTGATTTTAACAAAATGTCTGTCCGTGATTTTATACATACATATTATGTCACTCTGTGTACTGCTCCTCCAGGCTCAGAGGATTTTTCTTTTTCAAATTCGGTACGTAGGTACGAAATACAAATTTCGATAACTCAAAAACTGCAGCTGCGATTTACTCGTATCAGCTTTTGCGAGATTATTTTTTTGAGAATGGGTAGGTACTTACTTTCTACCTGGTCATTTTGGCGAGGCTTGTGTACTACTATCTTTGGGGTGATCAAAGGTCGACTCGGCTGAAATCAAAATAGTGCCATACAATTAATCTAATGCCACGACAATCCGTGCCTACTTACCTACTTGGTGAAAGCCATTTTTCGTTTTATTGTGGACATTTCATGGAAAGATTTTTCGGCTACTTTTTCGGGAAGATAAATTTCCTAACTTATCAATTAAACAATTTAAGGTGCAGCCGAACTAAGCTGAGTTTATTTTTTGTACGTAGTTGTTGGCTCCTTTTTATAAATGGAGACTCAGACGTTGCCTGAGGTTCGCGATGAACTAGGGCACGATAGTAGAGAGTTCACCAAACGTGCTACTGCGCCAAAAAGATTATCTACATATGGCACCTGATATGATGAAAAACGGGAAAACTTTAAGATGAAATGGGAAAGGTAAAGTTTATTTATGTGTGCCTAGAAAAAGTGGTTTGTTTTGGTTCAAGTGAACTGGGCCTCTGTAACTTACACTGGACATTAACTAGACGACTAAAGGTACTCATGACAAAAATGACAGGTTACTCTTAAAGCCGATTGCACAGATGAAATTTTCTATCCGCTACAAACATGGTTAATACAAAAATCTATGATAAGGAAACTGTAGTTGGGAATCAGGAAAAAGGTCTATGCGAAACAGGGATGTTTACTCATAAACACTTAAGCCTCTGATGCTGATGAAGCATTTCTGCCGCCTATAACATTGCAAGCTTCTAAATAACTAAAATATGTTCCAAAGACTCCAAATTTTGCTTAGACGTACTTCTCAGCAAAGTAACAACGAAGGTTTATATGGGTCTAAATGGGAGAACAATAGCTACACCTAAGCGAAATTCTAGTTGTCAAACCAGGAGGAAAGACACGAGGAACACGCCCTTACTCAAGTTAAACCACTGCCATACATTACTACGGGTAACTTACACCAGCGTAACTTAACTACAAGATAGTATTAATATTCCAACCATATTTTGAACTTATGGGAAGAGGCAAACCGTGCTCGAAATCTTGTCATAAGCTAAACATATGATTGCAATTTTTATACAATATATCTTATAGTTAAGTTAGACTGGTGAAATCCACCCTAAACTTCCGAGAAAAAAAAATCCAGTTAGTTAAAAGATTCACAATATAAATTTAATTGCTTGGCAAAACTCTACGTGACCACAAACTGCACATGACTTAAAAGAACTCTTGAGCATGCTTGAAAGCATTTAACTAGTATAAAATTTATGAGAATATTCAACATAAAATGTGTACTCAAATACAGCCAAGTAAGTAGGTACTGTGAGTACGTAGAAAAAGCCATAATTATTCGTTCCTTGAAGGATGGGTTTCATCAGTTGCTAAAATCAACTATAATGCCTCGATAAAAGTTGACTATAGAGTGGGAAGGATAACGCTATAGCCAACTTTTAGGGGACACTACTAGAGTTTACCATTGATGAAACCCACCCTAAAGCTTGACCATATCTGGTCAACAGTTAAAATGAAATGGGTCGACTGATGTTTACTTACGTTGACCTGGACTTTTTCTCACCTCCTTAGGGTGCGTCCCACCATGCCCAGTTAAAATTAAACTGGAGATTTTGTCCTATGTTTACCATGTTAAATTTAACTTTTAAGTTAAATTTTTAAATTTAAAAGTTAAAAGTTAAAAAAATAAAAAAGTTAAATTAAAAAAAAAAAAGTTTAATTTTAACTAGGCATGGTGGGACGCACCCTTACTGTAATAAATGTTTACTTACCAATTCATTAAAATGAGTTTTGGTTACTTCTCGGTGTTTGCACAACCAAACAGACTCCACATTTTAGATCAGTGGGTTTATTGGTGTTTGGTTGTGCAAACACTGTGAAGTAACCAAAAGTCATTTTAATGAATTTTTGCTTACTTCATGCTCTTCAAAGAATTGACAAAGTAAGTTCACTGTTTTTATTGCAATAAGGAGGTTAGTTTCGATGATAATATGAGAAAAAGTGCTTTGTTTTGGTTCAAGTGAACATAAACAAACGTCACCCTTAAATCTCCGTCAAGTTCGGTTTTTACTATTTGGAAATTAACGGACTGTTAACCGAGTATGGTGGGTCCAGCCTTAGGGTGAGCTTGACATTCCACAGTTAAGTATAACTGGAGGTTACTTCAATGTTGAGGCTTTAACTGGATAGTAAAACTTGACCAAGGATTGTCCAATCAAATCAAATTGAATATTTTCTAGAGGAACGAATAAGGGTGCATGGCTTATTATACAAGTGTTCCCTAAAAGTTGACTTTAGCGTTATCGTTATCGAAAAGACACATTAGTGCCACCCTACAGTCACCTTTTATGGATACACTATAAGTAGTAGATATTAGCAGTTGGTGAAATCCACCGTTTGTTTAGTAAATAATCAAAGCGAAATCAATTTATGCGTCAAATTATGAAAAATGGAGTAAAATGCTCAAAAAGCTCCACGTGCTATCAAACGTGTTCCATATCAAAATATATGCAAGCAGAGAAGTTTAAGGGAGTCTTTACCTGCGTCCAACCAGGTACGAGAAAGCCTAACAAACCATAGCGTATCTTATAAAAAATAATAATAATTTATCAATTGAATTAATCTGTTATACAATGCAATAAATGAATATAATGAATGAAAATAATGATTAAACAATCAATCAAACTGATTTAATTAATTAAAAATATTACTTGAATAAAATGCTAATAATATGTATAAAGTCATTTACCAACTCTAACTGATTTTGAAACCCCCTCTATAGCGAACAAATTTACATGATTTTTTGACGGTCGTTATACAGAATGACTATTACATAGAACCATACCATTAGTAACTCGTAATTAATTATTTAAAAGTAATTTTTAATACTCATATTATTATCTTATTTCTCTGCTCTATTTAAAGTAATTTTGAAAACAAAAGAAAAAGAAAAATATGTACCTGGTTTGACGGAAATAAATTATATGCTCCCTTTTTTTTAAAAATGGCAGCTATATGGTGTATGCATGTTGGCAGCTGTTAATATGCAGATATGCACACAAAAAACTTACTAGACTTACTAGACAACCTAGGGCGTCGGCTAAGATGGGAGTTGCCTGACCTGAACTTTTGATTGGTCGAATCACCCATGAACCGACTTGGCCCCAATTTTGCTCTCTAGTATGTGTCTTCGTCAGATTCGGAGGCCATACTATCGTACTCATATTCCTCGCTTTCCTTTTTTACATCTTTTCCCCGGAACGTTTTTTTTGTCTGAAATATTACAGTATCATTTTTCACGTAAGTTTCGCGTTTCATAAAGAATTTTTGCGAGTCAGAATTTCCTGAACTGAGATATAATGTTCGCCTTTAACGCATTAAGGGAATACCGTAAAATCGTCTAACCAGATAAGGGTGGGGAATTGGATGACCCTCAGTTCCTTCCCGTACAGGTTCTAAATTAATCTTCCCGAAAAAGTAGCTGAAAACCTTACCTTCCCATTAAAAGTCCACTAGCTAACGTTATGATAAGGGCGCTATCAGCAAGTTGGTGAAAGGCAAATACTTTTCTCTTTCGGGGGATAACGCTATTTTAATAGGAAGAAAATAACTGTGCACTTGTATCACACAAAATTTAATACGGGCCCTTATTAAATTTTGTGTGATACAAATGCAAAGTTATTTTCTATCTATTAAACTGTCAAAGTATTACAAAGTTACGGTGGAGACCATGAAAGGATAACGTTATAGTGAACTTTTAGGGGACGCAATACACTATATAGTACACTTTAGGAACTGATGAAATCCACCTTAACACGGTTGAACGTATTTACGGCAATACCTTAAAAGACAGGTCTGTTTTATATTTTTTATGATGTCAGATTTCTGCAAACTGCCTTGCGAAAGGGCTTCCATGTATCCTGAGTTATTGAGAAAAGTATCACGACAACTATACCTATTAACAGGAAATAAATTTAAGCCTACTTAGCACTTTTACGGTCCAGTTACACTCCCATAAGTCGTATTAAAATTGACGCTCATCTGGTGTGACATCCATAATACCAGCACTAAATTCCTGGTACTGGGATTCGAATCCAGAGCCTCGGTACGATGAGACAGTTAAAAAATATTCAGGCTATTTTTGGAAAAACTGTTGACAAGTGATCTGTCGATTAGAAAAATTGAACCGTCCGAAAATTTGATAAAGGAAAAATATAAGCGTGTAATCGGACTCATAGACTTCTACACGTACATGTATCACTAAATAACAATTAGAGAAGCACAGCCGATTTTTGATTTAGATACAAGAGAACAGTCATTTCTAAATCACAAGTAACTTGTAGACCTATTGGATGAACGACACCCATTGTGTTACCAAAATTATTTTATGTTGTGACTTTTTCCCCCTTTAAAAAAAATAATAATAATAACGTGTACTTACTTCTTCTTGGAGAAACCTGGCTACGTCCGGGCTCAACGTACGTCGGAAAGTCCGCAGGCTTGTCCCCTGCTCCATCTCGTCTCGGTCGGAAACTCCAGTGGCGTACCGAGACATATTAATCCTGGTAGTGGATTCAATATTGACCGTCGAATACGGATGAACGTCGAAACAAGTTTCTGAAAAGTTTTGACAAAATTTGGTGAGAAAGGAATCCCCGAGAATCGCAGAAGGTAAGGGTGAATTTCCCATGCGCTCAAGTCTACTTTAGTGTCCCTTAAAAGTTCACTATAGCGTTATCCTCCCAAAAAGAAAAGTTGGTGCCTTTCACCATCGATCTTAACGTTAGATAGTCTCACTCTCAATAAATATTTGACAAACTACTATAAGGACAGCCCTCTTTTACTGAGTTACGTTTCTGAAAAAATACTGGCTATTTATTTGTTCTGAAATATAATAGGCATTTTTCTCCTGTCACAACATGCACCACCATTGGCGGCCATGTTGAAGTGACGCAAGTGGAAGCTGCTGCCACGTGCTGGCCAATGTTTACAAACAAACCCACACAAAAATCCAACGCAACACTCACTTGCTCAATAAACAAACACCATTTAAGGCGCGGCGAATCATAGAGTAAACTTTCGATATTATCGATTGGCAGTTGTGATAATCTGAACTTACCTTGCAATCTGCCGCGAGTCTGCATTGTTCGGCTAGGCGTGCTGATAGGGTTTCGCGCCCGACGTGGTAGGTCTTCGCTGTCTGACGAGTCCTCTTCATTTTCAGCTGCCTCGGACGGCTCTTCAGCCATATCGGGGCACGGGTTACAACTACTTGGACCTTAAAGCAGCAAAAATACATTATCAATTAAATTCAGATTATTAAAAAAACTTTATAGCAGTGGGATGTAGGATATGATATACCTATACGAGTATATGATATGAGGTATGTACGATCGCAGAGAAACAAGTGCAAGCGCAAGGCACTTGTCGTAAGCTAAACATACGATAACGTAAATCCGTTCGTTAAAAGACACTATCGGATACTATAAGAAAGTGGTGAAATTCAGCCTTAGAGAGATATTAAGAGGATGGTTTGCCACATACGCGTCATTTGTTTATAAATTTAACTTAACGGTTAACTGGATTGGTGAAAGCCACCCTCATATTTATACCGACAAGGGACAAGGGACAAGGGACAAGGGACAAGGGACAAGGGACAAGGGACAAGGGACAAGGGACAAGGGACAAGGGACAAGGGCAACTAAATTATAACAAATGCCAAATCCCAAATTAGTCAAGGGAACAGCTAAACAATGATTTCCCAATTCGGAGACTTTTCAACCCCCTTAGATGTGTACAAGTACTTACATTCGAAATTTCGGAATGCGCAACAGTACCAGACGATTCCTACTATGACCGCTATGACTAACGCACTGGAGAAAAATCCCACCAAGACTATGAATAACTCCTCCTTGTTAAAAGGTTTCTGACCTCTTCTGACCTCGTCCCCAAGTTGGGTCAAAGTAGGCGCTGCTGAGTCTGAAAAATATATATATATATATTATATATCTGAGAACTGACAAAAGATACTAACGTTTTTCTAGACGCAATTTTTGTCTGCTGACTTGACCATTTTTTCAAACAGCGTCTGCCATTGGTTGGAGTTGGCAAGTGTACTAAAAATATATGTATTGTGCTAACTCCAACTGTCCAACTGATGACACTGATTAATTAGTACACATAAAATAAAGGGTTCGAAAATGGTCGCACTTGACTTTCTCGCAATTTTTATCGAAAATTTGATTTTTTTTTTTACGTGAATAATTGTCAGAATTTTAACTTTTTCTAAAAAGTATTTTGCCTCACACTGAACGATACTTCTAGGCACCTGCATACCGAATTTCAAACATATCCGTCAAACAGTGAAGTGTCGTTCGACGCGCCAAGTATATGTTTTCTATTTTGCATGTCACCGTCTTAATTTTTAAGTAAATGAAAATCTATTGAAAATGCCCTTGAAGCATCTATCTGAGACCACTTTCACCAATTTTGAAGGAAATCTGTCGATTAGGGTTGTTGCGAATCCGTCTTAACCAATCAAAAACGTGATTTCCATTTTTGGAAAATTTTTCCTACGATAATGCCAATATTGGCCCAAATTTTTGGCCCATCTCAAAAAGAATAAAATCTATCCTGTAGCATCTATTTGGGAACACTATTGCGAAATTACAAGGATCTAACTTAATAAATGAAGTGCCAAATCCGTCTTGACCAATCGAAAACGAGATTCTAGTTTTTTTTTCCTATTTTTGACTTTATTTTTCCTATATTGGCCGCAATTTTGAATTGATTGAATATTTCTTCGACAAACCTTTAAGTAATGTTATTAAGCACAAGTTTATGGATTTTTGTGAAATTCCGGCTAATACTGTTCATGGGGCCAAGATTTTCACGTATGGGCCAATTTTGGCCCATCTCCAAAACAATAAAAATGATCCTGGAGCATCTATCTGGGAACACGACTGCAAAATTTGAAGGTTCTAACTTTATTACCGTACCGTGAAATGCGTCTTGAGTAGACAAAAACACGATTTTGAATTTTTTTTGACTCTTTTTTGACAATAGTGGGCGCAATTTTTGAGTAATCAAAATTATATTAAAGAAATATCTTGGAACTGATTTTAGACATCTACATTCCAAATTGGAGCCAAATCGGTTGACTGGTGTGACCTCTAGCCGCGCTACAGACAAACGTACGGACGTACGTACGTACGTCGGACGGACATGACCTAAAAACCATTTTTTTTGGTATCTAGGACCTCTGAAACGCCTTTTGCAATGAAAATCTCAAAATCGAAATTTCGCACGATAACATAACTTTCTCAGCCCATGTATTACATACGGGCGAGAAAGTAAAAACACCGCCTCGATATCCGAGTGGTCAAGCTGTCTTAAGAAGAACATTGAGAGCCGGATCACACCGGTTCGATACCGATCCTATCAAAAAAAAAATTTGATCGGTATTCACCTCTGATATGTTCAGCATGTCAAGTGAAATTTATATCAGGGCTGTGGTAGTTTGTAACCCACTTAAAACTGTAGGTCCCTGCCGTGTTCTAACACGATGGGTGGAGAGCTGGTATTCTTGTCTCCCTAACCCACTACTGACTATGTACAATATGATTTAATATAAAATACTGACCTGATTTTTTGAGAGTTAAAAATTTATAATCAGTTTGAGTTGATCCAGCAGCATTGACTGCCCTTACTCTCAAGAAGTAGAGCGTCTTGGGAGAAAGCGACCGCAGGACAATATGTCTCTGCTTCTCGACGTCACTGGATAAGTGTATCCACCCCGGATCATCGAATTTACGGTAAGCCACCTCAAAACGTTGAATAGGACATCCGTTATCATGCCAGTTTTCAAGAAACAAAGTGGCAGATGTTCTATCACTGTGGATGAAACTTTCAGCAGCCATTGAAAGTGGCTTTGCACCATCCGTCGATGCAGTTACAAGTGCGCTCTTTTCTCCGGTCCCTAAACAAATTAGTACACACATTACTAGAGGTCCAGATAGATAGTTTTTTGGCACAATTTGCTGTGATAGCAAATGAGTCATTACAGAAAATCATTCTGACGAAATTTTGCGTCTTTTTATCACAAAACTTCCATTTCTATGAAATCAGAGGTAAAAAAAATAAATGGGAACCTGTACTACTTATATACTATTTGTCTACTATATAGTAGAAAACAATTTACCAATGGTGTTGGTAGCTGCCATACGCATCAGATACTTGGTTCCACAGTCTAAGTCTTTTAAAACAAAACTACATGATTTCGGATCGATAGGAACTGTGTGCCAGTCTTCGTTCTCTTTTTTATAATCCAGTTGGAAACCAGTGATAGGTGCACCTCCATCGTCACCTCGGCTCCACTCCAGGTGGAGGCTCGAACTTGCCGTCCGAGTTACGAGCAGCAAAGGCGGCGAAGGGGGAACTGGAAAACAAAAATGCCAATTAGAGGAGCTTTTTTGTAGTAGTTAAATAGGGGTTTCTTATACACCCATCTCCAAAGAGTCGGTTTTCTCCAGTACACTCACTGGAATACCCATTATACGTTCATTGTGGGGTGCCCTGAGCAGCCCATGCCACACCCACAGCTCGCTAGTATGCAAACATACACACACACTGGCCCAGCCCACGAAAGCAGCCTTCATCAGTGCTGCTGCCCACACAATGGACTCTACCACCCTACCCATACACGATCACAGTGGGCCATAAAGGACCATGCTGGACGATATAGTAGCAGCGTCAGAGCTGCCTGCATAATGGCGATGGCTTACACTGGCTGAATCGATTAGTGTTGTGGGAAACCTGACCTAACCATTCAAAAACGTGATTTCCATTTTTGAAAAATTTTCCTACGATAATGCCAATATTGGCCATAATTATTATGTTGGATAAATTTCGTTTGGCAAAACTTTAAACTAGGTTAAAGTACACCCCCCTACCAATTTTTATTGAAATCCATCGAACAGTGCCACTGGAGTGACAACACGTTTTGGCCCAAATTGGGCCAAGTTATTGGCCCACCTCTAAATGATTCCAAATGACCTAAAAGTATGTATTCAAAAGGCCTCGATAGCCGAGTGGACTAAATGGTCGACTTTTGAGGAGCAGAGAGAGCCGGGTCACACCGGTTCCATCCCGATCCTACCAAAAAGTTTTTCTGCTCGGCATTCACCTCTGATATGTTCAGCATGTCAAGTGAAATGTATATCGAGGCTGTGGTGGTTCGGAACCCACCTTAAACTATAGGTCCCCATCGTTTACTCGATGGGTGGGGAGCTGGTATTTGGTAGCGCTGCCAGCTGAGCACAACGGATAGTTCTTTAAAACGGTCTAGTTGCTGGGCTTGTCCCCCCAACCCTCAGCTATTATTATTATGTATTCAAAAACACTTTTGCAAATTTTCAAAGTTATAACTTGATTTACATAGCCTGCAGCCCTTCCTAACTGTCAAAAAACACGATTTTTTGTCTTTTTTTGACCATAGCAGGCGCAATTTTTGAGTTATCAAAATTTATCAAAAAAGGGTCCAGATATTTACATTAGGTACCTACATACCGAATTTGAGCAAAATCGGAACTATGTGACGTCCAGTCGCGCGACAGAGTGACGGACGTACGTACGTACGTCGGACGGAAATTTTTTAAAAACCACTTTTTTGGACTCTGGGGACCTCCAGGATCATGGAAAATCCAAAATCTCAAAATCGAAATTTTGCACGAAGACATAACTTTCTCAGCCCATGTATTACATACGGGCGAGAAAGTAAAAAAGAAAGCGCGACAGAGCCTCGAGCACTGCCAGCATGTTATACAGGAACCAGAGTTGTGCACTTTTCGTGCCTCTCTACAGGAGGTAAGGGGGCGTGGCTCGAACAGTTGGTAACCTTTTCCTGTAGTAGGGTCCCACGGAACCTCCTAAATCAAATTTAAAACTTCTAAGTCCAACCGTACCTGAGCAGTGACATCCCAAACTTAGCTGTTTTTGAGGGTCACTCGCTGACTGACTGCCTGACTCACTCACTCACTCACTCACCTATACAAATAATTAGCATGTTCCAGCAGTACGATAGAGCTGAAACTCGGCACACTTGTAGGTACCATACCGTGGACACCCAGAAAAATCGCAAACCCGAAGTACCTTCAGTATTATAGGTTCAGGTTCGATTCAAAGTTCCCATACTAACTTATGGCAGAGATATTTACAAAACAAACACTGCCTCCTGCCCCTTGTCCTAGAAATAAATATACCTACCTACCTACCTACCTACAATGTATGAAATGTGTATATGTCTCTTTGTTCTTGTCAGGTACGATTACGTACTACTTTCAGGTATCAGGTACGAGTAGGTACTATACTTTCAGGGATGGGAAGGTAATTTGTGTAGATTCGTCAGGCAACTTATTTTCAGGTACGAGTAGGTACATTTCAGGTACGGGAAGGTAATTTGTGAATATTCGACAGGAAACTTGTTTTCAGGTACCAGTAGGTACTTTTCAGGTATTTCAGGTATGAGATTGGTAATTTGTGTAGGGTTGACAGGGAACTGGTTTTCAGGTACTGGTAGGTACTTTCCAGGTATGGCAAGAAAATTTGAGTCCATTCAACAGCCAATTGATGTTTTACCTACCTACTGGTAGAAACTATTGTACCACCTTACAAAAATTATATGATATACGACCAAAAACACTCCGTGTAAAAAAAACAGCCAAGTTTATAACCCTCCAAAAATTAGCCTAACTCAACCGCCCTTAAAAGGGTTTGATATAAAAAATGTTGGCCAAGTTCTCCACATTCCCGCTATCACTCGGCCCACAAAATTAGTGATATCACTTACTACAGGACAAAGTCCTTGGCGCGAATCACAAGGATGTTGGCGACATATTTTGTCATGGAAATGCCTGCTCTGCAGGATGCCTGCTTTCCAATACCCCCGGATTAGGTTAGGGAGGCAGGGAGGCATAGTGGACTGCTGTCTAAGTGTAGGGGAACATTAGGGCTCCCACGCCGGCCTCAGAGTTTTGTCTACCGTGTAAAAAAGGCTTTTAAAAAGTAACCTACCTTTCAAAATGCCATTGAGTTGAGCTTCTGGAACTGGAGTCCAAGTAGTTTCGATACTCTGAGAATTCTGTGAAGAGCATCGAACATCTTGTGGCGGAGCGCTAGGAACATCTTCTAGAGTAGTAGCCAGTACCTCAGTCGACGCAGGTCCTTCTCCCAGCGCGTTATAAGCCTGAACCCTTATACCGTAGGGGGTGAATTTTTTCAGGCCCAGTATTTCGAATTCTCGAAGTCTTCCTTCGGCAGAGTGGTAGTTAGTTTGTTGATTACCTTGACTGGAAATAACCATTCATACGAAATTATTAGTTAATATTAGTCCCCAAAGTAGGGAAGTCTTTCTTGTACCCCATTGCTTTCACTGCCAAAGGGATTTTTTTTTTTTTAATTTCCTCTCCTTTAAATTTCCTTATTGACCCACGAGCATCTATCTGAGATCACTCATACCAAATCTCATGACTGTCATTTTATTACTGTAGTCCATACCTATTCAGTTGCCCTCCAAAGGTTCGAAGACAACTTAAAATTAGAACAGCCCCGATAGCCGAGAGGTTTCGAAGGATTGCTGTCTTTCCATTCCGGCCCTATCGAATTTTTTCTGGTCGGCATTCACCTCTGATATGTTCAGCATGTCAAGTGAAATGTACGTATGCCGAATTGAGAGCCATATAGCAGATTGCTGCATTACGTGACTTGTTTACGCAATTACGGCAGAAAGTCGAGTTTTCTCCGGCCAGTGAAAGCCAGGTACAATCGGAGAGGCTCAGAACTTCACCAGGAAAAATTTGGACTATCGGGACTAGATCCCAGGTCCTCATGCTTCATAGCCCAGTGCCCTGCGTCTTTGCTAATCGACAGCTTACCGTTTTTCTTTGAAGTTGATGGTGTAGCTAATAATATCACCATGCATTAGGTCAGGTTCTGGAGGCTCCCACCTGACGAGAAGGGAGGTGGAAGTAGTGGGCGTCACTTTAATGTTTCGAGGAGGCCCCGAAGGTTTTTCGCCGTCGGTAATCACCTAAAACATTATTGTAAACGCGTCATTGTACGACCTACAAAATCCAGACAGGTTACCACTGCACTTGAACAATCTCACAATGCCAGGAGCCATAGCCGTATCTACGGGGGGTTAAACCCCCATGAACGGAAAATTAACATGGTAACGCCAACGTGAAGCAACAAAATATAGGCGAAACCCTCCCCCCCATGACCCTAACCCCCCGGCCCATGATACTTTCTGGATACGGGCCTGCCAGGAGCTTCTCGATCATCACCATATCGTTAGCTAGTTAGATTTTTGGCTACTTTTTGGGGCCAATCAATTTAGTAACTATTGTGACCTGCTCAGAATCACACCCAGCATCAGGGCCGATTACGCCTAGCGCCGGATAAGATTCATCTGATGCGTCCTGGACGGCCGTTCTGGCGAGTTTTCATCCCCGGCCGTACCGTCAGAAGGGAGGGATGGCATCTATCCCTGAGTTGCCATTCCATCCCCTCCATTCCACGACGCATCGTGTGTGACGGTGAATTATTTCTTACCTCCAAAATATCACTGTAGAGGCTCTTTCCCAGTTCATTTTCGGCAAAGAGTCTGAAGTTGTAGGTCATTGCTGGCATCAGGTCAGTGATATTGGCCATCAGCTGACCAGCAGGTATGATCTGCTGCCCCACCAGCTCATTCCAAGTAGCTGAAAGAACAAACAAATGACATAAATGATTTAATTGGAAACTGCTGCGAATAGGCATCTGTCATCTGCTAGCTATTATAAATATAAACACATATGTTCAAAAATTTTTAATATTAATTTATAACAAAAGTAGCCAGGGAACGTTTAATTTAGGTAGAGAAAAAGTTCTTCTGATTTCCATTTTTGGTATTCCTCAGGCTGTGACGTCACTTTCTTAAGCGATTTTATTATCGAGCCAAATTATCTAGAAAATAAGCAAATAAGAACAGTTCCCTAAAAAATACGTAATTAAGGACTTTAAGAACTACTGAACATCCTTGTTCTTCTCCTCTTTAATGGCTGGATGGTATTTTCTAGTGCCCAATAATAAGCATGTTCACAAGTTGCTTTATTCCACTGACTTTCTCCAGTCCACTTAACGATAAGATAAATTGTACGATATTGCAAGCATATGTTTAGCTTATCGCAAGTGTTATTCCAAGGTTTAGAGGACGGTTAGCCTCTTCCCACAACTTAGTATTGGTACATTCAATGTTACCGTTAAACTGGAGGAAGGATAACGCTAGTTTACCTGACTCAGGTTTATATTCTGCTATGTAGTGGATGATCGGAGAGTTCCCATCTTGAGCTAAAACCCAAGCCAATGTTACAAATCGACTTCCTTTCGCCATCACTTGGATGCCTCTCGGAAAGTCGGGAGGTTCCGTAAGCAGGAGATCAATCTGAAATATAGAAAATACTGTTGGAGACCACACCATCTACCACACAATCATCAAGGGTGGCTTTCACCACTTCCTTATCCTGTAGATAAAGTTAGTAAGGATCTTCCCAGAAAAGTAGCAGTATATTTCTCGTGCTGAAAAATAATTTTGAAAACCGTGTGTTTTTTTAGAGCAATCTCACCCAAGAGTCAGATAGGCTATAGTATACTATACAAGTTTGCCCCCGAACGGAATTAATTAGGCGTTAAGCTCTTCACGCTTAAACATAGCTGACACTACACCGTTCGTCATTATCTCGTCGTTAATAGAAAGTGAAGTGCCTCTCAGTGGCCGAGTGGTCAAGGGGTCCACTTTGTGTCCTGAGAGGTCCGGGTTCGAATCCCGGCGGAACGGAAAAATTTTCCGCTTCCGACATGGATGTATTGGCTTCGGCCCACTACTAAACTGGCTTCGGCCCACTCATATTCGGCTTCGGCCACTTCATCTTCGGCTTCGGCCAGGAACATCTAATATACCAACTCATCGGCGCATATGTTCTCTGAACGTCACGCGTAAAAAAGAAATAGAAAGTGACTTTACCGCCATTTGGTCTTTCCCGAAGGGGTTAGATGCGAGGCAGTAGTACCTGCCTCCGTCTAATCGAACTGTTCTTTTGATGAATAGGTCTGATAAAACTCCTCCCGTCCTGTTAACCTCTTTGTGGCTAACCCTGAAATATAAAAATTAAGTCCTCAACAATTTTTTGCCTCAAAAAAAAGTGACGAGTGTGAGATATATGACAGAAGGTCAAGTGAGGATCCACTTTTACTCTTATATTCTGTATTCAGTATACGTTATTAACTTTAAATAAAGGATCCAACAATGGTCGCACGTCACACTTGACTTTCTAGTACTTTTTAGGTCACAACGCATGATAGGTGGGTCGCTGGTATTTGGTAGTGCTACCAGCTGAGCACGATGGATGATTGGTGAAATGGGCTAGTTGCTGGGCTAGTTGCTGGGCTAGTCCCCACACCGAAATGATTAATTATTAATACATTACCTGTACTCGTAGGAGAGCGAATCCAGGGTCGCTCCATTCTTGCGCCACAGGATTTTGAGCGGAGGGTCACCCTGAGCTTCACACCTCAGTGAAGCTGTATATCCCAGCCGCGCCGTGTAGTTCCTATTTTTTTCTTGAAAGGCAGCCGGAGCTGAAAATAAATACGCACAAATTTAAGTCGGTGTAACTCTTTTTCAAAAGAGCTTGATACGCGATAAGACGCTCCACAGAGTCGCGAATCATGAGGCAGCAAGGCACGAGGAACTGCGATGCCCCGAATGACTTCTCCAGCAACAGGAGGAAAGCGCCCATGGACCGCGGTCACGCCGCCCTCCCCTTCAACTCCGGAAACACCGAGCCTTTGTCTTTGGTCGCCAAATCGGCCACCACTGATTCAACTTCAGCACCTACTGGACCTGAAACCTGTCCCTATACCGGACGAGGATGAAATGTTGGAGAGTGATTCCGACGACATAGAGACTACTGTCGATGACGGGGGGGGGGGGGGGGGGGGGGCAGCCCCAACC
The DNA here is from genome assembly GCA_950004255.1 of Mesopsocus fuscifrons. NCBI lineage: Eukaryota > Metazoa > Arthropoda > Insecta > Psocodea > Mesopsocidae > Mesopsocus > Mesopsocus fuscifrons. Next base: position 2,779,423 of record OX465378.1, read on the forward strand.
TTACCAACATCCACCCAGCACTGCAGGAGTCCTTTGCGCACAATGACCGTGCCTCACAGTGTTGACTTCCAGGGACTTTACAGTCTGCCAGACGACCGGACACCTAGTGCTAGTGCTAGTGCTGTGTTCCTAACCTTCATGCTTAATCGATCTTCCCTTCGTCATTAGAACCTTCGCACAGTGTAATTGTAAGATCGTTGGTGCTTTATATAAATTTTAAAAAAACAAGGCATTAAGACGATTTTCTTCCGATTTTTTGGGGAAACTATTACCTAAATATTTTAACGTTCTGAAATGTAAAATGACAAAAATCACCCGATCGTAAAAATTACTAATTTGTGATCTTTGAGGCATTTTTACTTCAGAACATTTAAATATCCAACAGTTTCCTAAAAAATTGGAAAGAAAAACATGAATAAAACACGTTGTTGCTCTTAAGTCAACAAGGCAGAAAGCCACAAGCCACAACCCTCGGTAAGACAACTTTGGCATAAACAGACGCCAGAGCGTGGAAGTGTTTTTTGCCGAAGCCGAAGAGGAATTGGCGAAAGTCAGAGAGGAGTGGGTCGAAATCTGATAAGGAGTGTAACATCCACACCATCACGTGCGAATCTTGTTTACAGTATGTACCTGAATCTTTCGAGAAACGAGTCAGCCTGTCAAACCTGGGACTGGTTACCACAGCTGTTTCTGCATGGTCACATTTTCTTACCTTTAAAACAGTGCCTACTCCGTTCATCGAAAATGAAGGTTTCGTAAGGTAAAATAATGATTAGGTTTTTTCTAGGTACTCACCATGAACCGTTAAGAAAATCCGCTGACTTAAGACAGTACCTACTCCGTTTCCCGCTTCGCATAAGTAGAAACCTTCGTGTTCTTTCTTGAGTTTCTCGAAAATTAATGTTCCGTTGGGGAACACTCGGATACCTGTCCCATGGTCCTGGTGTGCCAGTTCTCGGTACAAGCCTGCTTGTGACCCTGGAAAATAAACAGACACTAAGAAACGTAAAAATGTGCCTACACAAATCTCAACACATATCTAATTTTGTCATCTATGGACTGTATGATTAGATGAACAAAATCTTACCTGAAAATGTAGATTATTTACGATAAGGAAAATAAGTGAAAAAAATGTGGCCAATGCAACGGCGCGGCGACTCCAGCAGGGTTCAGCCAAATATTCATGAGAACACTTCACACGAATAAAACAATAAAAAAATGACCGAACCATATGGAACAGAACCGCCCGGAAATAAGTAGCTCATAGAAGCTGTGCACCCACGCTACAGGGTGTCTGACTAATTCGCACTGCGGCTGATAAGCGAACTAACTAGGTTTCGACCTCAGTCTTCCATGAGAGTAACGACACAAATAAAACACATGGTTTCCAAAATTATTTTTTGTTCAGAACTTAAGAAGGGGTCACAATGATCTACAAGAGTTTAGCAACGACAATTGACGTTTGTGTACTTTATCCACCCCTGGATATCACTGACGTTACTCTCATCTAAGAGTGCGGTGGACTATATTAAAGATGGCGCATTATCTATATACCCATGCGTCTAGCTAGTCTTCAGCAAGGATATCTTACAAGATATATTGTCCTTGTCTTAAGTCCTAATTACACGATCATATTTTGGATTAAATATGCTATCAATAAAAATTGTATCAAAGTCTAATTACGTTCTTTCAATTATAATAATACTGTGCAAAGACTAAAGACTTTAAAAATATTTTGAAGTGAACACATGTTTGTGGAATACGTGCCAACCCATTGTAATAAAAATATTAGGTATTTGCCAATGGCAAGAGGCTATTTGGAGAAATTGTCGGGTCAGCAGACAAAATTATAGTAAGAAAACTGTTAACGTGCAATTTGTCAACTCTCAGAAACTATTAGAGAAGTTGATATAAGAAAAATTGTATTGGGAAAAATATGAGCGTGAAAAAATTAAAAGGGAAAATGTTTCATACCATTTGGCAAATGTCCCATCCGTCGAACCAACTGTTTTCAAAAAAACTTTACGAAACTTACTTATTTTGAATGAAAATTTTCACAGAAGTTATTTTTTCCTTGTACCAAATAGTGGAAATAATTTTCACTTTTAATTTTTTTTTTCCGAGTCCCCACGCAACCTTAAAGCCGGTGGGACGCAGCCTTAAAGCTAACTTATATTAAAATATTGGAATCCTCTTACAAAATGCAAAAAAGAGACAAAGCGTCCATGCGAAACTGATTTTATTTACCATAATTTTTTCTCCAAGTAATGGTAGGGGACGGGTTTCCGTCAGCTTGACAATCCATACGGTAGTTTTTCGTGTCAACAGGTACCTGCTGGTCGGTGGGAGCATGCGACCAGTAAGGAGGAACTAAAAAAGAATCACACAAATTAGACAAAAAAAAACACAAATTTTTTTAAGCCCTAAACACCAAAAAACTAATGCTACACTAATAAATTTGAAAAATTCAAACCGTTTCGCTGTCTCCATGCTGACAAGCTGACTCCGTCGTTGGTAGAATATTTCACCAACACTCAGTTTGTTTAATTAACATCTGTGCCGTCGGGCTTGTAAGCAGCAATGTAAAAATTCGTTGAGACTAGCTGTGTGTTTGTAAACAAGATTTGCACTGGTGACACAATCACAATCACAATAGAGGGACTGGATAAGGGCTATACCTATATGTGAAGTTACAAAGCAAAAAAAAAATCTCGCAAATAAAAAGGATATCAGATTTGAAGTAAAAAGTGATCAAATACATTTGATAACCATCGCCCAGCGCTGGAGTTAGGAAGAGATTCCATTTTCGCATGATATGAGGATATAGGGAAGATTAATTTTTATCATAGAAACTAGCTGTGTTATTGAAATTAACCATTGCAAATCATTAGTCAATACTTGTAAGAACAAAAAGTAAGCCAAAATTCATCAAAATGACTTTTGGTTACTTCACAGTGTTTGAATAACCGAACATCCATAATGAGGAGTCTGTTTGTTGATGTTTGGTAATTCAAACACTGTGACGTAATCAAAACTCATCGTAAGAAATGTTTGGTTACTTTATGTTCTTAAAAGAATTGACGAAGGACGAGCTATATTATTATATCAATCGAGGGGGTAACTACTCCAGAGATTCCTTGAGATTCCCAGAGATTTCATAATGATATGTAATGATTCCCAACGAGATTCCCAAAAGATTCCAATAAAGAGGATGGTTTTTATGATAATATGAGTTAAAGTGGTGGTTTTTGGTTCAGGGGAACATAAAAAAAACACCACCACCTCTGTCATATCATCTTCACAAGTTACCAAAAGTAGCTACGTACAACAGAGCGAGGGGTACCAACATATTTCTACCTACTTTTTAGTTCAAATCGACTATCTTATTTAATATGAGATAATAATAGGAATATAGCGTGAGTGCAGTGCGCACTATCAAATGCGTGCTCAGATTTCAAAGCGTGCGTGGTGATACCGATTTCCCGTGGTGAAACATAGACCAAACAATAGGGACCTAATATAACTGTTAAAAAAAGTTGCAATAATAAAAAGTGATTTTCGGACGTTAAAGGTAACCCCAATTTTTTCAAATTTTTTGGTCCCCCCCCCCCCTTTGTTTGTGCTGGTGCTGGTGCTGCTCATGCAGTCAACTATTTGGTGCTCCGATACTACATCGGTTTTTTGGTGCCTGGCACTTGGTGCTTTCCGTGGTTCCAAAAAAAATGAGAAATTTCAGTCTAAGGAACATATGTAAATTATAGGACCAACAGCGAGAAATCTTTCGCTGGGAATGTGATATTTTTTCGATTTTTAAAATCTCACTGAAGGTTCCACAGTTACCTTATATCTCTCAGACTAATTTCCTCAATGTTATAATATCCCCGACTAAAGCTGGTGCTTGGTGCGGTAGCACTTGTCACGAGTTGATAAAGAATGTTACCGCTAACGACGAGCTCAGCAGTATACTCGTCAGTTGCAACTTCATTTTTAACCAGACAGGTGTAATTGCCGGCATGATTAGAAGTGAGACGATCAACCACCACAGTACTAGAATGGGTATCCAACCCATATATCCTTAATCCTTCTGGTGAAAGAGGCTGCCGGTCTCTTAACCATGTAATGGTGAAAGGAGGATCCCCCTTCTCCACGCCACACGACACCTGAGCCCGCATGCCTTCGGATAACTCCTTGTTAAAACTAAAAGGGGCTATCCTAGGCGGTACTGAAATAATGAATAGGAATGCAATGTAAACTAATCTGAGATAATGGTTTAGGATAATGGGGGCACCCTATTCCATGAAAATCATCTCATAAAATAGGGTTGAATAAACGGTCTTTGAGTAATAAAGTTTGTTTAAAAAAATCATTATTTTCAAAGTTAATTTTGCATTACATTTCAGAATATTTAAATATCAAATAGTTTCCCCAAAATTCTGCTGTTACGTGTTTCAGGATTGCTTTCTCGCCTTTAATCCTAGGGGAAAAAATACATATGTATTACTCAAAGAGCGCTAGGTACATAAGACAAAAGGATGCCTCAGGGCTCACATTTGGAGCCTACCATGAACGACAAGCTGTGACTGATGGCTGTCTGTAGCAGCACTATTTCCTGCCACGCAGGAATAGTTGCCGGTATGACGTGTCCCTGCACTGCTAATACGAAGGGACAAAGCATCATCTCCATGAGAAAACGTCGCTGCGCCTTCTGGAAGATTCTGGCTCCCGTTGAAAAACCATTGTAGCTTTAAAGGAGAATCTCCGGAGCGGATGGCACACGTGATCATTACACGTGCGCCTTCATAGATGTCCGATGGGAAACTAAACTTCTCTAATTTGGGTGGGACTGGAAAATGAGAAATTGTGTTTTTAGGTATTCAAGGCCCCCATAATGGAATTTGATCGGAGCTCTTCGGTAGTTCTTAAGAAGAAGAGAGATAATACATATTTATGTTTACCTGAACCAAACCAAGCATTTTACTTCACAGTGTTTGAAATACCGAACATCAACAAACAGATTCCATAACCAGGCATTTCAATGAATAAAGGAACTAACTAAGGATTGGTAATGTTTTTTTTTTTTTTTTTTTTTTTTTTAACGCGCGACGTTCAGAGAACATATGCGCCGATGAGTTGGTTGTTGGTTGGTTGTAATGTTTTAATATAAATAAACAGGGTAGTTTCTATGATAACGTGAGAACGTTGTTTTTGTTCAGGCAAACATAAATAAACATAATTTCTTCCATGTCGACTCGAAATCACAGTGTAATAACCTAGGTAACTGTAAGGTAACCTCAACTGTTGAGTACTGTGTGAACAACACAACCACCACTTTTTTCTGTGGCCTAAGAAAAAGTTAAATTATAAAAATTAAATTAAATTAAATTATAAAAAGTTAATTTATATTAATTTAAATTAAAAAGCAACTTTCCCACTACGCACCAGGAATTCTTCAACTGTTCAAATGAACTGATAATCTGTATATATCTTGTATGTAGTTCGTTTCATAATTTATAGATAGACGACTAATTACAAAAGCTTCGCTAGTACGAACAGGCTAATTTTAAATTGCTTACCCTTAACTTCGATGCCAACGGACTGAGAGTTTCCAAGACCATCTTTGTTCTTAGCAGAGCAAGTGTAGGTTCCTCGGTCAGAGACATGATCTATTTTCCGCAGGATTAAAGTTCCATTCTCAAAAACGTCTTGTCGTCTGTTCGTAGGAAGAACATTTCCGTCTGAAAAACCAACAAAAAAAGTCAAAATTAAAACAATAACGTAATCATGACCGTTCTGGGAATTCGGGGAGGGATGCCAGTTTGTTTGTGGGTACCGTCTCTGAGTTCCTGGACGATTCGTATGCGTCCAGCTTTCGGGTAGGTTCAACGACCCTCCGTTAACTGTCAGTCTAATATGAGGGTTACACTGCATTAACCTTCAGTTAAAATTGACATAAGACACCTCACATTACAGTTACAGGTAGACATGACAGAGTTGTTGTTTCAAATTTGTAATCCGAATTTTGATTGTTTCCAATCGTACAGGTGGTGATTTCAATCCCACCTAAAACTGAAGGCATCCACTAACCTTTGCTCCACGTAATGCTGCTGACAGGGTAGCCGGAAACAGGGCACTGGACAACTAGGTCGCGACCGGCAACAGCAGCGATGGTGTTCATTGCTCGCACCATTGGTACTCCGTAAATATTCAACCTGGCTGAGTGGCCAACAACACCTACTCTATTCGCGGCCGAGCACCTGAAATTTAAATCATAATTAAGAGTGAAGTATACGCCTTGACGTCACACTATTACACTAGCCAACCATAACGTTCTATCTGTGTCAAATGAACCTATTATTTGCACCCACATCATGGAACGACTGGTGAATTGTTATTGTTTATTTACCTACCTATCAGTCTGTCTAATTGTAGGCACATACCTGTATTCACCGCCGTCTTCGACTTGCACGCTGGAGATATTGGAATGGGATACAACGTCACCATGGAGAGTAACGTATTGCCCAATCATCAGCCTGAAAAGAAAAAAAGTTCAGAAACTATTTGCAAAAAAAAATGATGTGCTTAAAAACCAAATCCGAAACAAGTTAGCCATATTAAAAATTGTTTTAAATGTCCCAGTTAGCCGTAACGTCCCCACTGTAAATATTGCTCACACCGGGATTCGAACCCAGACCTCTTAGGACACAAACCTTGTACGCTCGGACACTGATAGCCATAAATCAAGAAACATAATGCCTATAGCGGCAAACAGAAAATTTTTAAATTTTATGAATAGAACCCGTAAATTTTGAGCGGGAAGTGTTTAGAAGCGTAACACTAATGATACCTCCACCGTGTGCAGTATACTCAATGAGAACCTGAAGTTTTAGGTGGGTTCAAAACCACCACTGGCTCAAAATACGCATTGCTTCAGCTCAGAGGTGAGAAAAACTTAGACGTTGGGTGGGATCGAAGAAGCAACCCCGTTCTCCCTTCCCTACCTGCATTGCTATATTGAATACCACGCTCATTAAAATGATAAAGCAAAAAGTGAATAGAGAGAAACCTATTTGATTGACAATCGAAGATAGTACTGAATGCGAAATTGCGATTGGAGGCTCTCGAAAGTTCAAAAAGAGTTGCAAACACCTCTGTAACGACTTCCGTCAAAGAAAAAGAGAAGATGCTTCAATGCTAAATCTGGGAGAATTTTTTAATGAGGTAAAGCCCAGGAACCTCGCTAGGGGGCACAACCCTTAAACGTGAATTTTCATTTGGAAACACTTCCGCCATCATTAAGGGGCAAGTCAGCATCCTTAGCCGAGTGAATGGTCTATAGAGGAACACTGATAGACACAACGGTTCCAATCAAAGTTTTTACTTTCTCGCTAGCCATATATGGCGAGAAAGTATTGTTTTCGTGCAAAATTTCGAAATTGCGATTTTGGGTTTCCCATGATCCTGGGAGTTCCCTGAGTCCAAAAAAGTGGTTTCTGGAAAAAGTCTGTCCGTCCGTCCGTACACTGATCTAGAGCCTATACCGTTCATCCGATTTTGATGAAATTTGGTATGGACCTGTCTAAAATCACTGCCGAGGGGCATTTTTTAAGAATTTTTTGATTGGTCAAAAATTAAGGCCGCTATTGTCAAAAAACCGCCATAATAATTCAAAAATCGTGTTTTTGGTTAGTCGGACAAGCGCCGACGGTACACTTTTCAATCTATAACACTGAAAATAGGTAAGTGTGTTGACAAATAGATGTTTCGAGGTATTTTGCAACTAAAATTGAATAAGTTGAAAATTACGGCCGTTCTGGACCAAAGTTCGATCTTTTCGGCGCCATTCACATTTATTGACCGATTGTCATGAAATTTGGTAAATTTGTGTAGAATCATGTAACTTAAACTTCTGTCGCACAGAATTGTTTTATCTTAAAAATTATGGCCGTTGTAGTCAAAAAAGTGTTGAAAATGAGTGGAGAATGAGAAACCACGTTTTTGAATGGTCGGAACGCATTTGGGACTAAAGTAATAGAATGACAGTAATGAGATTCATCAGATAGATGCTCGTGGGTCGTATTCAACCGAATTTGGATTGCTTAAAAATTAAGCCCGCAAAAAATTTCAAAAAAAAAAAAAAAAATCAAATGGGGCGAGAAAGCTAAGTGCGACTGTTGTCGGACCCTTTATTCTGATCGCCATTCACCCCTGAAGTTTTCAGTGAAATGTAGATCGAGGCTGTGGTGGTTCAGAATTCACCTAAAACTGTAGGTCCCCACCGTGTACTAATACAATGGATGGGGAGCTGGTATTCGTTAGTGCCACCAGCTGAGCACGATGGATACTTCTTGAAATGGTCTAGTTGCTGGGCTTGTTCTATTAAGGGGCAAGTCGAAAATAGCTTTTTTTAAATATGGGCTTCATTTATACACTGTACAAGTTTAGCGGCGGTAACAGGTTTATTTTCTTAAAAAAATAATATTTCAGACATCTCCCTTATCGCTGGGAACATACCCCTTAAATTGAAGCCTCATTGGAGTCGACTTGCATCATTCAGACTTATAATGAAGTAGGAAGTGATGTTAGAAGTCTGATGGTAAAGGTAAAACGGCAACACGTAATTTCTCAATGGGTCATAAAAAAATTTATCCAAGGAATATTCAGGAAGGCAACGCCCATGTTTAACCTAAGGCCGTGTCATTCGGGGATTTGGCATCTCCCCCGTAACAGGAGGGGAAAGAAACTAGGTTACATCCGTGGAGACAGATAAAAACTGCAATTAAAAATCCCTCCTCCAACTGCTGAATAATTTTTGCACACAGCTGCAGGAGAAAAGTGAATTTGATTTATTTTCTCGGATTCATAATTGAACTAGGCTGTTTCATTTCTCTGCTCTTTCACTCCGTTTTCAATTTATTTTTCTTAAAGAACGTGACGGTGAATAAATAAATAGATGTGATTCTCACAACATTGTCCTCTTTTGTACAGAAGTCACGATAGGAAAAGAACTAAATAAAAATGTTCCTCACCTCAACCCACTTAAAACTGTAGGTCCCGACGCTTGATGCTGGTGCAAAATCAACAGCAATAATAAATAAATAACCATTGCTACAACTGAAAGCGTCTATAGTTTCAAACTACTTTATATAGAGTTGGCTACGAGAAAGAGTTAAAAGAAGGGAAACCACAACAGTTAACTAAGTTCTCGAAAATCATTGAAGAGGAATCCAACTTTCAAATTTCTCAACACAGCTACTGAATTAATATTCATGACAACAACTGTGAAATGCCTCACAACTTAGTTTACATCACTCCAACTTTTATCCCACTGAGTGATCACATTGATCACTGCTAACAATTACACCACGTGATATACAAATCACTTAGGGTGCGTCCCACCATGCCCAGTTAAAATTAAACTGGAGATTTACCATGTTAAATTTAACTTAAAAGTTAAATTTAACATGGTAAACCTAGGACAAAATCTCCAGTTTAATTTTAACTGGGCATGGTGGAATGCACCCTTAATAGACTTAAACTCTCGTGTAATAGATAAGCTAACGCTATAGTCAATTTTAGGGAACATTATCTTAAAATTAAAATAACCTGCCGGACCGAAACGCAGCACTTCTTCCCACACAATCACAGAAACTAGCCTCCGTATTGAAATAAAAACATAGAAGATCCTCAGTCAATTCTTTTAAGAATATTTATTGAATGAACTGACTTTTAGTTAATTTAGGGTGCGTCCCACCATACTGGGTTAATGGCTAAACTCCAGTTAGAGTCAGTTTTTACCATGTAATATTTGGACTTTCACTGGAGTTTAACGTTAACCGACGCACCCTTAGTAAGTTCACTGTTTTCATCGAAATAAGGAGGAACAAATGAACGTTGAACGTTAACCGAGTATGGTTCGGTTTTGCAAACACTGTGAGGTAACCAAAAGTCATTTTAACGAATTTTTGCTTACTTTATGTTGTTAAAATAATTGACTAAGGGTGCGTCCCACCATGCCCAGTTAAAATTAACTGGAGATTTTGTCCTATGTTTACCATGTTAAATTTAATTTAAAGGTTAAATTTAACATGGTAAATCTCCAGTTTAATTTTAACTGGGCATGGTGGGATGCACCCTAAGGGTGCGTTCCACCATACTCGGTTAACGGTTAAACTCCAGGTAAATTCTATTTTTACCATGCAAAAATTGGAATTTAACTGGAGTTTAACGTTAACCGACGCACCCTTAGTAAGTTCACTGTTTTCATCGAAATAAGGAGGAACAAATGAACTCAGTTTTGCTAGATTTAATCGTACTGGTTATATGAAGTAACCGTGACCCTTTACCGCTGAAAATAAACGTAATAGACAATTGATAAACGTTGGGACAGGAGTTGGAATGCGAATGGTGCTATTTTAGTTATGAAAAGGGAGTTTAGTGAACGCGAGGCACATAAAAAGACGGACAGAGACAAATGGCGTGTCGAAAAAGATAATAATGATTTAATTCCGCTCTCTATTGTCCTTGTTTTCTCCTCTGAATCGAATTGTCAGAGTTCCCTCTTTTTTAATTTTTCCTATTCATCACATTAAGGGGGCAATCAGGATGAATTAATAACGATTTCATTTCCGGGAAAATTGCATCAAAAATTTATAAGTAGTATGAAGTTTATTCAAAGACACACACTATTAAATATATTTGTCGAACACATGGCAGTGATGGATGATTGAATTAAATGTTTATGTTTATGAAACAGCCTTAAATTAAATATTTAACATTTTTTACTCTCCTCTTAATGAGGGGTATCATTTTTCATTCTGCCCGAAAAAATTTCTAAGCGCTATAATCAATTCTGATCTCTAAGAAAACAAAAAACTGGAAAGTTTTAAAGTTTATCTATTGTTCTTCATGGACGCACGAGAAGTTTAAAATTGCTCTTTTGAAGATTAAAAAAATGCATGCCCCAAAAATGGAAGTAGGTCAGTAGTCTCGTTTCAGTATTCTATAGAGAGGTTTTTAGAATGAGACCGTAAGCTTTGCTCGCTATCGAATTTTTATTTGGCACCCGAAAGGGCCGAAACCAGATTTTTTCGGGTTATCATGTGGGACCGTTTTTTTTAAAAATTGGATTATCCCATACATCCATCTCCACACAACACACAACCCTATTTCTTCTTGAAATTGACCATTTTTTAGTATGTTGTTGACTGACGGTTACTGAGACCCACTATATGATATCCATGCTCCAAAAAAGAATCTCCGGAACCGGGATGTGAACCCGGGACCCTCCGGTTACTCTGACCACACAAGTACTGAGGGCCACATGTGGGGTTATTTGAACCATTTAGGTTAAAATCGCCTCTTGTAGGTTACGATGGGTGTTAGACTAAAAAACTTGACATTTTAAAAAATTATCGAATTAAAAATATGAAAAAAAAAATTTTTCCCATTCCATCTACTATTTCTAGAGTGAGAAAGTAGAATATATATGAATAAGAACTCACCTGTCGTTGGGACTGATCGGGAACCCATCGAGGGCCCAAGTGATTTGCGGTGTCGGGTTGCCAGTTGCGATGCACTTCAGCGAGACTGAAGGTCCTGGTCGCATGGTCTGTTCTATGAATTTATACGCAAGCTGCGGGGCAGAGTCTGAAAAATGCAATAAATAATTAATAATGAAGATTTTAGGTCGAAACAATTTATTAATTTTTATTTATTTATTATTAATCATTAATTATATAATTATATATATTAATAATTATATGATTATTATTTATATATAATTATTAATAATAAAAAAATTATTAATCTATATTATATATATAGGTATTATATATTATCATTAAATATTAATGATAATAATGGAGGATATAGTTGTCCCTATTGGTTAAAAAAGTGAAACTTCCCGTATCTGTTTAACTTTCCAAAAATAAACCAGAAAAACAGTGCTGAATAGCCTCGATAACCGAGTAGTCTATATGGATAGAAGAACACTGACAGGTATACAGGTATGCTGGTTAATAATAAATTTATTATTACTTTTTCATGGGTTTTGACAAAGTTATTTTTGACAGTTTTTCGGTGGTGGTTCCTAATACTAACTCTGGTTGAGGCGGTGCTGGGTCCACTAACGTTTAACTAAACATGGATAGCTACTGTTTCAGAAAATTTACACATTATGGAATTTCTTGGGTACAGAGGACACGAAGATGGTATTCTGTATTCTGTATTTCACAAAGACTACTTTTTAATCAGAATCACACCCAAGAGCTACGTGAAGGTGTAAAAGATTTCTGACATCCGAGTGGTCAAGAAAATAAAATAATATGGGGCCATAACTAGGTTGGGGAGAGAGCTTTTTTGGGAAAAAGATTTGTCATGCCCTCCCCCTTTCTCCCACTCCAAAGATACAAATACGGACCACAGAAAGGGCAAAAAACTACGACAGGATTCCCTGAGTGGTTTCTACCCCATCCCCAAGTGTTTCACTGGCTATTACATTTATACGATAACGGGACCGATGCCCCCCCCCCCTTCCGGAAAATTCTTTCCCTTTCTCTCTCTCGCGACTTAGTTCTTTGTTTTCGCACTTGACTTGTGGAGAGGAATGCTTACAAAAAGGTTTGCAACGTGACAAAGTAGAAACCGTTTCAACCGACATAGAGCTATGTGATTATTATTGTATGACAGTTTTATTCCAACATTTATCTTTAAGAAAAAGCCTCGGTAGACGAGACTGTGGTGGTTCGGAACCCACCTAAAACTGTAGATCCCCACTGTTTACCAATACGGTGGGTGGGGAGCTGGTATTTGGTAGTGCTGACAGCTGAGCACGATGGATCATTCTTGTGGTCTAGTAGCTGGGATTGTCCCCCCCCCCCCCCCCCCTCCTCCTACTACATAATGACATCTACCTTATCCTACAAAAAAACTTAAAAATGAGCTTACCTCCAAGTCGCAGCTCTGAAGTAGCCTGCGCAGTTTCGTAAGCATTCTTTGCGAAGCACTGGTACATGCCTCTGTCCTCTCTCATAACGTTTTTGATAATCAGGCGTTCATTTTGGTTGCCCTGGGGCCTAGCGATGTGTCCAGAGTTTCTAATTGCAACTCCATCTTTCATCCAATGAATAGTGGGCAAGGGGTGACCAGACACCTCGCATGATAGTTCGGTGTCTTTACCCGTATCAACGGTCACCTGTACACAAAATTAAATAAGGTGAATATGGAGAGCTTAAGGTTCAGTCTTAGAAGATTATGCATTTCGTGAAGATTAACGTTGCGAGAGCCAAATTATTTTTGTTCTAGGGTGAAAAGACTTCTTTACTGATGTCAGCGCCAGAAAATAAAACTGCAACTGGGTAAACTACAGTAAAGAGAGTTTAACGCTGGCCTCATGGGATGGCCATTCTGGCGAGTCTGCATCCCCGGAAGTACTGCTAGTTCCTAGCCTGCCATTCTAGTTCCTTCATTTCAGAACGTATCGTATGCGACCAACCTTAGGTTTAAAGGTCAGCACCGACAATTTCAGTTATCGGAAAATTAAAAATTATCTGTATGAAGTTGTAACAAGGGTGGGTTTCACCAGATCCTAGTCTACTAAAGTGTTTCCTAAAAGTTGCACCACCCTGCAGATAGCGCCCTTATCATAACGTTAGCTGGTGAAATTTTAACGGCCTTCGACTATTTTTTTCTGGGAGAGAATTTAATAATTTACTACCGTAAGTAAATGACTTACTTGTTGAGGCGTCAAATGTATGGTTATTGCAGAATGGACGAGCAAATGCACTTCGTACTTCACGGAGTGAAGTACGCTGTTGTTTGCCGCACATGTGTAAGAACCTGAATCGTCAACCTGGGCATTTTGTATGGTTATAACCCCGTCCCGGATGTGGACTCGATCCGAAGGGAACATTTCATCCGATCCCATCTTCGTTCCTCGGTACCTGAAACAAGTCAAGATTTCAAACAAGGATCAATTTAGATCAATTAAGTTTGATAGTAACTTTGTAAGAGACGGCAGCTTAGATGTAGCGCACTTGACGAACAATCACAATGTCGAGGGTTCCATTCCCAATTTTCTTCCATTGTGTCTCTTACGTAAAATTCTTTGAAGATTTCATGACTCTTTCAAGTGAATTTTCAGATGAATTTTGTTTTAAAAATAACTAAATATTAAATATTGTCTATATAGCCTAATTCTCACAACTGCCTAAAGACATAGTCACACAAAAGACTAAAAATAGTGTGTCGTTATTTCATAATTCCTTAAAAGTTAGTATCAAGTGAAGGAAAAACTCGACCCTCTTGTGTACAGAGGTTGGGAAATGCGGGACCCTGTATCCCACTGTCCCACTGTCTGTTGCGTCAGATGCGGGACCCTGTATCCCACTGTCTGTTGCGTCAGATGCGGGACCCTGTATCCCACTGTCTGTTGCGTCAGATGCGGGACCCTGTATCCCACTGTCTGTTGCGTCAGATGCGGGACCCTGTATCCCACTGTCTGTTGCGTCAGATGCGGGACCCTGTATCCCACTGTCTGTTGCGTCAGATAGTCTTTTCTTACAGTGTTGCTATAATTTTCTTGGTGTTCAGGTTCCACCATGGCACTGGAGGGAGAGTAGAGTCCAGTGTGTACCAGCAGTCAGCACTAGCAATGTCTAGCTCTGTTGCAGGAATGGGGGCCGATGTGGCTGATAACGGTTCTCAACGGATCTCAGAGGGGTTGTTTCCGGTATTAAACGCGCGGAGGGGGACACAGGGGTGATTTCCCCCTTCCCTCCTGTCGAAGGGTTTAAGGGGAATCGAGCTAGTGCTGTACCGAAACATTAATTACTCTCTTCACCTGCCCTTAACCACCGAAAGATAAAAACTATCACCCAAGATTCAGTTATTTTTCAAAGGTTTGAAAATACATTTCTTTTTAACGTCAGAAATTAACTTGCGATTTTATGATCGAGTAATTTAGGATAAAAATCACCTAATTGCAAACTCACAACATAACTTCATTGGTGACGTTTCCTTGTAATTTTCTGACAGTTTCCTTAACAAACTGTCACGTGTTTCACGAATGTGTGGAGGGTCTTAACTATCATTGAAGCTGACTTTCTCGTGGTACCCCACCTTTTTTTAATCGACGTATTTTTTTTAAGGTAAATCTTGCGAACCAGAACACACACAAATTTAAAATATAAATAAATTAATTAAAATTATTAATTAATTAATGCACTGTCAGCATGTTATTAATTGACGGACACTTTTTAAAAACCACTTTGTTGGACTCGGGGGACCTCCAGGATCACGGGAAACCCAAAATTTCAAAATTGAAATTTTGCACGATGACATAACATTCTCAGCTCATATATTATACGGACGAGAAAGTAAAAAAATAAATAAAAAAAAATTACAACAACAAAAATATGAGAGTGTAACTGGGATACATTAGGTTAGGTATTAGGTACTACTTACCAATAGATGGTCGGCGGCGGGATTCCTTGAAAGGAGCATGTCAGCACAGCTGTGTCACCGCTGCGAACTGGTGGCGAAGTTGCACGATCTACACGCCTCAACGGCACTTCTCCGTGCGACTCTGAAGGAGAAAAAAAATCTTTGCTATTTTTCTCAGTAAAAATTGAACATTCGGAAGGTCCGTTAACGTGCAGGATCATGATTGGAGAAATGCTGTCTTTCCTCAGTTGTAAAGAAGAGATTAAAAATAATTTTTGTAGATTTCTTTGGGTATAAGGTAAGTACAGGTACTTAGGTATGTCCCATACTCTCACCATATTACTGTGAACTTGCACAGCACAGTCGTAGGATACAAAGCTATGAAGCAAGGAACAATCTCTCGTACTCCCGAATTGGCAAGATTCGTCCTAGTGAAGCTTTCCCAGCGCTGGTGGCTATCTGCCATTCACTGGCTGGGGGAAATCTCAACTGTTGGGCGTGATAGTGACCAAATGACCCTCTTGTGTACACAGCTCACGGAAGCTGCCACCCTGTATCCCTCCAAGGATTGTAGCACCGCAGGAGTTTTTTTTTAGTTTTGTGGCTTAGGTATTTATTTATGTCGATAACATATTTATTTATTTATTGTCTCATAGGTGGTAGAAATTCAACATCAGCAACTTATGCATAATTAATTTGATAGCAGACAGGTACATACACCCAACATTGCTTTACATTCTGTCTAAAGCCTCCACGAATGTTTTAAGTTTCATTAGTCGAGAATTTACAATCAAGAATATAACAAAGCGGTACTTAATACTTATTTATCAATTTTACAACTACTCCAAAATAAAACACAACAAGCAGCGGCCATTACTTGTCAATTTTTGTTTACATTTTGAAAAGGTTTCTGACAGCGCACTAGCAGAATATTGACCAATCCCGACACTTCCCGCCAAAATCTCAGTTTCCCGAATTTCAAAAGTTGGAAAGTTTCTTTTTCGATGAATAATTATTTACGAAATCCACGACTTACGTTTTCTTTTTTTTTAATTTTTATTTTCAACTGGTTCTTTAGCATACCCTTGGAGCACAGTTACAGATGTTAATCAATCTGTTGGCCAAAGCCAAATTAATTTTTGGTGCGACAACCATGCTGCTAATGTTGGTTGGTTGGTACCTACTAAGATTCGAACCCAGGACCTCAGCTGCGCGAGTCTAGTGTTATGTGACCGCTTGCTTAATCTATGTATAATTAGGTAGATTTCGAAGAAAAATCTACCTATTGTAGTCGTACCAGTAGTCTCACTTTTGAAAAATTTCTTCACAGTTCTTCTTTTTATGACCCCTGGATCCCAAAACCACCATCAGTTCAAAAGTTTATATATATAATATATATATATTATATATATACATATATCATTTTCAATTCCTTGTGAACACGCTAGGAGCCGTATTTTTGAAAAATAATTGGTTTTGACTAAGTATTTAATAAAATGCGAGAAAGTCAAGTGCGACCATTGTCGGACCCTTTATTTTTATTGTTACCTATGTATTGTGCTCTATAGCCATGGGGAGTACTGTATTCCCGAGAGTTATAAGTTATCTTTGGTACCTATAGGTATGTGTTCAAGCTATTAGGTAGGTAGGTATCATAAGTCCTTAATGAATTTTAATGGGGACCTATAGTTTAAGGAGGGCTCCAAACACCACTAAACGGAAAATCTATAGGAGGAAAAATTTAGGCCAGCCGGAATTCGAACTCGTGAACCTGGCGCAACATTCGACCAATAGACTATAAGGTGCTACCTGGTGGTTCCGAAACTTGTCGCTTCATACTATACTATAAGTTTAACAAAAACCGATGGAGGATATCAATAGACAGTTCTATCAGGCAAATAAAAGAGGAATAAAAGAATTAAATAGAAGAAACTGCTGATAAAGCAGTAGGTACATACCTACCTAACCAGAAAAAGATTTTCGACGAAAATGAAAAACTCAAGTGCCGAGCTTGCAGGAATGAGAGAAAGAAATTCAGTAGGAAGAGAGCACATATTATTATTTTCCCTTTTGACAAAAGATTTTCTGGTTGATGGAAGGGGAGGCTTTTGTGATCTGTTCGAGAAACCTCACAACCTTTTTGGAAATAAAACTTGCAATTAGAGCTTTTACAATGGGTAAGATCCAACCCACACAAGTGCCTTACCTTTTCAAACTTTTATATTTATCATTAATCACTTTTGTGGTTCGGAAATTAAGTGAACTGAATGCCTATTTCACCTTCAATTGTTATCTTACGGATGGTTCTTTTGAAACCTGAAATGGTTAAAAAGATATTCAATGTTATTAAGAGTTGAAAATTAATGCATCTAGGTACCTACCCACAAAATAGGGTGTGTAGGTAGGGGCCCTTTGAGGGCGAAAGCCTAGTGGGGTCATTTGGTGAGAATCACGCCCAAAAAACGAATACCTAGATAGGTAAGTACAACATACATTATGTTGGAAGGGTGGACATATTCAGTTCCTAAAGTCTACTATAGTGTCTCCCATAAATAAATATAAATAAATAAATAAATAAATAAATAAATAAATAAATAAATAAATAAATAAATGGTAAATGGCACCCTTTAGTGGATTTTTAACAACAAGATAAAGATAAATTTGCTAAGTAAGGAACTTGCCGAAATTGGTAAACAAAAACAATGGTGGGCCCAAATATCAAAAATCGTGACAGAAAAAACCTTAAAAAAATTGACATTTTGAACATTCGTCGGGTGTGTGATAGGAAAAACGTCCTACTATAAGGTTAAGGCTCACTGGCTAGTCAGTCTAACTTCTTTTTTCAAAAAAAACAATGGAGAAAGTGATTCTGAGGTACCTACTTGGTAGAAGGGCCCATGAGAATGAACCCACTACACAGTGGCAGCAGGCATATCAGTCGGGGACATCTTGCTCTTGCTATAATATAGTGGGTGTGTTAGAGAAGGCCCAGAGCTTCTCGGAAGGAGCTGGAAGTTTCTAGACGTAGAGGGCGCTTTCGACAACACTTCCAGACAATTCATTCAAAGAGCATTGAAAGGGCGTGGGATTCACCCGTGCATTAGTGCATGCATTGATTGCATGCTAGAAAAGCGGCTGATTTGAACCAACTTAAACTAGCAGCCGCTAATTAAAATTCACGGCTTACTGCAGGCGGCCAGGCTCGTGCAGTAAGGTAGGGAGTGGCACAATGAGTCTACGTGCCTCGGGGCTCCCCCACCTACCGCTCAAGAAAGAAAGAAAAGAAAGAAAAGAAAGATAGGTACATAGGTATTTCGGTCTCAAGGGAAGAAGCTGATGCTGGCGCATGACTGAGATTCAGATGAGATCCTAATTACGAGGCTGATTTCTTCTCAGCTCAACTGATTCACTGATTCATTGATTCAGCGGCTCACTCGTCTCTGACTTTCCCACCGATACTTTCTCGTGTATAACCATATACTAGAGAGAAAGTAGGTTTTTGTAATCTCCAAGGAACAACCTCGATAGCTTAGTGGTCAACAATCTAGATGTGGTTTTACGTCAAGTGAGATTGTAAGTCTAGGCTGTAGTGTTTCGGAACCCACTTAAAACTGTAGGTCTCCATTGTGAACGAACACAGTGGGTGGGTAGCTGGTATTTGGTAGTGCTGCCAGCTGAGCACGATGGATCATTCTTGACATGGTGAAGTTGCTGGGTTCATCTTCCCCACCTTTCTGCGAACTAACTACTCTACGTATTGCCTTGAAAAGGAAAGGTCCAAAAATGGTTGCATTTAATTTTCCCGCAATTTTAAATTGCCAAAATAACATTAAAAATCACTCTGAAACATCTGTGGCAATTTCACGAAGTTTCAAGTAATAATTGACTAGCTCATGTCTTGCTATGCGAGAAAGGCGAGTACGACCGTTGTTAAAGCCTTTATTGAATTTCAAATTCCCAATGGGAAGGCAGTCTGGAGCAGTAATGCCTCATGCCTAATGAGTTAATGAGAACTCGTTATCTTCAACTCCGAACTCTTTTTTATTTATTTTTTTCTTTTTTCTCGGTTCCCCAGGCAAGGCAGACAACAGCCAGCCGTGCTTTGCTTTCCTTACTGCACTTATTCAAATCGGAATCGGCTTCCGTTTGAGTTCTCAGACATCTTCCTCAATTATTTCAAGATAACTGAGAAGATTGAGGGGATTGAATTAATTTTTACTTTCTCGCCCGTATCGTGCGAAATTTCGATTTTGAGATTTATGTACGTATACGTACGTCCGTCCGTACGTTTGTCTGTTGCGAGGTTAGAGGTCACACCAGTCAACCGATTTTGCTCAGATTTGGAATATAGATGTCTAAAATCAGTTCCAAAAAAATTTGAATATAATTTTGGTTACTCAAAAATTACGCCCACTATTGTCAAAAAAGCGTCAAAAAGAATTAAAAATCGTGTTTTTGTCTACTCAAGATGCTTTTGACGGTACGGTTATCAAGTTAGAACATTCAAATTTTGCAGTTCTGTTTTCAGATATATGTTCCAGAAAAATTATTATTTTTATTGAGATGGGCCAAAAATTTGGGCCAAAATTGGCCCATATGTGAAAATCTTAACCCCATGAACAGTATTAGCCGGAATTTCACAAAAATCCATAAACTTGTGCTTAATAACATTACTTAAAGATTGGTTGACGAAATATTCAATCAATTCAAAATTGCGGCCAATATAGACAAAATAAAGTCAAAAATTGGGAAAAAAAACTAGAAACTCGTTTTTGATTGGTCAAGACGGATTTGACACTACACTAATGGACCAATGATCTTGAAAATTGGTGAAAGTGATCTCAGATAGATGTTTCAGACTGATTTTCAACAAAATTTCGAATTTTCAAAAATCACGGCTGCTATAAACAAAAGAACAAACAAGTAGTTTGCGCGTAAGCTGAAACTTCACCGTTCAATGGATATGCTTCAAATTCGGTGTGTATATGCCTAAGATTATTGCCTAGGGGTGTGCTAAATATCTTTGTGATCAAATCAAAATTGTGGCCTAAATAAATTTAATTACATAAAAAAAAATCAAATTTTTTGTTTTTCAGTAGTTCAAAAACAAGTGCGACCATGGTCGGACCCTTTATTTTTCTTTGAAAGTAAAATAGGTATGTCAAAAACATTTCTCCTCTAGAAACTTTCTTGGCACCGGGGCCTATACATATTGTGGGATACATAGTCCCACCTTTCGTGACCTTAGGAGGTAGGTCAGAATCACCCCCGACAGACAATGAAGGCAAGGCACCCCCAGGCACTAAATCGGTGTTTGATTTGTACCACAACAATTCGGTAGAACGTTTTCCAAAAATAAAAAGTATTAGGATTTAGTAGGAAAATTTTTACAAAGGCTGCCATGTGCCAGGGTATCTGCTAAACAATTGAAATGCCATGTAAAAGAGATATGAAATTCATTTGAATTGAATTAGAATTGAAAGTTCTTTTTGAGTAGTTAGTTTGACAGTGACAGTTGCAGAGACAGTTGTAGATAAGGGTTAAAGCTAAATGAGTGACAATTTATGGTAAACTGCATGTGCAGCTACACACAAAACCAGTCAGCATTAAAGTTCTAATCAGCCTAAACTGAAGCAGTATATCGCTTCAACAACTTCAACAACTGCAACGAATGCAAGGGTAATAAATTTAGGTTTCTATGAATTTCAAGCAGGGTTTCGATGAGCTATTTGGAGATTCTGATGAGTTAACCCACATGTTACCCACATGTTACCGATCATTTTCTCGAAGTAGACGCAGAATTGCCTGTTTTGTCTCTCGTCAGTTGGGGGGAGGGGTAATCTGCTCGTTCTAAAATGGCGGATAATTCCCCTTAAGTGGTACTTAAGTGCGGAATTATTATGGGGAAGAAGCCAAAGCGGCTAAGAGGCAATACCTCCCCAATACCTCCCCGCTTATCTGACGCATAAATGCTATAAGCAAATTGTAGTAGAAGGGGGATTTTACAGTTAGAGATTTCTGGAATAGAGGGGCTGGAATGGCAGGCTTGCAATGGCAATTCAGGAATGGCGAGTACCCATAAAAAACTACGCCAACTGGCCGTCGTAAAACTCACTTTTTGGGCGTCTATTAGGACCTCAAATCAACGTTTTAAAATGAAATTACAGACACTTTCTTATATACGTTGTGAGTATGGGAAAGTAAAATCCGGCTGCGTCTAGTTTGCATACAGCCATTCGGCCCATTCGAGATTGGAGGCTACGTTTTTTTGGGATGCTCTTACTCCAGCGAGTTTTTTATTATTAGCTGTAGGTTCGCCATTAAGTTTTTATGGCCAGGCTTTATAGAACATAAAAGTTTTGCTTTCCTCACAGTAGCGCGTTATGACCCAGTAACCAATTCAAATTCACTCAATATGCGCGGGTCTGACTCAATTATTACCTTCCTAATTAATATTTACTGCCTTAATGAAAAATAACCCTCGGTCATTAAGGTTTAACTGGGTGACTGTTGCTACGCCTCACTCTTCCAAAAATAGATCGCTTCAATTTGAACCTGGGTTTTCAGTTTAGGAGCTAAGAACCTTTCGTTAAGTATTTCATATTTATTTAACATAAATCGCCGGTAAACGGAGTCACGAAAATCTCTTTAGGTAAAACGAAAGACCGCTACGGTCCCTTGAAAAACCCTATCTCTACAATGTCACCTTCTCTATAGTGAACTCTCTTTATAGCGAGCAAATTTACATGATACCCTGACGGTTGTTATAGAGAGAGGCTCTCTTTATTCTCAAAATCTAGAAGTTACAGCTTTGGATTTTGACAGTGCTTTTGTGATTTTTTAAAACTTGACAGCGTTACTTTGGTCACCCTTCAAATTTCCATATCCACCCATTATTTTGGAGAGACTGTAAGGTGCGAGGGTAGATGGCAATATTTCACACTATTAGAAATTATTCAGTCACCTTAAATTCATGCCATATTTTCTTATCTATCATCTTCCCCTCTCTTCCATCGAAGTTTCTTGGTGACCTCGAACCTTTTTTCTGTTCAAAATGAAAATAACATTCCAGTCCAGAGTAAGGGTCCGACGATGGTCGTACTTACCTTTCCCGAATTTAGAAACTACTCTCTTCCTCTAGTTGGTTGCCTATAGAGGAGCACTAAGAGCTTAAACCGGTTCGATCCACATCCAACCAAAATATTTCTGTTATGTCCATCATCCCAAGTGAAATATATGTTAAGGCTTAAAACTGTAGGTCCCCATCTTCTACTAACACGAAGTGCGGGGAGCTAACCCCTAACACCCCCACCCTTTGACGGACGGACGGACGGACGGCCCTGGACAGGTAATAATATAGGGCAAAGCTTTTAGACCCTTCTGTGACCATTAATAAGCAATAATGCGCCTGTAATAAAACGTAACTGTAATGTGTCAGCCCGGAAATTCAAAGAGAAATTGTAAATTTTGCTGTCAAAATGAAAATCCCATGAGTCTCTGTTCAAAATTACACACCGTTCATTTTCCAAGCAACCTACTATCTAATGCAAATATATGCATGTATGTGCAGAATAGATTATGTGCGTTAGCATAGAGTTCGAATTTTTAGTGACTTTTGCTTTGTGTTACAATGTTGAAATCTGTAATTTGTCACACAATGATTACGTCCAATTGCTGACAAAATGAAAATCCCGTAAGTCTCTGAGTAAAATTACCCATCGTTCCATACAACCTACAATCGAATGCAAATATATGCAGTATGTGCAGAATAGATTATAGGCCTGCCTCACTCATACAGTTTTGCATTTTCTGTGGCCTCTGCTTGTTTGAATGCTGCAATCTGTAATTAGTCACTCCACTCGGAGAGTACAACCAATTGACATTCAACATTAAGGGGGTTACAAAGTCACCGAACATCCGTGACAGAAGTCTCTCTCAATTTCTTCACTATAGGCCAGGATACTTGTAGATTTCGCTCGTTATACAGAGATTTTCATCATAAAGAGTGTCGTTATAGAGAGGGCCTATTGTTCTTTTATAGAGATTACAAGTTACTTAACCAACAGCTGAGAAAAGTCAGTTTGATTTGGCAAGCTGAGTTTACAATTACTCTTTTATTTTAATCGAATACAGTGTAATTTGTTGGCAATTAATTTTTCTAGCCGGCCAGAGCTGTCCTTCACCGTCTGGGGGAAGACTCGACTGTCAAGCGTGACTCTGACTAAACCTCAAAATTGAGCTGTCATTGTTCCCAAGCAATTAAATTAAAGCCACTCAAACTCTCATAGACATCTTGGAAACGTCCGTCCTTTCAAATTATGATTATTTGTTCACTTTTTGATACCAATCCTCAAAGAAAGCGACAGGTACTCCGTGTGAAATTACCTATAGTGTTAGGTAAAATATTTGTTTGGCGATGTCTCACGATGTTTTACAGGTATATGGGAGAAAGATAAAAGGGGCAGTTGTCGAAACCTGTATTTTTGAAAAAAATAATTAAAACCTGGGGTTTCTAACCAAGACAGAGAACAGTGGTGGGGGCATGGAGGGGGAGGGCGAAAAGGGCGGCCCACGCTAATGGAAGGTGAGTGCTAACACTTAGTGATTAATACAACAACTCGAACCACATATTCTACTGCTGGAAGCACAAACAGTTCATAAGCTAAACGTAAGTGGCCTTATCTTTTTCGCAACTCAAAATATGGTAACTAGGGCTCTATATCTATGCTACAAATCACCACAGCTTTCCACTGTTTCATTGTTTCCTCGGATTTTTTTTTTTACTTTCTCGTCGAACAAAAATGGCCAGAAAGTAAGCTATTTTTCGAAATTTCAATCTAAACACAAGCGAACACACTTTGGCCCATGCAGCGCCGACCACTGAAAATATGATCCAGTAGGTACCACCAGCCTTCAGCAGTGCTGCTGCCTACACAATGGGCTCTACCACCCTACCCCATACACGATCACAGTGGGCCATATAGGACCATGCTGGGCGATATAGTAGCAGCGACAGCCAGCTGAGCTGCCTACATAATGGCGATGCCTCACACCGACTGAGGATCGTCCAGTTCGTCCAAAAAAATTGACGGAAAAAATTGACTCAGCTTCGTGTCTTGAAAAATATAAAAAACCTTGGATAATACAGAAAATAGTGTGAATAGGCAGCTTTGCTACTAAGAAGTACTTAAAGTCTCAAGCCTCTACAAAATCAACTCATCGTATACGAGAAAGGAAAGTACGGCTTAAGTCAGGGCAATAGATCCTCCATTGGTTACGGTTTGAAAAGGTTTTACCTGGCAACCACTAAGTCGTACCGTTTGCGAGATATTATTTTCCTTTTTGAACCTTTCATTCGGAAAACATTTCTCTTTCCACCTCTCTGCTTTTTCCTCCGATTTTCAGTTGTTGTATCTGTATGAATCTGTTGTTGTAAGCCCAGATATTACCGTGTTCCTTTATTTTTATTTTTATGGTAGAATAGAGCACTGAAACCTGGTCTATTGTACCTTGAAGTGCTTGAAAGCGTCGTCAGGTCCCGTCTCCGTACGAGGAGAGTAGAAAAGTTCTGAGAGGGAGATTCCTAGTACGTAAAATAAAGGGTCCGACAACAGTCGCACTTAACTTTCTCGCCCCGTATGATTTTTTTTTTTGGGATTTTTTTGAGATTTTTTTGCGGGCGTAGTTTTCAAGTAATCCGAAATCGGTTAAAACTGACCCATGAGCATCTATCTGAGATCACTCATACCAAATCTCATGACTGTCATTCTATTACTTTAGTCCCAAATGCGTTCCGACCATTCAAAAACGTGGTTTCTCATTCTCAATCATTTACAACACTTTTTTTGACAAAAACAGCCGTAATTTTGAAGATAACAAAATTCTGTTCGACAGATGTTTAAGTTACATAGTTCTACACTACTAATGTCCTTTCTCATCGTCAATTAGGGTGGCTTTCACCAGTTATTTACGATGCTGATAAAGTTAGTCAATTTATCTTCCCAAAAAAGTTGCCATACTCTTTATATTTCCGTTTAAGCTCCCTACGAAACAATACGATAAGAGCGCTATCAGCAGGATAGTGAAAGGCACCAAGGGAACACTGCAGTAGACTTTAAAAACTGGTGAAATCTACTGTAAGTAATATAACTATGTATACTGCCCCAAGAGTTTTTGGCCGAAGGCCGAAGCCGAATAGTAGTGTACCGAAGGCGGTTTAGAAGGTTTCTATCCATGCTGTAAGCGAAAAAAATCGCTTCCACCGGGATTTGAACCGGGACCGGTTGATCGCCAGGCCACTGAGAACTAGGGCACATTCTTTAGGTGGCATCTTCGTATTAAGCTCATTTTACTTCAACAACACCATGAAAGAACCGTAATCAGAAAAGGAAAAGGTTTGATCGGCGAGACGTAAAAAAGACGTAAAAAACAGGAATTTCAGATACTCTTTTGAAACTCTTTTCGTCAATAGGAATTATATTATTCTGTTCAGGTTTTGTAATTTTGGTACAAGTACTTTTTGTTCTAACAATTTCTTTTATACACGAGTATTTATTTGCCACAATGAAAATGATTGTGTATTGTGTCTATATTATACCTAAGTAGCCTCAGTTCAAATAATATTATTCCATAAAGAGTCCAAATAACGCGCGAAACACTACCTTTCTTTGGAAATTATCCAATCCAACGGGGCAAATTAAAAAGAATTCGAGTTATTTACAAGGGATTCGTACTCTTGGTACTATCCACGACATATACACAGTACTCTCTTTCTCTATAACGACCGTCTAGATTCCATTTCAATTTTCTCGCTATAGAAAGGATTTCTAATTGAGTCATAAGGAGGTAGGATATGCCTTCGATCGTTGTAGAGAGTGTTGTTTACTGTATTGGAGTTGGCCGAAGCCAGACAAGGTGTGGGATTCGAACTCAGACTTCTCAGGACGAGAGTCATCTTTGGCCGCTAAAACTGTAGGGACGCTAAGGGTTCTGGAATATGATAATGAGCAATGAGGAACGGATAGTGGATAACAGTAATGGATAGGAATGGATAACAGTAATGGATAGGAATGGATATCAGTAATGGATAGGAATGGATAACAGTAATGGATAGGAATGGATAACAGTAATGGATAGGAATGGATAACAGTAATGGATAGGAATGGATAACAGTAATGGATAGGAATGGATAACAGTAATGGATAGGAATGGATATTGGTCCCTCCTTTCCTCGCGTTCTAGATCTTTCTGAAAAAGCTGAATGGCACTTTCTAAATAATTAATATCTTTTTTGATGAGTTGAGAGAGGACTCTCGTACTCCAGCATAAAGAATGCATTATCTAATTACGAAATACTGTTTAAAAAAATCCATATTCTTTCTCGCACTGGTATATGGCTTAGGTTTAGGTCGGTCCCAGAAAAAAAAAATTATTTTTAATTTTTTTCATCCTTTCTCAAATCTATCACTTTCAAAACAGGTTATTAGAGTATATAGGCAACATCACAAGCCCAAGTTACAGATGAGCCGAAGCGTGATAAGGAGTGTGAACATCACAAGCAAGAAAATTGCTCACACCGGGCTTCGAACCCAGGCCTCTCAGGACGCGAGTCAGACCGCTTGGACACTAGTAGGGTGTTTCTCTATATTTAGAGTAGCTGTAGAGGGGTGAGGGTCAACCCAGATACACGATGGGACATAAAGTTTTAGGTGGGTTCTGAACTACCACACCTGTAGGGTTGAATTGTGACTATGTCTTCCAAATAGCATGGCGGGTCACAAATGCTTACTTTTCCTACTTTCATTGGAAAACTGAGCAGATTGTTTTTAAAAATCTGTTAAAGGACGCCTAAATAATAAATAAATGAATAATTTTGAGTTTTTGGTTTGGTAGTGTGAGGAAAGGTTAAAGACTGGAGACTTTGCAATCCCCTTAACGTGAGATGCAGACTTGCAGTTTTTTGTTTTCTCGTAAGAAATGCACTGACATTGACTGCTCCCCCCAAGCCTCTTCCCGCTATTTTTATAGGTTTTCGATATCGGAACTTTAGGAGATTGTGCTGGTTAAGTTATAAAGGAGAAAAGAAATTCGCAGCGCTAGCAATAACAGACCCCTACTTACAACTTTTTATTCATTACAAAAATTTTACTTTCGGATGGTTGTCAGCTAAAAATTATTTCCTACATAAAACTTTTGGAAAACTCTAGGTATGTAAATTGTCTAATTCTCGATTACTTTAAGTCTCATCTTTTTCTCCTGTCATACTAGACAAGATTAAGGGATAAATGACTCGCCCATATTTTGAGGTATCATTAACGTTTCTTTGCCTAGAGATAACGCTATTATGAACTTCTAAGGAATAATGGTACACTATGTACGATCCTCAGCCCTTATTAAGGCAGCTCAGCTGGCTGACGCTGCTACTATATCCAGGGCCGGCCACTCCATAATGCGGGTAATGCGCGGCGCATTGGGGCCCGGGGCCCCGAAGGGGCCCGCGGGCCCCCAGATTTTTTCCAAAGTATTGCCCGGGAGTGGTCCGCATTGGGGCCCGCGAACACTGTGGGCGGCCCTGACTATATCGCCCAGCATGGTCCTGTATGGTCCACTGTGATCGTGTATGGGGTAGGGTGGTAGAGTCCATTGTGTGGCAGCAGCACTGCTGAAATCTACTTCTGTGGGTCAGAATGGTACTTACTGGCCTATCTTTCAGTGATTAGCGATGGGCCATAGTGTGTCTGAGGCATAAGATACTTATTGTGCTTACCAGTGATTATGATGTTTCCTCCGCCCGAACTCTCGACCGTCGCTCCAGTCACTTTGTGGACAGTGCGACAGCGAAACTTCGACAAACTATCGGTTTTGGTCACCGAGTAGATAATAAGTTCCCCAGTCGGCAGCATATGATGTTTGCTGTCCGAACTGACGGACGGGTAGATGTTGTATGAATTGTCTTGAATCCATGAGGTGACCGAAATGAACTCCTTCACGAAGACCGGGGCTTCGCAGCGAAGAGTCGCCATATTACCCTCGTAGACGTACGTATCGGGTATGTAGACGTCATAATGTTGTCGAACTACGGCTTGGACCGAAATATCGCGACTGCGAATTTTACCGAATTCGTTAGACGCTTCACATCTGTAGCCGGCAGAGTGAATGTCATGGCGGTAATTCTCGGCACCGAAACGCGGGAAATATAGATTTCCGCTCAGATTTATTTCTCGGATATTCGGGATGGATGTTATTAAGGTACCATCGGTTAGGTACCATGAAATTGCAGGTTGGGGGGACCCCTCGGCTGAGCAAACCAAGAGCGTCCCCTCCTCGTTGGAAAACTGCACAACGGCCGGTGGCTCGGCGATGAACTTCGGCCCCTTGCTGTCCGGGCCGAGAAGACAGTCACCTGGAAACAAACAAATGGTACGTCGTCAGCGCAGGTACAAAAATAATCAGAAATTTGCACTCCTCTTAGATACAAACTCGTAAAAATGACATTAAGGCTGCGTCCCACCATACTCAGTTAACGCTAAACTCTAGTTAACTTTGAATTATTTACGGTAAAATCCGGTGCGCCTCATCATACGCGGTTAAAAGTTAAACCTCAGTTAAATTGCAATTAGTTAAAACCGACTTTAACAGAGGCTTAACTGTTAACGGGGCGGGGTGGGACGCAGCCTTAGAATCACTTTCACCGCTCCAGTTTAACTGTAGTTAAATTCAGAGACATGTGACCCAAATTTGTAGCAAGGGAACAGGGAAACCTATAAAGCCGTGTTCTTAGATGGTTTGGCACTATCTATAAATTAGATAAACGTTAAACTGGGCTGGTGAAATTCATCCTTAAAACTGAAATGACGGAAATATTTCGTTTATCTATAACATACGCCTGAAGATATATCTAATCACATTTGCCATATTAGAATTTCATATAATAAATTTGAGATCTTTTATCCTCTATCCCAGATTAAAAACGTTATACAACAGCGGGAAAGTGCAATAGGACCTTTGTCGAATTAACCATCATCGATACAAGCCTTTCTAAAATTTCTTTCATTTTTCATGATAACATACACCCCTGCAGGCTAGTCTGCATGAATCGGCTATCGCAGCCTGAGGTTACTGGTGAAACAAATTTGAAAATCTCTTTTAACTTTCGGGATGGAGCAATTACTGGGTGCATTCACTGCAAAATCTCATTGCGCCGCCATCATCAAAATTCTCTTTGTGGGGAAATTTGTCTAACGAGCCGTGTCTGAAAGGTATTACATGTAAATTTTTTGAAAAAAGTTATTATGGATCATTATTTTTGAAATTTCACAGAATTGTTTAAGATTCCTTTGATGGGATTTAAATGTTGCAATTACGAGTAATAGGTATTCAATACGTCTCTTGTGGCAATCCACTTTAGTGTCTAATAATAACTTGTTTCTCAGACGGAATTTCTGTTACTGGAATTTTTTACATGTGCCGGGATTCGAAGCATGTACCTAAGTCTTGGCACGAACATTTTCCAACCGCCATGACGCAAACCTGACAAGTAGGTACACAGTTACTCTACCTTCTCAACGATGAGACCTACCCCAACCGGAAGTGACAATTTTCAACGCCTATATCAATACGAAGGGGGAAGGAAGATTTCTGAAAAATCCCCGCTTTGAAGCTCCTATTTACGGCTCATAGACTCTCCATTCCATACCCCAATTTTCCGCCTACTCCGCTTAATGTATTGGCGGTATTGGCTTCGGTCAAACTCCTGTGGTGCTATTCGCATAAGGAGCTCACAAAAAATTTGGTGTCAACTTATTGCCTGCGCCTGCAAAAACCATGATTATGTAATTTGAAAGTCGGTGTACATGAATTGCACTACGCCTGTAAAACCGCGATTATGTACTTCTAAAGTCGGTGTACACGAATTTGGAGTTCATACAGATCCTACGAAGTCCGTCCTATTGTAGCGTCGCAGTTTGACGATCAGTTTTTGTGAATTTAGCGGTCACTATCGACAAGCAGCTCAAGCTCTAGCGTCAAAAACTAAGAGGCAAGGTTGAAAGAGCTTGAAAGTAAATACAAACCGACGGATCCAATGCCGCTATTCAGAGAAATTCCCACTTATTCAGCGAATTTTCAATCCAGATGCTTCCCAAGTTTGTTTACATTGTGAGTTCCACTGTGGTTCTACAAATAATCACACCTATCTGTGTAAAATGAGACCATTTCAGATTCGTGATGTACGTTAAGTTAGGTTCGAATCCTGTTACTGCCAGATTTTAGGTTTTTAAGTGTTACCTTTAGAAAAACTTATTCTTATTATCTATAAAAGCAATCCCCACTTTCGTGTCGCAAATAGTGCTATCTAGCTCCAGTTCGTTAATGGGGGAAATCAGACGAAGAGGGTGGAAATGAAGGGGGGGGGGGGGGGGGGGTGGTCTAAAAAAATCGAAATAAGGGGAAATTCAAAATCTAAAAATCGAAATTTTACAAGTTCGCAATGTTTTGTCTATACTTTGAGTATCATCATACTTTTAAATTTATTTTAACTAAAAGCAATAACAAAAATATGGCCGAGACAGGTGTTACGAGTCGTATGACAGTTTTGAGCTCATGTAACAATGGCGGCTACGAACACCTATAGCAATAAATTTTCTCGTTTTTTCAACCTTCATATCTTTTTCAGTGATTAACAGCTTATGGTCACAAATAGCATTTTATCACTGTCAGTTTTGAACTGACCCTCGTATTCAAAGCTACGTCTGTAGAAGACCAAGGCTGCGTCCCACCATGCCCAGTTAACAGTCAAACCACCGTAAAACTGGTGGGGATTTTAATAAATCATATTTTTTTAACGTCGCTATGTTCAGATCAAGTTCAAATTTATTATTGACAAAAATCACTTGATTGCAAAATTACAACATAGCTATTTAATTTCTGACGTCAAAAAGACGAATTATATTTCAGTGAACATCCAGCAATGTCATCAAAAAATTGTCGGAAAAAATCGTAATAGAAGAGCAAATATGTATATACATTCCGGCTACACAATTCATTGGATTCACTGATAGCGAACTCTGGCCTTTATTGGTTGTTCAAATACACTGTGGGGGTCCCGTATACACATAGAAAATTAATAAAAAGGTCGAAAATCCGGTGAGGTATGCTTAATTGGAATGTCTTAATTTCGGAAAGCCATTGTGCCCTATGTGCCGTGATGTACAGGCAGGGCAGCAAATCCCTTTGTGAGTCACATTGATTAATTGGATCAGAGTCATGGCTCTTTTCATTGATGTGACTCAGTGAGTTGAAAACTGATCCACCTCTGACCAACCTCCGCAACAAAAATTGTTGCGGAGGGACCTCTTTCCTGGGACTACCAAACCAAATATTGAAAATTTGCTCAAAAACAGGTGGTCTAGAATCTAGATGGAAGACGTCAACTGAAATCTGTATCGAGGCTTTGGTGGTGCAGAACCCACCAAAACCTGTAGGTCCCCATCATGAAGCTGGCATTTGGTAGTGGGGAGTTACCAGTAGAACAACAGCCTCGATAGCCCAGTGGACTAAATGGTCGACTTTTGAGGAGCAGTGAGAGCCGGGTCACACCGGTTCGATCCCGATCCTACCAAAAAGTTTTTCTGCTCGGCATTCACCTCTGATATGTTCAGCATGTCAAGTGAAATGTATATCGAGGCTGTGGTGGTTCGGAACCCACCTAAAACTGTAGGTCCCCATCGTTTACTCGATGGCTGGGGAGCTGGTATTTGGTAGTGCTGTCAGCTGAGCACAATGGATAGTTCTTGAAAACGGTCTAGTTGCTGGGCTTGTCCCCCCCAACCCTCAGCTACCAGTAGAACCACCAGTCAGTATTCAGTATTAAGTATTCAGTATTTAGTATTCAGTATTTTTTATTACATTTACAAAATTAAGTTTAACATGTGTTTTGCTCCCCTTAAGGTCCAATACCTTGTGTTGGGATGCTTCTACATTAAATTTTTTAGCTCCAACAATGAAGATTACAGTGCTATTATATATATAACTATAAATGATGACCAACTAGTTGATGACTACCTATCTATCCTCATGAACCTGAAGTTCAACATTCAGATAAATGTATCAATAGGAATAGATTATACAAAGATGCTCAAGATAAGCACAAAACTGACCTACATAGAGGTTTAGAAGTGATGGTAAGCTAAACATATTATGAGTAACAACCTGAAATAGACGGTAAATCTGATAATCGCATTATCGGATAGTTTCAATAGGTTTAGAATCTCGCTGCAGATCCAATTCCAAATTCGAGATCCTTTAGATTTGATTAATTAGCGTGAGGCCATTGAATATATTGGATAACGAGAGTGCAACGGGCAAATGCTAAATCGAATTTCCGCTCTGCATATTGTTCTCTGAAGAGGTCGGCGAATGTCAGGCATTATAGTCGCAAACGAAGCCACAACCACAGTCAGACATATGACTACGCGCCGTACATATTCTGCATTCTCCATGCAACCGTATATATAATAATTGTCAGTTCCTGAAAAGCATCACGGATGAGAGCATATTACGTAGGATCTACTACAAATTGCGGCATCGTTATGGTTTAGGGGGAAAACGCTACAGTCGCAAGACTGAGGCGGGGGCTATAGCCGCTATTTCTCTGCTGGTAACATGGATGCAACATTCTGTTCCTTTAATTAAAATCTGTCCCTTCGGGCAAAGAGTATGGGCCGTAAGCACCAACAGCTGCGTGGGCCCTTAACTTTTTATACAATAATAATAAAAAAAAACTACAAAATTTTATAAGGTGAAAATTGCAATATCCTCTGGAAAGAAATTAGATTTTTTAGCTTTCAGTGCTGTTTTTTTGACGTTTTTACATTACCTGTATATATACGTAAGGTAAAGTATTGTATTCGTGCAGGCCAATTTTCGGCAAACCTCAACCTCAACCGTCATTGCTCCCAGACCTCAAAAGGGACTGAAACTTGCATATACATTTCAGAAACGTCCATTCCTTTGGAATATGAAAGCCACCTCACGTTTTTCCTCAGACGAAAAGTTTGCCCCCAGGAATTTTTAGAAGAGGTCAGGTACTCCGTGTCAGTAGGTATGTATGTATGTATGTGGCATTGACCTGGACGGCACACTTTTCAACCGATTTTCTTCAACATCGGTAGTGACCTTTCTAAAATTGGAAGAGATCAGAATCCGGAAGCCCAGTTCAGTAGTTTTGAGTGACTTTTAAAGTGCAGCTTATGGGGTCTCAAACTGTTAGGGGAAACGTTGTGAAGCAATTTTTTGTGTCAAAAAGTTTTTCTGAACTTATGCAAGCACCCCACCCCCTTAGGGGGTAGATTTGAGTGGTTTGCGAAATATGGGTTGTGTGGGCTCAAAATGATCGGGAGATCATTCTGAGGCAATTTGTTTGGTCAAAATGTTTTTTGCCCCCCCCCCCCTTATGGGGTGAGTTTTTGTTGCTTTCCAAAGTACGTTTTATGGGGTAACAAAATGCTCGGGGAAACGTTCTGAGGCAATTTTATTTTGTCAAAAAGTTTGTCCGAGCTTCCCCAACAGAAGTACGTCGTGTGGGGTCTCTAAGTACTCGGGGGAACATTCTGGGGCCATTCCTTTCGTCCAAAAGTTTTTTTCTGTCTCCAATCATTTAACCAAGGGTTTATTTCTAGGAATCACGCTAATAAGCAGGTAAAGTTTTGTCCGACCATGTCGCACCGCTTGTTTAATGCCTAACTTCTGTAGATACAACCTTTTAACGTTAGGAGCTAGTTTATTATGTAGTAGTGTCGAGCCACAGGTTCAATCCCGATCTTATCGAAATATTTCTGATCGGCATTGACCTGTGCGTGTCAAGTGAAATGCATATCGAGGCTATGATCCACGTAAAACTGTAGGTCCCCATCGTGTACTAACACGGTGGTCTAGTTGCTGGGCTTGTCAAAATACAACAATGCGGGTGAAAGCCCTAGTAGATGGGGAAATTGTAGGGAAAGTAAGTTCAAAGTAAGTTCAAAAGTAACTTCAGAGTTAAGTATGAGCCATGACCCTGACTCGAAAGTTCGAGCGGAAACTTAGTTTGAACCCATGGGGACTCCAGTCCATTTTCCGACACCAAAGGAACATGGACCATTATTCGTAATATTTGTTTTATTTACTCTAATCAAACTTGCGGTTAATGTTTAAAAGCACTTTACTGGTCGTAAAGTACATAATGAGGGAGGTCTCGAGTTCGAATCCATGCTGTGAGAACTTTCCGGGTCAGAAGGATCCATGATTATCACATCACAAATTATTTTTGATATCTCATAAAATGTGTAATATACATATATGTAACAATCATCCATGGATTATGTAGAAAAGCAATAGAAAAATATGCGGTCGTCTATCTCTATAAATTTGCACGCTACAGAGAAAATCCGCTATAAAGAGGGTTTAAAAATAAGTCAGGGTTTGTGAATTTATTGGAAATAGTGATAACTTGCGTTGTATGACGTTATATAACTATAGGTCACCGTCTTAAGACTTAAGAAGGTCTTTACCCAAGGGACTTTAAGAGCCCTTAAAATATAATATAGGTGATATTTTTTCGTGATCTAAGTGATGTAGCACACAAAGTCAATATGTTCAAATTAGCCCAACATACTACATGAATAGTACACTATTCTGTGAATAGATTTCACCGATTCCCTACCTTTCAGATAGAATAAGTCAATTTATCTTCCCAAAAAAGTTTATCTTGCCCTTAAAAAAGTTAAAAAGTCCACAAGCAAACTAAAGGCTAACACCGTGCTACCGGCACGTAAACGAAGTTCTTCCGAAAAAGAAAGAATATTGAGCTACCAATTGGCATTTGGTTCCTTGAAAGAATAAGTTTTTTAAACTTCTAGATTTATTATTGGAACTTTTGCATGAAGAGAAATTAAAAGTTTGAAGCGATTTACATTACGTCTGGCGGCGTTTCTTAAGTTGTACTACTTACTTACTTTGTAACTACGTAGCCCAAGTTCGATTTAAATAATTACCTATCCTTCAGGAAAACTTTTCAACTCAGTTACATTTTCGCTCTATTTCAGTTGTCATTTATTTTTAAACTTGTCCACGATTGTCAGTAAGGGTGAGGATGCGCTACATCAATGTTAACATCAAATGGGAGAGGTGGCGTTTGCTGTTTATTTATCTTCACCTGAACAGAGCAAACCAATTTTTTCACGTTATCATAGAAACTAACCTCCTTATTGAAATAAAAAATATAAGACCCTTATAGACCCTTATAGGATGCGTCCCACCATGCCCAGTTAAAAAACAACTGGAAATTTTCTCGGAGAAAATCTCTAGTAAAAGTTAAATTCAACATGGTAAACATAGGACAAAATCTCCAGTTTAATTTTAACTGGGTATGGTGGGACGCACCCTCAGTCAATTCTTTTAAGAACATACAATAAGCAAAACATCATGAAAATGACTTTTGGTTACTTCACAATGCTTGAATTGCCAAATGTAGAGCTTTTTTGTTGATGTTGGTTATTTCGGTCACTTTTAAGTAACCAAAAGTCGAGAGGGCAACCACTCCAGAGACTCCTTGAGATTCCCTGAGATTCCATAACGATTTCCAAAGATTCCCAACGATATTCTTAGAAAGATGAACCCCGAAGGGCTAACCACTCCAAAATTCCAAGATTCCCTGAGATTTCATAAAGATTTCTAATGATTCCCAACGAGATTCCCAACGAGTGGTTAACCCCTCGCCAAAAGTCATTTAAATGAATTTTTGATTATTTTACGTTTATAAGAGAATCAACTAAGTATCTTATTATACATTATACCTACATTTGTATTGTACCTTTCAATGGCTAGTGTTTTACGAACAGACGTCATTAAAAAATAACGAATCTCTCCAAAACGTAAAAGATCTTACTTCCAATTATTTCGCCATAATATTTCTTTGCGCAATTCCCGCCAAAAAAAACAAGGTAAGAAGCTTACGGGATTATTTTGTATTGTTTGTATAACAAACCCACCCTAATGAAATTATCGGAAAACGTCTTTCTCCAGTCAGGTTTACATAATTACATTTTGTACCTAATGAGCGAAATTCCATAGTGATCTAGAACCGATTGAAACTTGATGAGGAATTAAGACCTTGGGGACATCATTATCTGTTGCATGGCAATTTTTCAATTAGCTAACACATTAAGGCTGGATTTCACCACTTTATCGTGTACACTATAGCGCTATCCTATCGCTAAAAAAAAGTTAACGGCTTTCACCATGCACCGTTATCTTACCGTTAGCTATCAAGTGGATTATCCGTGCGTTAGTAATAACGATAACTTTTATACTTTCAAATCAATTGGGTGCAAAACGGGCAGGGATTGTTGTCTACCCAACAATTTAATACATTTCTCCGAAAAATTAGTGTGTTTCCATTTTTAACTTGAAACAAATTTGACGTAAACAAAGCAGACGAATTCTAGTGACACGACAAACCTAACGATATGATAAGCTTTGCGGTTCCTTTAACGATTCGATAGCTATTCGATCGTTAGGAGGCACTGTAGTGAGGTGGTGAAATTCAGCCTAAGTTATTTAATTCTCTTCCAAATGAAATTAAATATATAATAGTTTTAAAACAATTAATAGGTACAGCTATTAATGAGTTATATACGGAAAGTATTTGTATTAGCCTATACCGCTATGAGAAGAATATTTATGTAGGTAGATAATCCTGTACGTTTCTAGATTAGTTGTTAATTAGGAAATAGTGAAATGCGTTTTTCTATTCTAGGCCTAAGGGCCTCACTCTGGACGTATATTGTAGGTATTGCATAATATATATCGTATCTTATCTATTCCGAAATTGCTCCATGAATGATTTCTTATATTTTCTTCCCAAAAGTATTGATTGAGGATTTCATTATTTTTTTTTCTAACGCGCGACATTCAGAGAACATATGCGCCGATGAGTTCGTTGTTACATTTTTTTGGCCGAAGCCAAAGACGAAGAGGCCGAAGCCGAATGTGAGTGGGCCGAAGCCAGTTTAGTAGTGGGCCGAAGCCAATACATCTATGTCGGAAGAGGAAAATTTTTCCGTTCCGCCCGGATTCGAACCCGGACCTCTCAGGACTCAAAGCGGACCCCTTGACCACTCGGCCACTGAAAGGCACAACATTTGTTTTTATTTCAATAAAGAAATTAGTTTCTATGATAATAAAAAAGCGCTTTCTTTTGGTTCAGGTGAACATAAATTCCTCCTCCCATTTCATCTTAAGTGAATTTTGAAAATTCCTCGCCAACACCTAAGTTTCCCCATGTCAGGTATCTCCTCCAGTAATGAATTAGGCAATTGTGTGAGGTATGCAAATTTAGTGGTCCTCTACCCTTTTTGGATTCCCCTTAATCAAGGGTTACGTACCTGTTTCCCTCATACAACATATTTCAAAATGCAAATTCAAATAACTATATTTTCGAACACGGTCAAAAAGTTACCAGCGGTCCACTTTATGTCGGATTCAAAGGGATTTTAGCATGGTGGGATTGACGATTATAACTAGCCTAACAACAAACCCATAAGGTAAATATTGTATTAAACTAGAGTTAAGTTTAACTGATGGTTATGGACGAGGAACGAGGACGATTGTAGGAAAAAATTGACATAGGACACTTAGATCTGGTCTCGTTCAGTTCATAGCGGGATGAAATTTTTCAATTTAATTTAATCAGAATTCCTTCAAATTACCATTACACAGGTGGACACTAAGTTTTATCAAAATCGGGTGAACAGTGTAAGCGATAGATTAGGGAACGGACTGACTGACGGATGTACGAGAAGAGTCCATACGATGCATTTTGGGCGGCCACTCCTACTGAGTCGACATACCCGGACGTTTAGCCCCTTCATTCCAGATGCATCATACGTAGTGGCCAGCTTCCGCGTTTTACCTGACGTTTTTTTCTAGGTCATGTGAGCTCAGATGCGGAAAAATAATAGCTTCTTCATAATCTGGAGAATTGTAGGTTTTCAGTAGCTTTAGCAGTGTTAGAAAAAGCCCGAGTTTTCCCTCAGCAGGTGAAAGCCAGGTACCCAGATCCTCTTACGTCATAGCTAGATGTTCTGCTGCTCACTTTCTCACTATATGTATGGGCTGGCGAAAACTTTGGTGTTGAGTAGGATCGAAACATATGGTTGAGGCCTTTCTAATCTGACCCACGGTAACATGGAGGAAAGAGGGTATTTCCCGACGGGAACTAATGAATACGGGAGTAAGCCCCCTCCCCCCCCCCCCCACTTTGCCCCTGCGTCCGTGTTTGCCCCTGTTCCCGTATTCAGCATTCTGCCTTTGCTTTGGTGACTACTGATTGCTCATTATTGATTGGTCAGTCTGTCCTTTATTTAGCGTAGATTCAAATCCGACTTTCAAGTGTCTACTTTATTTCCCCACCTTTGTATAAAGGCGTCATTACACGGAACACTAAACACTTTAACCTGAGGGGTTATTTCCGTGCAATCTTCTATCCGGCTTCCACATGCTGTTCACGCTGTTATCGCAGCGAGTTGACCACAATACAACACCTCTTAACAGGGAATGGGAGAGTTGTGTTTATACATGTTCACCTGAATCAATCATATCATTTACTGAAATAAAAAGTATATAAAATTCTTAGGGTGCGTCCCACCACCACTCGGCTAAAAGAAAAACACCGTAGTTCTCAGAAATTTGCAATGGCTAGGTAAAGATGGCTTCATATTTTAAATCTAACACTGGGGGGCACCCTGGACCCCTCAGTCCCCCATGCTCTCCCCCCCCCCTATTACGCTACAGTAAACTGTTCTTCTTCCATGCATGGATGAAAAAAAATAAAAATTGTTTCGATACGGAAGTACACTATTGCCTGCGAAATCTTACGTCTATGCTCACAACTCGCAACCGGAAATTGAAATTTTCACAGAAGTTGAATATTGAATAGCAACCAATCATGTTTCAAGTCACCTACCTTTGGTGCCTCCCTCTATTCAAAATCAAACATCAAACGCTATATATTTATTTTCGTTTCAAGTCACTACATTGAGAAATCCTGGAAAGTCCTTGACGGAGGTTGCAAAGTCAGAGAGATAGCGAGCCACTCTCTTACCGCTTCTCTCAATATCAAACCACATCAAACTAAAAGTTAAAATTTGTTCAGTGATGACTGTGTATTTTTTAGTTCAACATAATTTATTTGAAAGTTTCCAGGAACGAGAAAAGTCGATATAACTTCGCCTCAATCTTTTTTTGCCGTGGTTGGAAAAAGTCAGTTTTCCTACTTACTCGTAGTCTGAGTGTCCTTTATATCAATACCAAAAGTTAAATTTTGTTCTCAGATGACTGTTTATTTTAGAGTTGAACATCAGTTGAATATGCTATTTGTAGGAAGTTTCAGGCGATCGAGAAAAGTCGATACAACTTCCATTCGCCTCGAATTTTTTACAGCGATTGGAAAAACAGAATTTTTCTCTTATTCACTCATATTTACCTTTACCTCTTACCCTAGGCCTGATAGCACAATTGATGAGACATCCCTGTAACCAACAAAAAATTGCTGGCACCAAGATTCGAACTCAGGACCTCAGTCGTGAGAGTAATGAAGTAATAATTGGGCGCACAATGCTAAAATATGGTAACCTTTCACTGGTTCCTTATCTTGTCGTTAAAAGTCCGCTATCTAACGTTACGATAACAACGCCAGTTGTTGAAGATATGCCCTTTTTGCACTAATTCGTTATCAACTATTTTTCTGGCGCATTATTTTTTTTTCAAATTGGAGTCAGATAGAATTTTTACTTTCTCGCCAGCCATATATGTCGAGAAAGTATTGTTTTCGTGCAAATTTTCGAAATTGAGATTGCGGGTTTCCCATGATCCTTGGGGTCCCCTGAGTCCAAAAAAGTGGTTTCTGGAAAAAGTCTGTCAGTCCGTCCGTCCGTCCGTCCGTACACTGCTGTAGAGCCTATACCGTTCATCCGATTTTGATGAAATTTGGTATGGACCCATCTAAAATCACTGCCGAGGGGTCTTTTCAAGGATTTTGCGGCCGCTGTTGCCTAAATGTGCCTGGTGTTTGGCTGATCTACTATAGTACTATATTTCAAATTTGACTATCACAATTTTGAATATTTCAATTTTAACTACTATGAGTAGTTAATAACTGCCTGGCAGACCATGCTGGCTTTCAGTAATTGATGTTTCAGTGCCCTCTGCCTCCCAGGGGTTACCAGAGGGACCTCATCGTAACTATTCGATATATCTAACCTATAGATAGATTTCACCAGATCCTTAAGTCAAGTATAGTGTCCCCTAAAAGTTAACTAGAGCTTTATACTCCCGAAAAGAAAAATAGGTGCCTTTCACCATCCGGCCAATAGCGCCTCGATTCCAGAAATGACTTTTAGTTGCCCCTACCTTTGAAATAGTTACCAGTGATTTTTATTTTTTTCCACGAAAATTCGCGTAAGGTGCAGTCTAGGGAAATTTCCCTAAGGGGTTTTTCTCAAATAAAATTTTTAGACAACACTTGACTTTTTAAAGGAAAAGAGCTAAATGCCACGGGCCAAATAGACTAAATTTCTAGGAACCTCTAAAGCTCATAAATTCATAACTAGTGGTTTCTTAGCCTTAAACTTACGCAGCTTCGAAAGCCGAGTGGTCTATCAAATTTTTTCTGATACGTTGAGTATGTCAAGTGAAATCTATATCGGACTATTGTGGTTCGGGATCCTCCGAAAACTGTAGGTAGGGGGGCTGGTATTTGGTAGTACTGCGAGGTACAAAACTTTGCATATCGAATTTTTTCTCGTTGTTTGGCCACCCCTAATTCCCGACCCATATTGCAGCCTCCCCCCATAGCGAACCATGTCCAACCTCCCCCTCCTCTCGTTTATCGTGCCACAGTTGGTGATTATCGCCTATAGCCATGTCTGTGTTCACCTCAAAACCCAGACCGTTATATTTAGCCTCACATTCAGGGCTAAAAAAGTTTTGGCTTCAAATATAAGTTTTTCCCTTCGTTTGAAAAAATTTCACCTCAGACGTACCGAAACTGATTCCCCAATTTCCCAATGGGTTTTCCGTCGAAAATTGGGAAGTATACCTAGATCAGTACCTATAGGACACTGCTAAGACTACATCTTGGCCGAACGAAATCTTTCATTTTGCTTTATGTTTTTGTTGATGTTTGGTAATTCAAACACTTGAAGTAAACAAAAGTCGTTTCTATTTACTCAATTATATAAATAAACACACCTTTTCCATTTCATCTTAGCGTACCTTCAGATTTGCATTGGTCCAAGCTCAGGTAGGTACATTGCTATAAATACAGTTCCCACCTCTGCTTAGCTGTCACTTCAGTTACAGTAGTCGACAGGTCAATATGTCAGTAACAGCATCGGAAATGTCTGACGAAGCTTGAGGGGGAACGTCTGCTTACGATGGAAATTACATGATTCAGCAGAATCATAGTACAATATATCAGTGACGTCTCGCACCAGTAAACTTGACGTAAATGGTGAGTAATGGAGCGTTATTGTATATTTGGTACAGTGGTATATATCGTAGAGCACCGTTTTTTTTACTTTTCTGAAAAAATTAGTTGCTTTGAAATGATTTTTTAAAGGGATTTTGTTCTTTGAAATTGTCAGTGTCAGAAAAATCATCGCAGCGGTACAGTACTTACAGGCCAGCTAACCTAACCTAACTTGGCCAGGGCCTAGGGGGATGCCACTCCACACGCGGGGGTAACAATCACTCCTGCGCCTCACTGTCGAGTTTTCCCCCAGCCGGTGAACCGCAGATTCGTATCAGGTTCACCAGGAACTCGGTTGAATAATTTCTATATACAAATTTTCACAAATAAATTTTCCTTACAGTTACAACTGGCGCGGCACTACCTTTACTATAATTCAAAAATCCGTGTAGAAAGGTTTTTGCATTTCGAAACAATGGTGAATATACGGTCCCACTAAAGGTAGGGATTTAGAAGGGGTGGAAAGCCCCCTCCACCCCTTCCCTCCACCCCCTCCTCCCTCCCGCTCACCCGTTCTGGTCCATGTCCCAGCATAACGACGGATATTAATCTTCGAAATTAATCCTACACCTTGTTATGTGACTCCCCCTTAAGAATAAATTCATGGGTACAGCGCACCCTTAATTAATGTACACGCTTATCCGCTCTTAAGGCAAAAATTCAAAACAAACACGACAAAAAAATTAAATGCTTAAAAAAATGTTTTTTCTTGATCTCCAGTCTAAAACACTAAATATTTGTGACGTCACGACCAACATATTGAAACAAGATTCTAAGGTTCACCCTCTACAACGAAACTCTCTATAACGAACGAACGAACAATACTTTTCCTTGATAAATCCCATTTTCTATAATAACTACTTAAAAGTTATTCCTACCACAGACTTTTTCTGGAACTGGAGTCGATTACTTACTTTACATATTTTATTGAATTGCGTTTTACTGCATTTGCTATACTGTATATGTACTGTAATTGTATCGACCGATAGCGAGTTTAGCCTTAACCGCCTTAACCATAAATTAGTGAGACAGGTAATTTATGTAGAGGCCTGTCTCCCCTTAATTCTTGTTTCACTGTCAACAAGCCTTTAATAATTCACTCTGAAAATTTACGGAAACGGCTGAGAATAAATTCGGCTAATTTTCGGATATAAAGTGTCGGATAATGGTACGTCCATTACAAGAGGAAACAGATTCAGAAAATTGATATATTATACTGAAATCGGACTGGATCAGCATAAATATTTTTGATCTTCATCTTAGGGTAATTCATTTTTATTTTTTATCAGCTCCTTTACGGTATGAGGAGCTTGTTCTGTGCCTAAGGCTGGATTTCATCACTTCTCTAAAGTATACTATACTTCATTATTAATTGTAGTTAGGGTGGGTTTCACCAGTTGCTAAAGTCTACTATAGTGTCCACTAAAAGTTATCAATAGTATTATCCTCCCGAAAAGAAAAGTTGGTACCTTTCACCATCCTGCCTATATAGTGCCCTTATCGTTTTGTGGACTTTTAGCGGCAAGTTTTCGGCTACTTTTTCGGGAAGGTAAATTTACTAACATTATCTGCCAGGTAAAGAAATGGTGAAAGCCACCCTTGGTGTGGTATTGTGCAAGTAGTTGTAGTTCCACATGGTTGACTGGTTATTATGTAGATTGCCGTAAGGTGAGGTATAGGGAGGTTTCAAGGTAGTAATTTTGGATTTCACAAGCTGCGAAGTATTTAAATATTGAAGGGCTGTCAGCTGGCTCCCTGTACCTGGCTTTGCAAGAGAGGGGGAAGGAGGGGGGTTCCCCTCAATCCCCCCTCCTGTAATCCTTCACACTGCATTATAAAACACGAGCGTCAGCTAGCTCTCTTCTTGACGGCAACCACCCTACAGTTTCCTGTTTCCGGTCTCAGAACTACACTCAAGCAACATCGGTTACCCCCTCAATGGGTGACCGTGGAAGTAAAGTACTGTTTCTTGGTTTGTAGCACTATCCCGTCCTGTTAGACAATTATGTTTAGGTATGTATCTCAAGATCAAACAGAAGCAACCATGGGTACCTTCTCGATGGGTGACCGTCAACACCTTGTTTGAAATAAAATAAATAAATAAAAATAAATTTCTACTTCAATTTGGGGGGGGGGGGAATCCCTGTAGGAGGGCAGTGGGATAAAGTGACTTCTGTACACAAGGGGTAATTTGGCCAGAATTACGCCCGACAGTAGAGTTACCCCCAGCCGATATAGGCCAAGGCTGGGTCCTCTAACTTCTCCGCTGAGTTTCTTCCTATACTGCTCTAATAAAGGACTTATGTTTCAGGAAAATTAAGTCACTTACTGC
This sequence comes from Mesopsocus fuscifrons, assembly GCA_950004255.1. Classification (NCBI taxonomy): domain Eukaryota; kingdom Metazoa; phylum Arthropoda; class Insecta; order Psocodea; family Mesopsocidae; genus Mesopsocus; species Mesopsocus fuscifrons. Next base: position 2,823,762 of record OX465378.1, read on the forward strand.
TTGAAAGCTAATAAACTTAATTTTATTTCAAAACTTGTCAACTTACTAAAGTAAAACTGCTATTATAAGTTATAAGTTATAACCCTTTTAATGTGCGGTACAACGGACATTTTAGAGTAAGTGCACTCCGAAGTGCCTAACCTTACACAACTTCTCCAGGTTGGACCACCCCATTATGTATTTAGCTAAATGGTTTCAACTTCCTTGTGCTGGTCATAATTGGGTAAAGGTAAAATACCTCTCTCAAAATTTCAAGCAGGGAACGTTCAAACCATTTCAGTACTTAGTAGTTGGTAATTAGTTACTAATTAGCAGGGGGACATGGCGTCTCTTCATAGAACAGCTGTTGAGAGCCTCAGTCTGGTAACCGGACATCCGTTAAGACCCTTCAGATGAATTCCGGTTGTCCGTTTAGAGACTTCCGGTTTGTGATACAGGTCTGTTGAAGTTGCCTAAGCCCATGTAGTTTAAATTAAGTTCTGTTTAACTGCATGAGAGTCGCTAAATCCAATCAGACAAGTTTCCTATGTGCAAACTCTGTGACAACCTCTGTACGTCGCGTCGGTCCAATGTAACAGTGAGCTAAGTCAGTTATTTTGAAAAATGTGTTTTCTGCAGATTTGGGACCGTGAAGGTTCACTCTTCAATAACAAATCGAGTTTTGGTCGATATACCCGCTCTAAAGTTCTTAATTGTAAATAACTCACTCACATAAAACTTCAGTGTAACAGTGAGTTATGTCGTATTGGAGGGCCTAAAATGAGCCAAAAATCATAATTTCACAGATGGTTAGCAAGTAGTAGGTATTAAGCATAAAAATAAGTAGTGTCACGGGTACTTTGTCGTCCCATTGTGAAGTGAGGCTAAACATATTGGTTGTTACTGATTGGTCAGTGCTATCTATAAACAGCAATATCTCGGAACTACGATTTTCTAACTTAGCTCACTGTCACATTGGACCAACGAATAGGAGGCGATTTGGTCACAGTCGAGTTTTCCCACAGCCGATGAAGGTCAAGTACCCTTCAGGCCTTGACAGGACAAGATATCCAAAGGTTCTCTGGCTTCATAGTTTAAAGTTTTGACAGTCCTGGGTTTGAATCCCAGTATATTCTTCAGCTCTATAGATCATACGCAAAGCCTCTTGAAATTTGGGAGAACTGTCGACGGTCTGGGAAAAGGTACAGATACAGAAAGGGTGCGGAAAGATAGAAGGTGTAACGTAAAATAAAGGTAGAGGGGGTAAACAGCCCTAGGATGCTCGCACACCTGGGTCTGATTCAATCACTTCGCCCTTTCTCCACTACCACTCCTGCACTTTCTCGCAGTTACAATTCTTCGAAAATATAATTTTCATTTTTACTTTACCTGTATACGGAGTATACGTAAGGTAAAGTATTGTATTCGTGCGGGCCAATTTTCGGCAAACCTCAACTTTGAACCGTCATTGCTCCCAAACCTCAAAAGCGACTGAAACTTGCATATACATTTCGGAAACGTCCATTCCTTCGGAATGTGAAAATCATCTCACTTTTTTCCTCCGACGAAAAGTTTGCCCCCAGGAATTTTTAGAAGAGGTCAGGTACTCCGTGTCAGTACGTATGTATGTATGTATGTATGTGTGTGTGTATGTATGTATGTATGTATGTAGCTAGCTATGTATGTGGCATTGACCTGGACGGCACACTTTTCAACCGATTTTCTTCAAAATCGGTAATGACCTTTCTAAATTTGGAAGAAATCAGAATCCGGAAGCCCACTTTCCCCCCTTTAAAATTAAGGGGGGTTACCCCCCCAAAACTCCCCCAAAAAGTAGAAAAATAAAGGGTCCGACAATGGTCGCACTTGCCTTTCTCGCAATTTTTATCGAAAATTTGATTTTTTTTTACGTAAATAATTGTCAGAATTTTAACTTTTTCTAAAAAGTATTTTGCCTCACAATGAGCGATGCTTTTAGGCACCTGCATACCGAATTTCAAACATATCCATTAACAGTGAAGTGTCGCTCGACGCGCAAAGTATATGTTTTCTATTTTGCGTGTCACCGTCTTAATTTTTAAGTAAATGAAAATCTATTGAAAACGCCCTTGAAGCATCTATCTGAGACCACTTTCACCAATTTTCAAGAAAATCCGTCGATTAGTGTTATTGCAAATGTGAGCTAACCAATCAAAAACGTGATTTCCATTTTTGGAAAATTTTTCCTACGATAATGCCAGTATTGGCCCAAATTTTTGGCCCATCTCAAAAAGAATAAAAATGATCCTGGAGCATCTATCTGGGAACACGACTGCAAAATTTGAAGGTTCTAACTTTATTACCGTACCGTGAAATGAGTCTTGAGTAGACAAAAATGAGATTCTAGCTTTTTTTCCTGTTTTTGACTTTATTTTGCCTATATTGGCCGCAATTTTGAATTGATTGAATATTTCTTCGACAAACCTTTAAGTAATGTTATTAAGCACAAGTTTATGGATTTTTGTGAAATTCCGGCTAATACTGTTCATGGGGCCAAGATTTTCACGTATGGGCCAATTTTGGCCCAAATTTTTGGCCCATCTCCAAAACAATAAAAATGATCCTGGAGCATCTATCTGGGAACACGACTGCAAAATTTGAAGGTTCTAACTTTATTACCGTACCGTGAAATGCGTCTTGAGTAGACAAAAACACGATTTTGAATTTTTTTTGACACTTTTTTGACAATAGTGGGCGCAATTTTTGAGTAATCAAAATTATATTAAAAATGTATCTCGGAACTGATTTTAGACATCTATATTCCAAATTTGAGCCAAATCGGTTGACTGGTGTGACCTCTAGCCGCGCTACAGACAAACGGACGGACGTACGTACGTACGTACGTACGTACGTACGTACGCACGTACGTACGTACGTCGGACGGACATGACCTAAAAACCATTTTTTTGGTATCTAGGACCTCTGAAACGCCTTTTGCAATGAAAATCTCAAAATCGAAATTTCGCACGATAACATAACTTTCTCAGCCCATGTATTACATACGGGCGAGAAAGTAAAAATATTTGCTAAAAAATGGCTCTAACGATTTTGATCAAATTTTGGGCAATTATAGAACAAAAAATTACAAATCCAATGATACCACCCTCTACCCCCGCATAACTCCCTGGAAGGGGGCAAGTCCCCCCTAGACCTGTAAAAGGGTGAAATCAGTGGATTCAGTGGTTTGTGGTATACGAGTAGTTCTGGATAGGACACATGACAACCGCCATACCCGTCACAAATGGTATATGGCTTATTTCGAGCCTCCCCCCCCCCCGGGGGGGCAATTTTGAGTGACTTTTAAAGTGCGGCTTATGGGGTCTCAAACTGTTCGGGGTAACGTTGTGAAGCAATTTTTTGTGTCAAAAAGTTTTTCTGAACGCATCCAAGCACCCCACCCCCTAAGGGGGGTAGATTTGAGTGGTTTGCGAAATATGGGTTGTGTGGGCTCAAAATGATCGGGAGACCGTTCTGAGGCAATTGATTTGGTCAAAATGTTTTTTCGCCACCCCCCCCCCCCCCCCCTTATGGGGGGAGTTTTGGTTACTTTCCAAAGTACGTTGTGTGGGGTATCAAAATGCTCGGGAAAACGTTCGGAGACAATTTATTTTTAAAAAAAGTTTTTCCGATCTTTCCCAACCACCCTACCTCCTTTTAGGGGGTAGTTTTGGGTGGTTGCCGAAGTACGTCGTGTTTGGTCTCTAAGTACTCGGGGGAACATTCTGAGGCCATTCCTTTCGTCAAAAAGTTTTTCCGTCTCCAATCATTTAACCAAGGGTTTATTTCTAGGAATCACGCAAATAAGCAGGTAAAGTTTTGTCCGACCGTGTCGTACCGCTTGTTTAGTTCTTCGATTGTTTATAAGGAGTCCTCTAAAACTTGTCCAGTGTTGGACGGACGCCCCCGTTCAAATCCGTCTATGAGCAAACTTTCTTTTGTTCATGCTGTCAGTGACCTCTTCACAAAAAATTAAAAGTTTCGATAACGGAAGGTAAATTTAAGTTGTTAATTAAAAAGTTTAGGGCATGAAAATGTCCAACGTTTGATTGGCTATTGGTGTACAAAATACAACAGAAGTTAAAGCCATAACGTTTAGTATAGAATCATAACATATTTAGAGAAGTAGCAATAAGTAGCAAATAAAGAAGAAAGAAAAGAAGAAAAGGAATAACAAGCACGAAATCCGTATAGCCTATGGTCCAAAGCTATACAAAACAAATTTCACTTGGATAAGACATTCAAACTTTTACAGTGATATTTTATGGAAGATAAAAATGCAAATGTTTTCCAGAAAATAGTGCATTCCAGAGATTTCCTATAACCACGTCCCTATGCGGGAAAGTTAAGAGTGACCGTTGTCGAACCTTTTTCGAGCGCAATCCTTCAAAAAAGCTCGGACTGCCCTCTTTTCAGGGTTTTTATCTCTTTTTCATTAAAGGCAATCCATCCCTATCAGCTGACTCGATCTCCTGAAAAGGTGTCAGTTTTGCTTTTTGACACCTATCTCAATCGCTTACTTTTCTATTGAAATAGTAGCCCCAAGCTACTAGACTCTATGCCAGTCACGGAGTAGAGTATTTTCCTCTAGGTATCAATTTACAGAAAGAAGTTGGCGCAAAATTTTTTAGTCAATTGATTTATTTTTACCTCTATTCAGAAAAGCTAAAAAACAAAATCGATCGCAGTACGGTTAGGTGGATGGAGTTCTTCAGATGCCAGAGGGCAGACGAAAGCAGCGTTCAGCAGTGCTGCTGCCCACACAATGGACACTACCACCCTACCCCAGACACGATCAGAGTGGGCCATATAGGACCATGCTGGGCGATATAGTAGCAGCGTCAGCCAGCTGAGCTGCCTACATAATGGCGATGGCTTACACTGGCTGAGCATCGCCCATCGTGTATGTCAGGCATTAGGCGCTGTACCGGGATGATCGAGGGATAATGAGGTCAAGACTCTTGTGGTTTAGGTAAGGATATATAGCACGTCCTAGTAAACCTAAAGCACCCTATAGTACCTGGCATTTAAGTGAACCGGGAGGTCAACCTCCCCCACCGCCTTCTCCACCCCACTTGTACTCGCTCCCTGCTCTTTCATTGGTCACCTCATTAGGGTGGAAATGTAGGTTCCATAGCACATACAGTACAACTGTGGTGGGGTGCCTCTCAGGAGTTAAGGGGTCCGCTTTGTGTCCTCAGTGGCAGAGCGGTCAAGGTGTCCGCTTTGTGTCCTCAGCGGCAGAGTGGTCAAGGTGTCCGCTTTGTGTCCTCAGTGGCAGAGTGGTCAAGGTGTCCGCTTTGTGTCCTCAGTGGCAGAGTGGTCAAGGTGTCCGCTTTGTGTCCTCAGTGGCAGAGTGGTCAAGGTGTCCGCTTTGTGTCCTCAGTGGCAGAGTGGTCAAGGTGTCCGCTTTGTGTCCTCAGTGGCAGAGTGGTCAAGGTGTCCGCTTTGTGTCCTCAGTGGCAGAGTGGTCAAGGTGTCCGGTTTGTGTCCTCAGTGGCAGAGTGGTCAAGGTGTCCGCTTTGTGTCCTCAGTGGCAGAGTGGTCAAGGTGTCCGCTTTGTGTCCTCAGTGGCAGAGTGGTCAAGGTGTCCGCTTTGTGTCCTCAGTGGCAGAGTGGTCAAGGTGTCCGCTTTGTGTCCTCAGTGGCAGAGTGGTCAAGGTGTCCGCTTTGTGTCCTCAGAGCTCTGGGTTCAAATCCCGGCGGAACGGAAAAATGTTCCGCTTTCGACATGGATGTATTGGCTTCGGCCCACTCCTAAACTGGCTTCGGCCCATTCATATATATTCGGCTTCGGCCAAAAATATCTAACAAACGAACTCATCGGCGCATAAGTTCTCTGAACGTCGCGCGTTCAAAAAAAAAAAAAACTTGTGGTGGCACACAGAGATGGGCTCTGTTTCTCCGAGGCAGTGTTCCTATAGATATTCCACCAATGTTCCACACCGAATAATGAGCAAATGACCAAGATCAATCGAAGCTGTTTAAATAGGCCGTAAAAGAAAGTTTTCTATACTTTAGAAAGCAGAATTTCAAGGGAAGTAACGGTAGAGAAAATTAACCCCGACAACCGTGAAGGCGATGAATGGCCTTTGCTAGAGTTCAGAGGCCTTCGCAAGAGAAAACTCAACGCGGTTCTTGAAGAAGCTATTAATATTTGAGTGAGTTTTTCATTGCAGAATGCTACGCCTATATAAAACATGTATTATGTCAGATTGTCAGTCTGTTGGTTCTAGCAGTAGCTTGTCTCAAAATGTGTAAATTATTTTGGGAAGCAATTTTATTTTGATAGGGAAGAATTTCGGCAAAAAGGTTTTTAAGGGCCTTTTGATAATTCTAGCCCTTGGTCCGAAGGCACAGATGTTAATGAAACAAACTGATTGTTGACCGAAGCAAAATGAATATTTGATGTGATATCCATGCTACCAACACAAAATTGCTGATATAAAATCAGCAGGTAGGGGGTAGATTGCCCCATATTCACTTCGTGTTTCATATTTTCTTGCATCTGCTTGCGACACGACGTAATTGAACTTCAGCACCGACTGCCTGGGTGTCACTCCTACGTGTTACTCTTGGGTGTCACTCCTATATACGTGTTACTACTGGGTGTCACTCCTACATGGATTTGATCACTGCTTTGGACATAACTAATTTTTCTAAACTCTTTAAAACTCTTTAGTGTGAAAAATATTTTTCTCTATTTTCTGGGTGTCACTCCTATATACGTGTTACTCCTGGGTGTCACTTCTACATGAATTCGATCTCTGCTACGGACGTAACTCATTTTCCTAAGCGATTTAGTGTGAAAAATATTTTTCTCCATTTTTTGGCTGTCACTCTTATAAACGTGTCACCCATACGTGGATTCGATCATTTCGATCACTGCTTTGGACGAAACTCATTTTTCTAAAGTCATTACAAAGTGTGAAAAATATTTTTCTCCATTTTTTGACTTTACTGACGTACTTTAGTAGGACTTGTACTTACTACGACATCATACCGAACAACGACCAAGTGGAAAAACACTAGACTTGCACGACTGAGGTCCTGGGTGCGAACCTCATTACCAGCAATTTTGTGTTGGTAGCATGGAAGTCAAACCAAATATTTATTCGGCTTAACCTGAAAATTAGTTTCTTTAATGTGCCTTTGGGCCAAGGCTGTCACAGCCAATAACTTTAAAATCACAACTTGCAATGTTAAAGCAAAACAGGGAAAATGATCAAAACGAGAACCGAATCTGCTTGGTTCTGTCTGGTTAGGTCACTCATCTATGTAAAATTTACGCCTTAATTTTATTCCAACTCAGGGACTACAATGTACCTGCACGTTAATGAATATTGAAAAAGAATATAAATTTCCATAAAAGTTATCTCTCTGGATTCAAAATGGGGTGGGGAGTGGAAAATATTTATGTTCCTCGTCGCGAAAAAAATATGCATAATTCATCTAAAACTGCACTGTTGTTACACTGGAAAATGTGAAGAAAAAAAATCGAGGTGAGATAATTTAAAACACGAGTTAACTTTTTAACCGTAATTGCAGTTTTTCATCTCCATTTTCTGACTAGATGCATTTTTATCTTACCACGTCCCCAATTTTTTTTAAATCCTGGTGAAAGTTTTTTGGAAAATTGCTCGCTATATAGAGAGTTCACTAGAGCAGGACTCTTATTGGAGCAGGGTCTTATTGCATTTTGTTGTAGTATAAATAGGATTTACCTGCCCAAATTATTTTAAAAAATGACATAAAACGGTTCTTTTATTTAAAGAGATTCTACTTTTAAGAACGCGAGTTTCGTTATTACTGCTCAAAACAAACCTTATTTCTCAGCGCTTGTTCAAAAACTTCTACAAAACACTCTTCTCTGTCGTATGTTTACCAACACTTAGTCAGTTCATTCTTATTCGTCGAAGGGGGTACGTCTGGTGAACGAGACAACCAAATCCTCACTTCGACAAACTTTTTCTTCCTTTCTTTGGGAATATAACACAACTGACTGACGGCCAGAATTACTTCCTACTATCGATTTGTATCCCTGTTGGGGAAGACCAGGTAGCCACCAGGGCTAGGTAGACCCAGTCAGGCGAGATTCAATATGAAAAATTTGGCCAAGTCGAGACTGACCTGTATCCTGCAAGACGCACATGTAAAGACAAAATTGCTGGTATGCCGGGATTTGAACCCATGACCTCTTTCGTCCGAGACACGTGTTTCACCACTAGCGACCGAAATGTTCGAAACAACGCCTCGCTATTGTGCAGCATATTTTGGCGGTCAGAGACATAAAAAAAGGACTCGAAGGTATTCTTTCACATTTGAGTAACTTCAAGTAAACTTCAAAAGATAATAACATAAGGTCAAGGGGTCAAACTAGTTCTTGATTCAAGAAAATACATACATCCCAATAAGAAAGGTTTGGAAATTTCAGTGGGACCTTCAAATTTGCTCGCAACATGGCCGGCGCCGGTAAGAAGTAGTCTTTTGTAAAATGTGTACCGGATGTATCACTCTCAGAATGAATACATCTTGACGTTGTTATGACGCCAGCATCCAGTTTTTAAGAAAAATAGGAAAGAAACCGGATATTTGATCGAGATAGCCATTGAAAGGAAAGATTTCAACAATGTTCGTCTGATAACCTGACAGCAACGTATTATCCGCTAATATTGGCATTCCTTGTCATATTACTCTTTTCAAAATCAAGAAATAGAGAAATATTGTATTTCTTCCACTCTTAGACAATTTCATTCTGATTTTCCCTCATCCCTGTAGAAAACGGGTTTCTTACACTTGCTTTCATCAATCTAGCACCAACACGTACCTATGTACCTAACACGTACCCATGTACCTAACACGTACCCATGTACCTAATACGTACCTATGTACCTAAAAAAATTGCAAATACAAATTAAGGTCCGGACTCCCCTATCACAACTGAATTTTTTTCACGTTATCACTGCAGAAAGTATTTGATCATGAGAAAAAAATAATTTTCTAGTTTATTTTTACACGTACAGTAGTCTCTCTTTCTCTCCAACACCCGTCAGATGTCCATGTAAATTTTATGTTTTCAGCAAATTTTAATCAACATTCGAAAAGTCCCAGTGTGTTGGAATTTCATTTGAGCATACTAACGGCCACATCCAACATGTACTAAAAAAATGAACTAAAATTTTTATAGAAGGGATTTTATAAGTTTTTAACTTTTATACGTGCGTTAAAAACCAGAGCTATATTGCAATGGCTGCCTTATGGCTGAGTCATCTAAAAATTAACTGTTCATATCACGCCATCTTCAGCTATATGGTGTCGAGTTCGGAACTGTTCCGGGCATTCGAACAGTGACCCACGAGGCATGATATCAATACCTCCACCCTAGCTATCCCCATAGCTAAATTTAAAGTTGTCAAAGAAATAGGTAACTCATATTAAGGGTCCGCTATACCTGACGGTGCATTTTTTGCCACCCATAAGATTAACATTGCGAGCGGCGATTCATTTTCAAGGTTTACCCTTGGTTGGAAAGACACAAAATGTTGCCTATACCTAGCCCTAACAATGCTCTAGGGAGTGTTCGAAGCAGATTTCCCATTTTTTTTACTGGTTTTCGAGATACAGCACTTTTCTTGAGGTATGCGATGCTAGCATTTGCAAAACAGTTGCAATAAAAGAAACCAGTGAGAAATTGGGAAATCTGCTTCGAACACTCCCTAGAACATTGTTAGGGCTATAGGTACAGGCAAACGTTTGTGTCTTTCCAACCAAGGGTAAACCTTGAAAATGAATCGCCGCTCGCAATGTTAATCTTATGGGCGGCAAAAGATGCATCGTCAGGTATAGCGTCCTCTTAAGTTAACTTAAGTCGAAAGACGTCAGACAAAGATATATGGTACGAGAATGTCAAGTCTGGCCATTGTCATACCCGTTATTGTGGTCAGAGAAATTTCAAAATTAAATTTTTTCAAAAATATTTCCATTAAATTGTGAAAAATGCAATTATTTTTGGCATCGTCCCAATATAGGTTTCCACTAAACTCTTAGTGTGTAGGTGAACCTCCAGATAGATATCGGGAGGGTAAATCTACGTAGATATTTAACTGTATTCTAAATGCTAGGATAGCAAATTTATCCTTTAGAACAGTGGTCCCCAAACTGTGCACAGCGAGAATAAGTTATAAGTAAGTGCCTCTCAGTGGCCGAGTGGTCAAGGGGTCCGCTTTGTGTCCTGAGAGGTCCGGGTTCGAATCCCGGCGGAACGGAAAAAAATTCCGCTTCCGACATGGATATATTGGCTTCGGCCCATTCATATTCGGCTTCGGCCAAAAATATCTAACAAATCAACTCATTGGCGCATACGTTCTCTGAACGTCGCGCGTTCAAAAAAGAAAAAGATGTTATAAGCAAGATAGTGGAAGCCACTTTATGTCACAAAAGACGCTCCAATAAATTGCTTGTTAAACCCGCCTTCAAAATTTGAAAGTTGCGGTAGCACTAGCAAGGACGTAATTTCCAAAAGTGGAGGACCAAGGGGTAATGAAACAATATGAGCAATTTAGCAGAATGGGAAAATGTGAACGAAAAACGGGGCCCGCTCATTCAATCGTATATTAATTTTTTCAAAGATATCAAGTCTTCATAACTTCAAACACTTTTAACAGGGAATTCTTTTGAAAAATTGGAAAGGCATTATACTAATTTATGGTTAGGTGTTTTTAGACAGAGCCTTGCGCTTATCGGATTGCTCTTCGCACCTGGATCAGGATGTTGGCTTGTTTATATATTCCGTGCGGCGGCAAACGACTTGGAAAAGCTTTGATATAGGACCATAAACGTTATTTAGATATTCGATCCATCTTGTTCAGCTCGCACCACTACCAACAGTTCCCCACTGCAATCCATTAATGAAGCTCAATTTTCAATTAATTTTTTATCAAAAAAAAAAACTGCCTGGCAAGACTCTTGCGAGAATTCATGAAAGAGTTCTTGTTCTTGATAGTCATTTCTTTTTCTTGTTCTCGAAGCCAAAATCAACTCTTGTTCTTGTTCTTGCATGCAAGAAATGCAAGAAAAAAAGCAAGACTACTAGAATTTAATACTGGATTACAGTTTTAGGGTTATTGGATCATCCTCGGCAGCCGAGTGTTCCAGATGGCTGACTGTAGACACCGGTTCGATCGGCATTCACCTCTGATATGTTCAGCATGTCAAGCGAAAGGTCCCTGGCCTGCCTAACAGGATGGGGAGATGGTATTTGGTACCAGCTCAGCACAGTGGCTAATTCTTGAAACGGTCTGGTGGCTGTGCTTGTCCCACCACCCCTGTATTAACTAAGGAGATTGTAATTTCCAGGTTGTAAGCTCCTTTGCAGGAGAACCAAGCCGTAGTTGGAGATAGAATAATACATTTCAATTCCCATCTCACCTCAGATTCTGGAATTGAATAGTTCGATTTAGTGTATAGGAAATACCTTGAGGTGACAGCTCTATCAGAAGGAGAATGTAACGTTGCAATCCCTACATTGTACAATCACACGAACGTACCTGAACGAGACGTACAATTGTATACAAATGCCTGAGACGACAATATATTGTCATGCAGGTCACATCACCATAACACTTCCTCCAGGATCACGGGAGACTCACAATATCAAAATTGAAATTTTTCGCGATGACAATACTTTCTCAGCCGGCGTATTACACACGAGCGAGAAAGTAAGAAAACATAAACTCTAGGATGTACCTAACCTACAATATTTCAATTCCAACATCTGAAACTTTACTTACAACTTACAATTTTACTTACAAGAATATTTCTGTGTGAAATGGGGTTGAGGTAACACTATTTTGGTCAATTCTAAACGTAAAATTTATCCGACCAATTGAACGGGCTATTTAAACAGGAAGTTTACCTGCCAAACGGAACTCACCGCAGTTGACTTTGTAGTTAGCCACCCTAGCATGTTGAAATCGCTTTGAAAGGGCAACTGAACGCTCCAACAGCTATTTTTACAAAATGTTCGGAATGCGTTCAACAAAGGGCTTCAAAAATTTCAATGCTTTTATTTCGTCTTGGCATATAACAACCAAATAAAAGACTCAGAGGTTTTTTTTTGAAGGATGATTTTTTCTTTTTTTCCAAAATCACGTTTGAATTTATTTAAAAGAATAGGGGCACGTTCTTCACGTTGCTGAAGTGGGTTTTTGAAGTTGTGCTCCACTTTTTAATCCTTGTGGTCTAATGTATCATTCAGTGGCCTTGGCGGAGTCTAGGGGGAAATCACTAGACACGCACGACTAAGGTCGTGCGTTCAAATCCCGGTACCGGCAATTTTTTAAATTATGTTATAGACGAACACTGGGCCGGATTAGGTTTGTGGCAGGGAACTGAGGTATGAAGCAAGAGGAGTCCTCACTTGTCAGGATTTGTCCTGGTGAACCTTGCCCTGCCCTGATGAGTACCTGGCCCTCACTGGCTGTGGGAAAACTCGACTGTTGGGCGTGATTCTCGCCAAATCACCCCCTTGTGTACAGAGGTTACGAAACCTGCCACCCTGTATCCCATTAGACTTTCACCCTTTAAGTTCAGTAGCGCCAAGGAGTTTTTAATAGACGAACTTTTAGAATCGGAGCCAAACTACATTCAAGTATTATAAGCGGGAAAATTCCTTATACCAGGACTGAAACTCAGACCTCTCAGGACAGAAATCAGCCCCTGACGACGCTCTGCTATAAGTTGAGGACAGGAAATTTCCAAAAATGTAAATTTTCTATGTTGGATTTTCTCACTCTCCTGGTCATAGGGAGAATATAGAAGAAAAATAGAAACCGTAAAAAAGAAAAAGATGGAACAATTGGCGAGGTGAAAATGGTGAGTTTAAATTTCAATCTTTTTTAAGGGGGAGGTCGACGATTTGGGAGGGAGAATTTTGGAGTTGGTGTGAGAAATTGATAACGTGCGATCAATCACCCCCCCCCCCCCCCCCCCCCCCCCAGGGCTTATTCCGAGACATCTTAAGGGCTGCGTTCCCAAGGAGAAAATCAAATCCCACCCCTTAGTACGGTCAAGTGGCTTAGGGTGTTGGAAGTTACTCGTGTTCACCTGAGTTCAAGAGTTTCCCCAAGCCCTAGGAAGGCCAGATCCAGGTATCCAGGGTGCCACCTCTTTACACAAGGAGGTAGTTTGGTCACAGTCTCACAGTCGAGTTTTCCCCCTGCCGGTGAAAGTCAGGTAGCCATCTGGACCGGGTACACCAAAGACCAGGCAAGATTCACTAGGAAAAAATCTCGATAACTCGGTACTAGAACCTGGATTCTCTTGTCATCATAGGTTCCCACCATACTAGGCACCACTTTGTGGAATACTACCGCAAGATGGGGAGATAATGTACCTATAATACAAGAACTAAATAGGTGCGAAGACAAAAATGTTATAGTTTAGAAGTTCAAGGTGACTTGGGTGAACACTGCTCACTCATGACAGAACTCTTAACAAGCTCGATCACTTAGAAACTTGTCCGAAACAATGAAAACTTTTGGAAAAGTTTCTTGACTTTTCAGTTTGAGTTTTTGGTTAAAATAGAGATAGAGCATTAATTATTCATTTCTCGTTATTAAAATAGGATAAAATTTTACTAAGATTATAGAGGGAGCTTTGGATTTTCCAATTATTTTAGAAGCTACTTTTAAAACATGGTGAGTCGGCTTTTCCTAAAAGCATCCCTGTCTGCAGTGAAGCTCAGCTGCATTCTAAGAAGACCCAGTCCGAGCAGCTTTATCGAATAACTTCGTGTTCTTCTTTCGTGACAACTGTTAAATCAGATCAAAATCATAGCGTTGAAGTTATATTAAATTTGTCAACGAGTAAAGTGAGAAAAATGGTTTTTCAATTGGATTTCCGTGGGAGGCCTGAGCTTCTTAACCTTACACTTTCACACGTTGCGGGTGAGTACGAGAGGAATTTTCGACCCTTCAGCCTGTGTTGTAAGTATCGTAGGCAATGGTCACTGAAAAAAAAAAAAAAAAAAAATTCCATCAAAAACGGTAAATCTTCCCCTGAGACATTTTTTTTTTTCAGTCGAGCGCCTCCACTGAACTTTACTTTACAATTTTTTTTACCATGGTTCTATTCTTCATATATTCTGTTTCGAAAAACAAAATGAAACAGTCAGGTTAGGAGACTCAAGTTGTCCATGTCCATAGACAAGGGGAAAACAATGCACCTCAAGCTGCCCTTTTCTAAGAAAATCCACGAATGGTCAAAAAATCATGTTTCTATTTTTCAGAATTTGGTAGGTTTAGAAGTAGGCTGAGGCCACTATATCCATGCCAGAAAATGTATCTTACTCAGGAACAAGGAACCCCTTGACCGCTTGGTCAGTTAGAGGCACGTGGGGAAATAAAAATACCCCTGGCTGTACTCGTCACGTTTCCAAAAACAGAACGACAAAAACAGTGCAAAAATCCCTAGAGAGGCTTCTGTTCACTGAAAATGAAAATTTCATTAATACCAATTCATCGACGAATGTCCGGAATGGACAATGCAATAATTATGAAACTGGTCAGTTGTATATAATTACGTTAACTGACCCGGAAATTCCCCCCCCCCCCCCCCCCACCAGATTACTTGTCTGGGCCCGTATAACTCCTATTGATCCATACCATGGCTGTATTACCCTTTTATACCAGATAAGTGGTTTAGGTATTTGCACTGGTTGAGAGGAGAACAGGTTCGAGCCCTCTCGAAATATAAAATGTTTCAATACACTTGAAATTTTCAATTTTCCGTTTGGAAATTTTTCTATGAAAGATAGTGTTTTCTACTCTTTCATTCAGTACCTATATGATTCGTATTGGTGAATGAGAATAAGAACAAAACTAAAAGAACAAGGCTGAAGGTACAAGATCAAGGAAACGACGGAGAGTACAAGAACACGTTCTTTTTTCGAGCCAGTTCAATTTTTTAAAACAAAAAGAACATTCTAATTTATCATGAAAACCCCGACTTTAACAGACGTTTAAAGTTAAACGTAGTTTGTCGGTACTGCCCTAACTAGAAGGTACAAATTCAGTGAGCCGTTCAGTAGGAGTGACATCGGTCAAATATGACAGAGCAGAATAATAGTTAGTTATTTTCTTCTTTAAGAGGAGTCTACACAACCTAAGAGTCTACACAATATCTTTAAACTGAACTACTGAACTGTCTTTCCTCCCCCTTTAAAACCCATTATTTATTACAAAATTATATTCAAGAGGTTTCTAAGGTTCTTAAAAAGCATTGCTGGAAAATGCTGAGGGAAATGTATTCAGAATATCAGTTTCACTTGGGTGATGACTGCTCTTAAGCAACTGATGCATGCGGTACTTAGGACATGACATCCTTCACATCCTTGACATTGAACGCTCATTCACTTGCAACCAACGTAAGTAGATACAAATTACTTTATGTACACATTATAGCAATATTTATGCATAGGAAATTTATTAAGTATTAGTCACAAATAATATATTTATTTACTCTACAAATGTTTTTTCCTTAAGCTGAGTTGAGGAAAGAAGGTTCTAGAGAAAGTAGTTCGTTAAATTTTTTATCCCTTGATTGAATCTCATAATTAGCAAACTTCTGAAATGCCTGAACCTTTGAGTTTAGAATCGGGGAGACATTTTAGACCTGCTCAACTTTTAGGTACGTTCAATTTGATATTCGACTCGACACCATTCGATTGCTGAATATTTTAATCTGCTACTGTGCCTGAACTTGGAGCGTCAGGTTAGTGGTAACAATCTTAACTTGCATTGCTTTTAGATGGGGTTTTGACGATGATTAACTGACCTAGCTTAAATTTGAAAATTCGGAGAGAGTGGCTATTGAAGTTTCAGTTGGCTATTATACCTTAACCTGAAGGTTCAGTTCCTGGTTCGTAGACGGGAAGATTAGTTCCACCTTTAACAAATATTTTCTTTTAATTTTCAGGTCCAATATCGTTGACAATGTGGGAAATTCAGTTAAGTGTGGTCAGCCAATGCCTACTTCTGGTTTTGGCCACCGTGATTTTTACCCTGTGGCTTAAGTGGAAAAATAACTTAACGCGAATTATGGTAAACAAGATACCGGGCCCTACTGGAGCGCTACCTATCGTTGGAAATATCTGGGAGCTGGCACTTCTTCTTCTAGGTATGATCATTCCACTAATTCTTCACATATTTCTCTTCAATAATATGTCTTCAACCACTTTTTCTCAAGTTTTCATCGACCAATATGGCAAAAATTAGAAAGTTAGCTACCTACCTAATAATTTTAATTTTCCAAAAATGAAGTATGACTGCGAAACTTTACATAGTAGTCTACCAGAGACTTCGCTATAGAGAAGGTTTCTGAATGAGCCAGGGGGGTCCTTAGCATTTGTTCGTTAAAGAGAGTGACAAATGGGAGCAGCCTCTCTCTATACCGTCCTGAGTGAGTGATAGAGTGTGACTTGTTTTATTTCTTCAGATACCGAAAGAAGGTTGCTGCGGCTCGTAGAAAGTTATAACGGGATTTTCAGACTATGGAAATTGTCATGTCCGAATGTCGTTATCACATCACCTGAGCACTTTAAGGCTATGTACACCAGTCCGAACACAATCGACCGAGGAACCCAATACCAGTATGGCGAAGAATACATGGGAAAAAGTGTATTCATAGCTGGAGGTAGGTACCTACATGGTCGACAGTTAGCTTTCTTAATGGTAGTTAACTTTTTTTTTAACTTTGTTTATACTTGAACTCCATAAGTCCCATTAGAACAACCAGGTTCCAATGGTCTACGTATACACTCTTATTTTCTTGATACAAATTTTCTTGCACCAACTTTTCTGTTAGTTAATTTTTCCTGAAAACTCTCAATAAAATTTTTCTTGGTAACATATTTATGTGAGAGTACAAGGAGGTCCTTAGCTGCTTCTTTTTAGTACTAAGACTGAATTTCACCACTCTCCAATAGTGTCTTTTAACGAGAGGATTTAACGAACGGATCCACGTTATCGTATGTTTAGCTTACGACAAATGCCTTGCGCTTGCACTTGTTTCTCTGCGAACGCACTTGTCGTAAGCTAAACATACGATAACGCAAATCGGTTCGTTAAATCCTCTCGTTAAAGACACTATCGGAAGGTGGTGAAATTCAGCCTAAACCGTTTCATATTTATTCTGTACAAATTACTTATAAGTCGTCAATTTATTTCATTTCGCCTGCGAAACCATGTTTATGTAATGTAAAAGTAGGTGTACACGCTATTATTACGCCTGCGCAACCATGATTATGTAGTTGGAAAGTCGGTGTACATGTAAATCGAATGACATAAAAAAGCAGTACCATACAGATAACCTTATCTTGCCGTTAAAAGTCCATCCAGGCCATCCAGCTAAGGCGCTATAGGTTGGATGGTGAAAAACACCAACTTTTCGTTTTCGGAAGGGTAACGCTAGAAAGGAAGTGGTGAAATGGTTATCAGGCCGCGACCCAGTCCGGTGTAGTTTCTGTCAATTCCTCTTCGGCTCCGGCCGGAAAATACGTGGAAGTGATTGCTTGGATTTTTAAAATTTCAAAAAAGACTAAACTTTAAAAAAAGTGTTATAATAATTTTGAGATAATTTCAGGTACTCCGGGGAAAGCTTGTGGCATCACGGGGGTACCTCGGAACACAGTTTGTAAATTTGTTCAAGTTCATAGTTTGTATGAAATTAAAATTGTTTTCGTGGTTAGACGTCTGTGGACATTGCGCTCCCATTTTGCTTAAGCTTTGCACACACAATAGAACATGCTGCGGTACTTGGTTGATAGCTTAGTCTCTCTCTCTCGCTATTTCAAGTATACAGCTTACACTGCATTTCAGGTACTCAGTGGAAAAGTCTCAGGAAAATACTGATGACGAATTTCAGCAACACTCCGACGTCATTTTGGATCGCAAATTTTCAAAATGAATCCAAAACGTTACTGGCAGAATTTCGTAAAAAGGCTGACGGGCCTGATTTTCCCTGTGGGGAACTTCTTTTGAATATGACGGCGTCTACTATATTACGTAAGAAATTTTGGTTTTATTTAGCGATAAGCCATAAGCTGCTTCAGTTTAAAACCGATCCTGGATTGTTATTTTCAATAACAAAAACCTCACTATAACGAGAAAATGCCAAGGAGTCTTGACGAACCCTATCTCCACGATGTCACCCTCATGCACTATAGCGAACTCCGTAGAGAGGAAATTTACATAGTCCCCATAGTCGTTATAGATATAATTATAGATAGACGAGAAAGGATTTTCTTTGGAGCCGTGGTAATTCTGTTCCAGGAAACGCACTGGGTGAAGAAATTCCTAAAGAAACAGTAAAGACCCTCGTACATTTTGGAAAATTCGTACTCATCATTCCGTACATTCGTTCTTTTTCTTTCCTATTATATTTTGACGCCATTTTCAACATGACACCCATAAGCCGGTATTATAAACAAGGTGCCAAATTATTTCGCGCATTTTCTTTAGAAATAATTAAGAAGAAAAAGAAACAACTAGCTGGTAAGTTTTTTCGGTTTGTTTTTTGAAATTTCATGCACATTTGGTTTTTCTATTGACGGGTGCTGTATTATTTATTGAATATATCACCTAGCCTGGACATTGCGATGTCTCCGCTTCAAAAATATCTGGTACCGTATAGCCGCAATCAAGGTTTGAAAGGAGGCTTGCATAGTTGAGTTGTGAACTCTCGACAACCACTGCCCGTGTTATCAGGGCAAACCAGAGGATGTTTTGTCCCTGAGAAATTGTATTCCCCAGCCGTCCACTCCGACCCTATCTACGTTAACGATGGGACAATTCCTCACGGTTGAAGTAATCCTGATATGAATTAAAGACCCACGAACCTACTGGTGGTGGTGATTGTTCGCCGAAGCCAACTGAATATTTGGTGTGACATCCATGCTTACAATAGAAAATTGCTGGATTCGGACCCAGGACCTTAGTCGTTTGAGTCTAATGTTCTCCCAGTAGACCTACTTTGCATGAGACGGAACGGGTAGAAGGTTTGGTTAATTAAAACAAAAGGTGGAAGTTGAATTAGAACGCACTCCATTCTACATCCTTTCCTCCTAAGTGCTGTGAAATATCTAATTATTCCATAATTCAATAAAATAAAAGTTATTCCTATAGGCATCGAGATACGGAGCCCACTCTTTTGCCGTTTTTCTCTACCAAAGTAAAGCTGAATATTAGTTTATTGTTCAGTTTCTCTCAAGAGGGTTACATAGGAAATTTACCAAGAAAAGTCGGCACAACTTCCTGAAGTGGAGAAAGAGTGGTTTTCACAGATTTTTTTTGTTGCCTATGTAAGTTAAATTTTCTCTCTGAAATATGATTATTATTCGTTACTCCTTGAGAGGTTAAAAGAACATTATTAGAAAATTGGAAACTATACAGATAAAATTTATTTCAAGCATCCTCAGGTAGAAAATTACCGTCTTTTCTTGGTTGGTTTTTCTTTCCAACGAATCGCTTTAATTGTTGAAACCTTTTTAGATATCAAGAAGAAAATGGAACCAATGCCTAACATTTACATTTTTAACTTACTGGAAAACAATGGCGAAGAATACAGTGATGAAATACTGGCAAATGAACTTACTACTTTAATAATGACGGTAAGTTGGTATACCTACCTTCATTCTCTTCATTTTCATTGAGTCCTGAAGGTATAACCTGCAACTTTGGGGAGCCTGAGGAAATTCAGGCTCGCGGCGTGGCAGACCACCAGCCGTCCTTCAACAGTAGAGGACACCAGTGAGGGAACAGGCGCTGCGGCGGAGACCAGCGTATGGCTGATTCATAGTACAACTAATGAAAGCCTCGCAATAGGACGGACTTCTAGACGACGACTAGGCGAGAAATACGGATTATGAATTGCTACGTCGAATATCACTAGGAGGCTGAGATCGTGGAAGAAATGAAGAGATACAAATGAATTAGTGAGGTCAAGAAGAAAGGTGAAGAACTTCAAACACTACATGGGACTCATGTCCTAGGATACGTTGGAGTCCCATGGGACACAAGAGCCAAGGAAAAAGTTGGAATAATAGCCACGGAAGCAATCCAAAAAGTCACATCGTGGCAGGCACTAAACTCAAGAAACGACATGGAGGTTGCTGAAAAAGAAGTCTTCTTTGATGAGTTGTAGCGCCAAGTGGACAGCGCGGAGGGAGATGGTAGAAAAGCAGTGCTTATGGGAGATCTGAATGGAAGAGTGGGAAAGGATTACTGAAACAGCAGTGGGGCACTGGACAAGTTACGCAAGGGTGAAATGGGAATCGCTGAGAAAAGGAGAATATGAATATGAATGAAAGGTTTAGCTGGAACGAAGAGATCTGACAGCAGGAGTTGATGAGGTTGAGGAGAGACGGAAAAACTTGAAGACTGCTATTTTGAAGGCGAGCGAGGAGTTGTGCGCAGTGAAAGTGGTTGAAGGAGTCAAATGCACTAAATGGTGGAGTCCAAAAGTCAAGGCTGCAGTGGCGGAGAAGAAGACAGCTTGGCAGAGATGGAACAGAACTAGAGGTCGAGCGGAATATGAAATATGTGTCCAGAAGCGGAATGGCTGCAAAGGGAAGGTGAAGGAGGCAAAACGAAGGTCGTGGTAGCAGTTCGGAGAAAATCTGAATGAAAATTTCAAGCGAGACGACCGACAGTTCTCGAAGGTAGTGAGGCACCTTAGGGTAAGTACGGACGTAAAGCCAGAAGCATAAAAAACAAGAATAAATCCTTAAAAGGAGACTAGGAGGAGGTTTTTGAGGTATGGTGATCACATTACGAAGAGAAGTTCAAGAAGAGTATACCACAGGGGACAGATGTAACGCGAAAGGGGCAGATAAGTCAACAGTCTCAAGCGGTGGAACAGCCGATATCGCTCGAAGAAGTGAGAAACGCTATCAGAAGGATGAAGAACGGGAAGGCAGCTGGGGAAGACAATAGAGTGCTGAAATGGTTAAGGCTGGTGGCAGCGCCTTAACTGAAGAAATACAAGACCCCGGTTGAATTCCAGAAGATTGGTAATATAATAGTTCCACTGTACAAGAACGGAGACTCGGCGCGATGCGAAAACTATCGAGCAATCGGTCTCATAAACATCGGCGCGAAGCTGTACTATAAAGTGCTGGAAAAGAGACTGATGGCGGGCATGTGTGGAAGCAGACCTAGATGATTCAGATTCAGGGTTCAGACCGAGGGAACAAACACAGGACCTGGTATTTTCCTTTCGATGCATCACTGATAAGTGGGTAAGTAGTGAAAAGGCTGCGTACCTTGCATCTCTTGACATGCATTCCACCGACGAAGTGCCCAGGCAAGAACTGTGGAAAGCACTTGAGAATAAAGGGTTCGACAATGGTCGCACTTGACTTTCTCGCAATTTTTATCGAAAATTTGATTTTTTTTTTACGTGAATAATTGTCAGAATTTTATTTTTTTCTAAAAAGTATATTGCCTCACACAGGACGATACTTCTAGGCACCTGCATACCGAATTTCAAACATATCCGTCAAACAGTGAAGTGTCGCTCGACGCGCAAAGTATATGTTTTCTATTTTGCATGTCACCGTCTTAAATTTTAAGTAAATGAAAATCTATTGAAAATGCCCTTGAAGCATCTATCTGAGACTACTTTCACCAATTTTGAAGGAAATCGGTCGATTCGGGTTGTTGCAAATCCCTCTTAACCAATCAAAAACGTGATTTCCATTTTTGGAAAATTTTTCCTACGATAATGCCAATATTGGCCCAAATTTTTGGCCCATCTCAAAAAGAATAAAAATGATCCTGTAGCATCTATTTGGGAACACTATTGCGAAATTACAAGGATCTAACTTAATAACTGTAGTGCCAAATCCGTCTTGACCAATCAAAAACGAGATTCTAGTTTTTTTCCTATTTTTGACTTTATTTTGCCTATATTGGCCGCAATTTTGAATTGATTGAATATTTCTTCGACAAGCCTTTAAGTAATGTTATTAAGCACAAGTGTGTGGATTTTTGTGAAATTCCGGCTAATACTGTTCATGGGGCCAAGATTTTCACGTATGGGCCAATTTTGGCCCAAACTTTTGGCCCATCTCCAAAAGAATAAAAATTATCCTGGAGCATCTATCTGGGAACACGACTGCAAAATTTGAAGGTTATAACTTTATTACCGTACCGTGAAATGCGTCTTGAGTGGACAAAAACACGATTTTGAATTTTTTTTGACACTTTTTTGACAATAGTGGGCGCAATTTTTGAGTAATCAAAATTATATTAAAAATGTATCTCGGAACTGATTTTAGACATCTATATTCCAAATTTGAGCCAAATCGGTTGACTGGTGTGACCTCTAGCCGCGCTACAGACAAACGGACGGACGGACGGACGGACGGACGTACGTAGGGATATGCGCCCATATACTACCGCCACTCTTATAGTCGTTTTTGCATACGAACGTTTTATCGCCACTGGCGGTAAAGCTTATGGCCGATTAACATTGGGCGGTAAGACCAGTAGTTTTGTCAGGTGTACGTATCCTTACATTAAATTAATTGAATTAAATACTTTCACTTAACATTTTTATATCAACTTTTGGAATTTGTTTTTTCATTATCGAAACTAGTTACCGTTATAGCCAAAGACGTAATTAACAGTTTATTTTCGATTTTTGGATCCTCATTTTTGTTACTTTTTGACTTCTGTTATAAAAGTTAGTATTTCAAAGCTCAGTACAACACTTTGGAACCATCAACATACCAAAAAAAAAATTAGAATTGAACGAACTGTAAAAAAATCTCAGTTTCGTCCTCCAAGTAGTGGCTTTCTACGAGTCCTTCCCTAGAGCTCAGATATATTCAAATATTTGACCACTGATTGAAGGCAATCTACTTTTTCGTTTCACAAATAAGTTTTACAACATTTTGAAGATATTTTAACATTTATCTGACATCAAATGAGTTGTCTTTTCATTTAAAGATTTATAGTACCTAGATTAAAATATGTGAAAGAGATGTTTGAATTACGCGCCTTGTCGCTCATTGTGAAATGTTTTGGCGACTGGCGCATGCGCTGAATAACAAGAACGTGATTGGCTGCTTTTCAGTGGCAGTAATGCTACGTGAGATAGAAAAGGGTAGTACGCCAAACAGTTTTTATCAATTTATACTTTCACTGCACGTATTTTTTATTTCAACCTTTGCAGTTTGTCTTTTCATTATCGAGGCTAGTAACGTTATGGCCAAAAAAGTGATTGGTAGTTTATTTGCGAATTTTGGATCCTCGGTGCGACCGCACTCTCGGAGCGTCTCATAGTCTCATTGCGAGCGGATTATTCCTACCTTGATTGCAAAAATCGCTCGATCATAAAATCACAGTTTCTTTTAAAAATGCAACATTGTATTTCAGAACAAGGACATTTTTCCCCTCAAAATAAGCCGGGAAAAAATAACGAACAAAATTATACAGGTGTATTTAGAGTAAAGGTGTTATGATTTTTAGTTATTTGACATGATAAAAATAATCGTCCCCCAAAATTCCGGGGGGGGGGGGGGGGACAACCTGGACCCTGAACCCCCTCCCCAAGATGGCGCCTCTGACTAGACCGTTTCAAGAACTATCCATTGTGCTCAGCTGGCAGCACTATCAAATATCTACCAGCTTCCCAGCCATAGTGTAAACGGAGACCTACAGTTTTAAGTAGTTGGGTTCCGAACCACCACAGCCTCGATATACATTTCACTTGACATGCTGAACATATCAGAGGTAAATGCCGATCAGAAAAACTTTTTGGTAGGATCGGGATCGAACCGGTGTGACCCGGCCCTCATTGCTCCTCAAAATTCTACCATTTTAGTCCACTCGGCTATCGAGACTGACCCAACAGTGTTAGTGAACGAAATGTAAAAAAAAATCTTAGTTTCATCTCTTTGACTAGTGACTTTCTATAAGCCCTACCGCAGAGCTCAGATTATATTCCATTATTTTACCACTGATGGAAGGCGACCTATTTCTTGAACTGACATAATGTTTTATAACAATTTCAAGCAATATTAACATTTATTTGACATTCATAAGTTTTTTCTTTTAAACTTAAGAAATAGTTGGTATATAAGATGCGAGAGTGAAGTGTTTGAATTGCGCGCCATTATCTCATTCAAAGGTTTGTGGTCAATGTTTCACTTCACTGGTGGCCATTGATCTAAAATAAAATTAATTTATAATATAACAGCATTATTATATTATTAAACTGAATTAAAATTATTAATATTTTAAAACCTACATTTTTTATTTGAGGGACATTGGTCTGGCGACTATCATTTCCTTTGTAGCGACAACTTGCGTCATGGCAGTAAGCGCTAGTGAAACATAAAATATTCACCTGGCAGTAAAAACGCGGACAATGTCTATAGGTTCCGCATATGCTTAGCTTATACATTAAACGGGGTGGCGGTAAAAACGGGACAAACGTTCGACATGGGTGGCGGTAAGCCATGGAGGTTGCTCTATACGTACGTACGTACGTACGTACGTACGTCGGACGGACATGACCTAAAAACCATTTTTTTGGTATCTAGGACCTCTGAAACGCCTTTTGCAATGAAAATCTCAAAATCGAAATTTCGCACGATAACATAACTTTCTCAGCCCATGTATTCCATACGGGCGAGAAAGTAAAAAAGGAACCACCACAGCTGCTGCGAGCCATCAAGTCTATGTTTGAACAAGTCTAAGGGGTAGTGAGACTAAATGGACAGTCTTCCGGCGCATTTTCTTTGAAAAAGGGCGTGAGACAGGGAGACAGCTTGCCGCCACTGCTCTTAGTTTCTTCATGGACGAGGTGGTCATACAAAATGCGAACAGAAACTTCAGTTAACATATGCGGACGATGTTGTCCTTATCGTGGATTCTGAGAGGAAGCTGCAAAATGCGGTGCTAGAATGGACCGAGACGCTCAAAGATAGGGGCAAGACCTTAAACAAGGTTGAAAGCCAGGTTATGATGGTGGCACGGACAGAAGAACAAGTTGAAGCAATCAATATACAGTGTGGCGTTCAACAGCTCAAGCAGGTGGAGAGTGCACCAGACGGGGAAGTTGATAGGGGAGGTACGCAACAGGATAGATAAGGCAACCAACGCAATCTATGCGCTAAGCAGATGCGTCTTTGGCAAGGATGAAATCACCCGCAAAACGAAAACAAGGATTTACCAGGCTGACATCGAACCTATAGTAGTAAAGGCAGTGAAGCTGGGCGCCGACAAAAGAGAGCGTGAGCAGAGTTAACGCAGTTCAGAAGAAAGTCCTCCAAAGAGTGATGGGGATAACCAGGAAAGACAGGATCAGGAATGAGCGTAACCGCGAAGAACTTGAGCAGCAACCGGTAGAATAGCGAATTGAGGACAGAACTTTCCTGGTTTGGCCACGTGGAGAGAATGGGGAGAGAACGAAAAATGCGACTGTACATGGAGGCGAAGGCACAGGGCAGGAGACAGACCAGAAGACCCAGAATAAAACGAGGGAGGAGGGAATTTAGAAGGTCGCAGCGAGTCGAGGAAAGAACCTGCAGCAGCTGCGTGGACTCACCAGGGATAGGATGGAGTTCAAAAGCTAGGTCGGAGCAGGCGATCCCCTAACGCTGCGTCAGTGGCGTAATGGGGTAGAAAAAGAAGAAGAACTTACTAGAAAACCATGGTGAGGAATACAATGATAAAATACTGGCGAATGAACATAATACTTTAATAATGACTGTAATTTAGGAACTTACCTTCATTTCCATTGATTCTAGAAGGTTGTCTGCAGAGGAACACGCCGGTTCGATTCCGATTCAATCATAGTTTTTCTGATTGGCATTCACCTCTGATGTGATCAGCATCTCAAGTGAAATGTATGTCGAGGCTGTAGAGGTTCGGAACCCACCTAATATTATAGGTCCCCATCGTGTAGTAACACCATAGGTAGAGAGCTGATATTTGGTAGTGCTGCCAGCTGAGCACGATGAATAATTCCTGAAATGGTCTAGTTTCTGGGCCTTCTACCTTGACGCTAACTGAAGTTTAGCTAACCAGTAGTTAAATAAGGTTTATTACCTTTAGGGGCTGGATACTACAGGGGGTACAATGGCCTTCGTTCTAATAATTCTTGGACTATTTCCCGAAGTTCAGGAAAAAGTTTACCAAGAAGATGTTGATATTCAGAGACGTCTTGAAGGGAGAGACTTAGGCGTCAAGGACCTACAAAACTATCTGTACCTAGACAGAGTTATCAAAGAGACACTTCGCCTTTTCCCAGTTGTACCTAAGTTATCAAGAAAACTTTCGGAAGATACTTATTTTGGTAAGTGCTAAATTTTTATTTTTCAATAGGTATACCTCACGCCTTTAAACTATTACAGAGCACCTTAGAAATTACTTGGAGATCTAGATATCATATTTTGCCAATTTCACAAAATAATTACACTTCTTCTTCCGCGTTCCTCCTCTTCCTTGTCATCTACTGCACCCCTGTCCTGTCTCGGTTAACATCTGTAGCACGTCCTCACCGATCAGGTCTTCTTGACACTCGCTCATCATTTGGGTTATTGTCTCTGGTGTCCGCACAGTCTGCACGCTCTTTTCACTTCACTTTCTACTGCACACTCTTTTCACTTCACTTTCTACTGCACACTCTTTTCACTTCACTTTCTACTGCACACTCTTTTCACTTCATTTTCTACTGCACAATTTATCACTTCACTTTCTACTGCACACTCTTTTCACTTCACTTCCTATCTATTTTCCCTTTCTTCGCATCCACATCTGAAACGAGCAACTACTTTTGGCTGCCTCCTCGTCTCCTCTCCATCAAGTATTTCGGTCTTTCTTCCGTCACCAGTTTCCTAATGGATTGTATCTTGTCTTCCCCAGTGCCTCTTGATCTTCCCTTCTTTGCATCTTCCTATTCTTCTCGGTCAGCTTATAACTCCATCCTACTAGAAGTTTATATAAATTTTATTGCCTCTTGATCTTCCCTTCTTTGCATCTTCCAGTTCTTCTCGGTCAGCTGATAACTCCATCTTAATAGACGTACATATAAATTTTATTGTCTACTTTTGTCTTATTTTTTATTTTAATTTTTTCATAATTTATTTATTTATTATTTTTATTTTTTTAGGAACACATTTGGTGCCAAAAAATGTAAACATCGTAGCGATGCCTGTTTTCACAAACCGAAGCTCAAAATATTTTGCTGAACCCCTTCAGTTTCAACCTGATCGCTTTTTACCAGAAAATCTGGAAAAAATGGCTCCGTATTCATTTGCTCCTTTTAGTGCTGGCCCAAGGATATGCCCAGGTAAGTGGAGGTATTATTCAATATTAGAAATTCTTATTGAAGTAAGTAGGTCATGGAGATTTGTTCCGATATTGCTTATACTAGTCTGTGCCACTGATTAGAGAATAAAAACTTCCCAGACGCCGATTTTTCTTTTTGAGAACTCGTATGTCTGATTTTTCCAATATTAGTAATCGAAGCGAATTTTTCTTTAGTTTACCTTCATGTCGGGAAAAAAATTGGTGATTGATTCTTTGATGAAAGAATCAGAAAAATTCTGTAGGTTTCTTCTAAGAAAAGAATACGAGTATAATAGGTGGTTACAGCCCATACCCTTGGCCTGAAGGTACAGATGTCAATTAAACAAACTGATTATTGGCCGAACCAATAAGCTTTTTAAATTTTTGTTTATTTTTTAGAAACTTTACTTATTCCAGTACTAATAGCAATTTATTACTTTTAATTTATTTATTTTCAGGTATGCGGTACGCTTATATTGGGATGAAAATCACTTTGCTCAATATCGTTCGAGATTTTCGAATTTTTTCGAAGTACAAGACACTTGACGAAGTTTTTAGTAACGAGAAACACTCCTTCACATTGAAAGATAAAAACGATTTTCCTATCCGGTTAGAAAGTCGAAGTTCCAGCACTTCAAGTCAAATCATTGGTTAACTTTTCCTAAAGTTAGAAGCATTGTTGAACCAAGGGCAGTTACAGATGAACTTACTTTCCACTTTTCACTGAAGTTAGCAAGTATTAAGATGTTACTACACGCGACAAAAGTGTGGTTAAGTTCTCAACATAACAACGATAACAGCGTGTTACCAGCCACCTTAAGAGTGCTTACAGCTGGTGTGACATCCATGCTTACAGCTGGTGTGACATCCATGCTTACAGCTGGTGTGACATCCATGCTTACAGCTGGTGTGACATCCATGCTACCAACAGCAAATTGCTGCTACCTGGACCCAGGACCTCAGTAGTAGGGTCTTCGCGTTTACAAACCGTGTTCTTGATAGTATTATTATTATTTATTTATATTTTGCCAATTGGCGTAAATAGTGTACAATTATTACAAAAACTATATATAATTGATAATATTAAATTGTTATTAAATTAAATTATTAAATTTTATTGTTCTTTTCCTACAACTGAAAGTTACCATGTCGGCGCAAGATGACTGTCAAAAGAAGAGCTGAGTAGATGATCGCTTTCAGCTTCATTCTGCGTCTGAAACAATAAACAAATATTACATTAGAATTTTTGTATGATAAATAGAAGAGTGGTGTAAATTCTAGAAGGTTCTCTTTAGACATTAGAGCACTGAGAGTCAGGTCACGCCGGTTCCACCTCGATGCGAAGGTTTAAACTGTGGTAGTTCGGGACACAACTAAAACTGTAGGTCCCCGTCGTGTACTAACACGATGGGTGGGGTGTTGGTATTTGACAGTACTGCCAGCTGAGCACGATGTATAATTCTTGGAATTGTCTAGTTGCTAGGCTTGTCCCCCACACCTCTAGATAAATTATTTATGTACCTACACCCAGGCCCGTATCCAGAAACCGGTCATGTGGAGGGGTTTTAGTGTCAAGGGGGGGGGGGGGGGGGTTTAGCCTATATTTTTTTTTGCTCCACGTTGGTATTACCATATTAATTTTCCGCTCATGGGGGGGGGGGGGGGGGTTAACCCCCTAAACCCCCCCCCCCCCCCCCCCCCGTGGATACGGCTATGCCTACACCATTGTTAACCTTAGCAGGAGTATCGAAAATCCGGGTGGGAGAAACTAATAAAAAACTCAAAATGCCGCCTCCCCGTCGTTCACAAGGCAAGGATCTCAGGATGGATCCGAACTTTTTCTCGAAAAAAGGTTACAAATTTAATTTTCTCGCCACTCTTCGCACGGGAAATTTTAAAATGGGCTGATAAAATTTTGACCTTTCAACATTTTTATCACTTCTTTATATTTAAGAGTTCAGGATAAATTTACTTGCAATTATGGGATTTTTCATTTTTCAAATTTCCAAAAAAAATTTGTATAAGTTTTTTTATATTGTCCCTCCTACAAAAAAAGTGGGAATAAAATATAAAACCACAGATTGATATATTCATCTAAACTTTAAACTATAAAAAACATTTTCAAATAGGCCTATAGCAATTTTAAAAAAATATATATTTTTAAACATGCTATAGATTTGATTTCAACCGGGAGAGCATATAGACGAACACCAACAATCTGAGAACTGTTAGAAGGAAAAGAGGTAGCAATTTTCTTATCGTATCGATAACTTTCAGTCGGTTTCAACAGTCTCGATAACTGAGAGTCTTTAGAGGAACACTGACAGACGGCCCGGGGCTCACCGGTTCGATCGCGAACCTATCCAAATTTTTGTGACCGGTATTCACCTTTGATATGTTCAGAATGTTACGTGAAATGGGAGGCCCAGATGGTTTGGAACCCACCTAAAACTGTAGGTCCCTATTATTTACTATCTACTAACACAATGGGTGGGGAGAAATTGTCTAGTTGCTGAGCTTTTTCCTCCACCTCTGCTGTAATGATACCTCAAAGTTCCCTGTAGCGTTATCCTTCAAATAAAATCAATTAGAAAAGTTGTTACAAGAAATAGGTACAGGTGTAAGACTCGCCTTAGTTTCAGTAAAAGTTAAATTGTCTCCGTCGTTAGTTGCTTGTTCGTAAGCAGAAGTTTTCCCACCTCGCGTTAAGCCTTATGCAAAGAGTACATGCTATCGCTGATGGTCAGGGAGATTAGTCCGTCATTGGCTGTCTAGAAGATTGAATCATTGGCACACACTCAGTGTGTACTCAGTGTAAACTCAGTGTATGAAAACTTCTGGTCGCAAATTCTGGTTACATTCTAGGTCACTAATTTTCACGACATGACGAAAAAGTTACAATTTTGGGAATAACAGCTCCCCATCTATCATTCCAAATGTTAAACATGCATATCAGTGTTTTTCTAAAGAAAACCTTCTAGACCACTCGGCTATCGAGGGTGTTCGTCTATATATAATGGAGGATAATGAAACAGTGCAAATAATTTCAGCTGATTTCGGCCCTTTGGGGGAGCGCTAGATTCATATAGCGAACTAACTCACGGCACACACATACACACATACACACACATCCCTCCTGGGATCGCGGGGTCAAAATCCAATATTAACGTAGGGAAATGGGCTACCTCGCTTCGTCAACACAGACCTCAGTTTCACGTGTTCGCCTGCATCATAGGCCCTTTCACGTGAAATCAAATAATTTTTTTAATGCTTCTGTGACGTCACTGGATCGGTCTCTCATAAAAAACGACCCAGTGACGTCAAAACCAACGTTTGTAGACCGCAAGGGTTAAGTAGTTCGACTTGTGTCCTGAGACGTCTGGGTTCCCACCCTGGCGTAAGGGAATTTTTCAGGTGACGGCTTCGATTCGGTCCTAATCTACACCAAACACCATAAAAAATTAAATTAAAAAATTCAGAAAGCCCACTCTTCTCCCACTTAAATCCTTCATATTTAAAAAGGAAAAGCCCTAATGGTATTGAAACTGGTATAAGAAACAACAGAATGGAAAACTTAATCAGCAGCTCTATCACGGAAACAAAAGAAAAATTGCAAGAATTCGCGGTTATCAGGCGTGATTAAAAGACCGCAACAGACCTGCGGAAAATGGAATTGAAAAGAATAGGGTTTCCAATCAAAAATCGCGATATAGAAAAAGAAATTTAATAGAAATAGCGTGGCAGCAGAAGCTCTAAAACGGAGCCATTGTCCAGTCTCCGGTTGAAGGGATATTAAAAAGGTAATTACTGTGGCTGCCTGAACCAAAATGCAATTACCTTTCCATCTCATCGACCATTATTTTTTTTGCTACAGAATTGGTCGAACGATTTTATTTTCTATAGGTAAGTATTACCTACCCACTCACACTTCGAATCAGATATTTCTAAAGGTTAATTTCGCCAGTCCAGTTTTAGAGAGAGAGAATTTAATAATATTTTGGAGTGAGCGTGAGAGAGTGAGCATATTTGACGAACACTTGCCAACCCATTGAAAAATATAATAGAAAGGAACATTACTGAAATAAATTCTTTTTTATGTTGGCAGCGTTGAAAACCTAGTCATGTTCTTGACCTTTTTATGCCTGAAGTGCAAGAAAAAATGCAACAAAAGAAGTTTCCTCTAACTCGAACGGTAAAAAAGGCAGGATTAGTGGAGTGAGAAGTTTCCAGACTGTGAGTTGATATTCAGCATTCAGTACAACTCATTAAAAGAAAGGGGGTGTACAAGTGCCTCTTAAGGCTAAGAGGGGGAGGGGCGGGAGGTGTTTGCAACAGCTAGAGGCGAAATCGTGAATGCAAAAACCAGAAAAGCAACCTTAACAACTCTCTGATGCGAACAAAACCGTTATTGCTATCCGAGGCATGCTAAGAGGAAATCCATACCCAGATTGTAACAATGCATTTCAAAAGTGTGCTACAAACATCCGCATATTTCTCTTATGAAATAAAGTGACCTTTAGGGAGTCTTATAGGGTGGCTTCCACCAGTCCCTTATGGTTCAGATAATATTATTTAATTTATCTTGTCGTTAAAAGCTCACTAGGTAACTTACGATAAGGGCGCTATCGGCAGGCACCAACTTTTCGCTAAAGTGAACTTTTAGGAGACCCAACGTCTACTACACCATAGTCACTGTAATGACCTTAAATTCGCTCACTATAAAGAAAGTTCGGTATAGAGAGGGTGGACATAGGTTCTTTCCTTAACTTGCTTCGGCCAAAAAATGTAACAACCAACTCATCAGCGCATATGTTCTCTGAACGTCGCGCGTTAAAAAAAATTAAAATTAAAAAAAAAATTCGTTCTCCTGCGACATAACTGTGGTAGAAAATCAAGAAAATAGAAAATTGAAAAAAGTAATAGGAGATGGAAATTGTATGGGTCCCATTCACCATAGTCCTCAGGTACACTATGACACTCAGGTACACAATGACACTCTGCGCTCAACAACTTCACCATAAATGTCAAGAGTAAAATAGAACAGGAAAAAAAGTAGAGTGACTCAAAAAAAAATTACAACTTGTTTCACAGCGAAAAAGCTTGTTGAATGGAAACATTTTAAAAACTCTTCGCTAGTTCTTATATATGGACTTAAAATAAAGCTGAAGTCAGTGCTTTGAATTCTAACAACTGTATGCATTTTTTGCATTTCTTTTTTGTATGCAACTAAAACAATAGCTAACCCTGCACACTCTGACTTAACAATACACTTTGGAAAATAATGAAAATACGATGTACAATGACATGTTCTCATGCTACGAAGCAAACAATAACACTTTTAAGTAGCTACCATCTCTGCACTTTTCAAACAAAGTATGTTTATACTTTCCCAATATGGAAATAAGTGCCACTTTGTATTTCTTTTTTGCATGTTTTATGGATTCTTGTATACATCCAGCTGCAAACTTTAACTTCTGATGAGGCGAAAAGGTGTAGAGATATTATTCTGCATATGGTTAATACACTTTGTATTTTTACTTTCTGGCCCGTATGTAATACATGGGCTGATGTCCATGGCTTGCGATGGCATGGATTAGACTTGAACTCTCTATAACGACCCTAAAACCTCTCTATAACGGTCACCTGACAAACCCTATCTCCTTGTGACTCATTTTGAAACCCTCTCTATATAGCGAAACGAGCCAATATCCCTTGACGGTCACACTTCTGAATATCCAGAGAGACGTTTAGGAATATTTCATCATAGGGGATTTTGCCCTTAAAGACAAAAACCACAAACGACACAGGGTATTATCAATCAATTCTTTTGTTCTTTATCTCCCTGAATTCCCCCTTCTCTCTCTCTCTCTCTCTCTGTCTCTCTGTCTGTCTGTATCTCTCTCTCTCTCTCTCTCTCTCTTGTGAATGGATGAGGTGAAGTAGAAGGCTTTAACGGCGATTAACTGTTCCTCCCGGCTATAGAGTTTCACCAGTTAACTGCTTCACTCAGCTTTTTTCCCAAACTATTGATGAAAATATCAGTTAACCAGTCCGACTTAATGATAAGATAAATTATATAAATATTCCAAGCATGTGTTTATGGGAAGAGGCGAGGGGTTAACCACTCCAGGAATCTCGTTGGGAATCTCAGGCAATCTTTGGAAATCGTTATGAAATCTCAGGGAATCTTGGAAATTTCTGGTGTAATTAACCCTTCGGGGTGCATCTTTCCAAGAATCTCGTTGAGAATCTCAGGAAATCTTTGGAAATCTTCATGCAATCTCAAGCAATCTCTGGAGTGGTTAACCCCTTGGGAAGAGGCAACCCATCCTATAAACCTTGCGATAAGCTAAACATATGCATGGAATATTTATAAAACTTATCTTATCTAAGTTACACTGGTGAAATCCACCCTAAATCCGTAGGTACATAGTTGTTGAACTTGAGATTTTTTTGAATACCAATACCAATACCATTTTTTGGGTTTCAAAGAAATGTTTTTTCTTTTCTCGCTTGAGGTTCTAAACAGAATATTGATGAATGTAAAAATATTATGTCAGTTTTTTCGTAATACTTTACAAACCTATTTGCATAGTACGTACTTCAAAATACCGAAATTTAAAAAACAGCACAGTCCCAGAAAGGCCTAGTGCCTAGTGGGACCTCATCTCATTACACACGGGGATGATATCGTCAGAATCACAGCCCTTGTCCATGCATATAGGTTCCGACGCCATTTGTTAGCACACTGGAAGAAAATATAGAACCCAGGGTCTAATCCAACCTTTCCGAAATTCTTTTCCGGTGGGTCGAACCAACCCTAGTTGGAACCTGTACTTCTCCGGCTGAGGGAAAACTCAATAGTGACCAAATCATCCCAAATTATATTAGCAGAGGTCAGGAAAGGTGGCATGGCCTTTCAAGAGATGTAGCACCAAATAGATTTCTGCCGTATAACGGGAAAGTAAAGTGTGACTATTGTCATACTATTTATTTCAGCTGTTGTCGCTGTGACTAAGGGGTTTGTGTTGTGTTCTATAGGGCCCCTTTATATCCTCTGGAGAGCATGAAGGGGGAGATTGAGGGAGAGAAACTATTGAATACGCTATCTACATCGCTGGAAATTAGAAATACCAAATCCTATTATGGTTTCAATGGAAAATATCGAGCTGACCTGTTGTCTAGCCCTTTGGTTTAACGCGTCGGCTATTGAGTTGGGATCAAGTCCTCAGTTAGACATGTTTTTCATTAAACTTCGGGTTGGGTGTTCGATCGCAACCCTACCAAAAAGTTTTTCTGATCAGCATTCATCTCTGACATCAAAAACTGTAGGTCCCTATCGTGTGGCTGGGTAGCTGGTATTTGGTAGTGCTGCTAGCTGAGCAATGGGTAATTCTTGGAATGGTCTAGCTGCTGAGTGGCCATAATGCGGAGTAACTAAATATTACACTCCCATTGAACCTTAAAATTGGTTTTAAAAAAAAGTGCGCAACCCATCTTGAAAACAAATTTGACGCGAACTAATGGGCAATGGGACACTTGAGATGGTATCTTCCCTACTACGTATGATATGATTATTCACAGGGCCCACAAGGGAGTGAATATGGGAAGGGTAAGGTATATAAAGTAAACATAAAAAATGATAAAATCGTAGAAGCTTCCCTAACGAAGAGTCAGCACTTTTTTTCGCTCGGTTTGAATTAAAAAAGAAAAATTCCCCACCACTTTTTTCAAAGCCAAGAGCTTTCTATATAAAACTCTCCAGAGCTCAAAAGGAGTCAGTTGGGCAAATGACTTTTTTTAACTTTTTACTTTCTCGTCGTTGAAAAGGTTGTTTTTGATGTAAACAGGCACTCGTTTGATGCTGGTGCTGATAGTTATTTTCCAAAAGACTAGGTACATTTTTTGATATCCGTCAGTTTATGCTTTTCATCTCAGGTTGAATGGAAAAAATGTTTTCCTAATTGACCATTCGCAGGTAAGTAATCGTTTCATCTGTAGCGGGACTCTGAAAAGAGCTCAGTTCTTTTTATGTAAAGAGCAACTCGTTTGATGTTGATGCCGATAGTTATTTTCCAAAAGACCACGTCATGTTTTGCTCTCCATTCATTTAGAGCTTTTCAGGAAATATTCCATAGAAATTTTCTACTAATTGAGCATTTGCCCCCGCAAGTAATTCTCCCCTCCCCTTCGGCATTACCCTTTGAAAAACTGGAGTACCACGACACGACTCGTACTTGCTCAACTGTAAATCTCTCTCTTATACCTGTATATACAGTATATACTCATATACCTGTACCACTAGCTATATGGTTGTTTTATCGAGAATGCGGTTTGGAACCCTAAAACTGTAGGTCCCGATCGTTTACTAAAACTATGGGTGGGGAGCTGGTGTTTGGTAGTGCTGCCAGCTGAGCACGATGGATCATTCTTGAAATGGTCTAGTTGCTGGGCTTGTCCCCCCCTCTACTACAGGAAGTCAATATGTCAGTCTATATTTTTGAAGTGCCCCTCAGTGGCCGAGCGGTCAAGGGGTCGAACTAGTCTGGGTTTGAAACCCAGTGTAAGCAATATTTTCTGCTTGTAATGACTTCGGCCAACTCCTCTTTCGGCTTCGGCCAAACTCCCAACCGGGAAAAATGAAAAAAAAAACTTTTGAAGTCAAGCATCATGTAAAAAAGTAATAACCGTAAAATAAACAAGCGCTTCGTTAGTACCATGCTTCTTTGAGGAAGGCAAGAGAAACCTATATCATATTATTTTTACCATAATATGATATTATTTTTAGTTGTCTATACATTTATCGAGAATGAAATAACCTGAAAATACGACAGATTTAATTTGAAACTCCGCCTTTACAATTAGCTATTGCCTAGCGTGCTTCTTTGTATATGTCAACCTGTATGGGATCATAAAGGTTAGGGATACATGATATTATTTTCAAGTTTCTATCAGTTAATTAAGTACAGTGTTTCATATTGAAACTTTGCCTTTGTCACTGTACCTACCTACCCTCTTTGTAGGAGCAACTGTAGTATCATGATGGTTATTACTTTTAATTTTCTGTACTAATTGATATTGCAGAGGCCGCCGTATAATAACATGATTAAGAAGTGAACACGAACTTTCTACAATCCATGTTAGTAGTTCGTTGTTGACCTCATTTCCTGCTGGAACCTGAGTTAGTACAGGTTCGCACTAACACGATAGGTACCAAACTGGCTTTTGGTAGTGCTGCCAGCTGAGCACGATGGACAATTCTTGAAATGGTCTAGTTGCTGTTGACCCCCCTTGTAACCTTTATTTTTTATAGCAAGCAATGTTACGTTGCAGAGGCAATCTACCATGCACTGACAGTCAAAATCTCATTTTTAACGGGAGTCAGTCCATAGTTCTTTGTTCGCTTTGATTTGAGTCTACATTTACCGGACCGGAAATAAAATCACGTCAAGTTTTCACGGAGTAGCGAGTTTCTCTGTTTGAGAGATAGATTATTTTTTTTCAATTGTCATTCACTCAAAGAGACGGACAAAAAGACCGGAAAACAAGAGAGGTTTCATTTGAAAGGTTTGTTTTTACAAAACCCTGTCTGTACCGAGCTTCTCTGTATGAGGAAAGGTTAGGGAAGTGTGATTTTATTTGATTCGTTTCCATTTACTCAAAAAGCAAAGACCGTAAAATATGAAAACGTTTGTTACAGGTTGGTTGTCGTTATAGTCCACTGAGTACCAGAGTCAGGAGATATATGATTTTATTTGTAATTGAATGTCCTGATTTTACAAATATGAAAGTTTTCATTTCTAAAGCTTTGTTGGTGCAAAACCGGTAACTGACTATACAGAGTTGTTTCTGTGAGAAGGAGAGATACACGCTACACGCTGTTCTGGTTTTGTGCAACTAAGACTAATCAAACCATCCAATCGAATAAAGTTGCAAAAGCTCTTCACTGAAAATGAGAAAATTTATTTAAAAAATAGAAAC
Organism: Mesopsocus fuscifrons; assembly: GCA_950004255.1. Lineage (NCBI taxonomy): Eukaryota > Metazoa > Arthropoda > Insecta > Psocodea > Mesopsocidae > Mesopsocus > Mesopsocus fuscifrons. The sequence goes on from OX465378.1 coordinate 2,861,117, forward strand.
TCGTCTTTCCCACCGCGCTGAACCATTGTTACATATTTATTATTTTTGCTGACTTTTCGAAAAAGGAAACATATACCTATATGACATTATTTTAAAAAGAAAAATGACTGCATACTTGTATCACAAAAATTATAATATATACTGTGACCCGTTTCGTCTTACGACATCTTCAAGCAAGTGTGGTACAAATAGAAAAGTTTACCTATATAAACCTATGGACTAGGGGTGGTAGCGAGAGGGTGGGGTTATTGAGTCTTACGGCCAGGTCCAATAAGGGGGAGGGGGGGGGACCTGGCCGCAAGGCTCAACCCCACCCTCTCTCTCGCAACCACCCCTAGTCCATAGGTTTATATAGGTAAACTTTGTACCTCACTGGCTTGAAGATGTAAGTCAAAACCGGTCGCGGTAAATAGTATAATTTTTGTGATAAAAGTGCAAAGCCATTTTTTTCAAAATAATATCTAAGTATCAGCAAGTTACCGTGGAAACTATCCGTTTTGACATACGACGTGATGACTTTTTTTTACGGCTTTCTGAGAAACTGAGAACAAACACGATGGGTATTTTGTATTGCTGCCAGCTGAGCACGATGAATAGTTCTCGAAATGTTCTAGTTGCTGTGGTTGTTCTCCCCACCCCTCTGGTAACTTGTATCAAGAGACAAAAGATATTTATATGATCCTTTGTATCAAAACTAGAGATGCATGATTTTCTTTTTAACGGTCTCCATTTATTCACAATGCATTGACCGTGCAATTCGTGCAATTGCAAAGCTTTGTTTTTGCTACTGTCTGTCGAGTACGACGTTTCCTTGTCAAAAGAAGACGAGATACATGATATTTATTTTTAATTGTGCAGCCGAGACTAATGAGAGCAGCGAGTTGAATAAAATCGCAGAAAACTGTTCGTTAAAAACGAGAATTTTATTTCAAAAATAGAATCATCTTGCCTTACCTACCGGGGTGAATCATTGTGCCATAATAATTATTCCATGTTTTTCCTGTCTTTTTCGAAAAAGTAAACAATGATGTACGAGCTGGGAAGTTTTTAAATACCCCCCGGGTCTCCGGGTACACGCGCGACTACCGAGATAATTATTATCATTTCTCCATTATATCCATTTTATCATTTTATTCTGCGGATGTTGTCGGTGGTCGGTGACAAAAAATTTTATTTAAAAGTTTTAACAATGATCCTAGCAACTTTAGTGGCGTCATCCAATTCCTATATCTGATTTTTACCGTTCTGTAGGTGTATCCATTGTTAAGGGGTTACAGTAAAATATCCGATCTGTTATATACGAGCGCGTCCCCCTAAAGCCTTAACTACACCATTTCAAAAAGTATCCATCACGCTCAGCTGGCAGCACTACCAAATACCAGCTCCTCACCCATCGATGGAGGCCTACAGTTTTAGGTGTATTCCGAACCACCACAGCCTCGATATACACTTCACATAACATGGTGGACATATCACATGTAAACTACTCCGCTTCGAGGCTTTCGAATGAAGTAAGATCGCTGGAAATGTGGACGAAAGCAGAGGAATGGAGGAATATTATGTACGTATAAGTAGCTTTGAAATTACAGACCGACGTACGAAATTCTATATGAGATTAAAAGTAATTCCCCATTTGGAATATTAATCTCATTAGTGGTTGAAATGCATCATGAATTGAAGCAGAGCCTGAAGTAGCAAGCAGTCTGTGAGGTCCTCTATTCAGCGGTGAAGCATAATCCCCAACGTGAACATTGCAAGGGACTTACAGACTTACAGACTTACAGACTTGCCTATTTCTATAGCAACCTCCTTTCATTTGGTTCGTCATATTTCCGAAGAGCACCAGGTATTGTGGAGCATAAGGCGCTTTCCACTGATTAAAGAAGCCATGCAAGTACCGCCTTCTTTGACTGTAAGCTGGGCTTTGGTACGGGGAGCCGCAGCGCGGACCTCTCTCTTGCTTTGTACCGCCTTCAAAAGGATATTATTAACTCGGAGAGAAGTTGTAGGGATTCCTATTAAGAAAGAGCCCGACCATCGTTCGTCAAGATGAAATTACTGCCTTTCTAGACTCCTAATGTACAAGATAGTAATTTATTTTGGCAGAGACGACTCGTTGAAAATGCAGGTTAAGAGAATTTTCAGGCCACTACCAGCTGGACCATTTCAAGAATTATGCTCGTGCAGCACTACCAAATACCAGCTCCCCACCCCGTACAAGACGGAGACCTACAGTTTTAGGTGTTTTAGTCTCGATATGCATTTCACTTGACACGCTGAACATATCATATAAATATCCCCTAAAGACGAGGTTGTTTCAACAGGTAGTTTCAATAGGTAACATTTTCAAGATGTACCTATAGCAGGTTTGTATTAGATGCAAGGGTAGGTTGCCCTGACGTAAAACTGCTGAGTTGAAAATTCTGTATAAAATGCCCCCCTTCCCTAGAGAGTTATAAGAGCGTTTAAAAAAGACGAAAATCTGGATTCTTGAACGACCATGTTAAGCTTATGGCGACAACGTTCGGGATATGGCATCGCTCGCAGTAGCCATCGTAAGATGAGATTGAAAGAGCGGGGTGATACAGAAGGGGGTGAATATTTACGTGTGTAAGGGTCGTTCTTAGCGTTTCGAGTGGTCTCCTTTTCTGCCCGTCTAGCTTTCAAGTGAAGGAGGGAGTGGGCGGCTTGTGGCTCAAAGCCAAGGGTGGCCAAATTTTTTTTATTAAATTCCAAATTTACTGTAACGACCAAGGGACCATGTAAATTTTGTTCTCTATAACGAGAGTTCACTATAGAGTGACAAATGTGTATCTTTTTTTTCTAACAGAATCACCACAAACGAGCTTGTTGTATGGTATCGAATTTTGAGAATCAATATATCAGCCGCTCAAGTTCACGATGGGGACCTACAGTTTTAGGTGGGTTCTGAACCACCACACCTTCGATATACATTGCGTGTAGTGAACATAACCCTTAAGGAAAAGGGAGTTGGGAGAGTTTTATTCTTCTGATTCTCAAGCGGAGGGAGAGGGGGTACAGTTTGAAAGGGGGGGCGCTTGCTTCCAGACCATTATTTGTCCCCCCCCCCCAGCCCCTCTCGTTATGCCCCTAAATCTTCTATAAAACAATGAAATGTGACGTGAAGCTATTTTTGCTGGGTAATGAGGTACCCCGTTGGGACCCTCTAGTCAACTCTTTATTCTACACAGCATCTGTCAGTCTCAAATTTTTCTTCCCTCGATAGACGATGCTTCCATGAAACGGGAATACGCCAATCAGAAACTTAAAACGACTGCGTCTCCGAATTCCTTAATAACATTCAGAAAACTGAAATATGTTTTCCTCGTATAAAAGTTGAGCAGTGCCCGACCGGTCAAGGTCCTACAACTCCTAAACTGGCTTCGGCCCGGTCGTATTCGGCTTGGGCCAACCTTTGGTGGTAGAACCAGGAAAGGACAAGTCCAATTTGGTGAAAATTTATTTCATATTATTAAAAGAACGAACCACGGATCGAAGCAGTTTGAAATTCATTCAAGACGTTAGTTTCTACGATATTATAAAAAAACATCTCTGATTGGTTGAAGGCTTAAGTTCATTTATAAACATCCGATTTCTCAAAGGTGAATCGAAGGTGAAATTAGTTTTCTTCCTATTTCCTCCCACCATAATCCTTTTTTTTTTAATTGTCTCTCTAGAGATCAAATTATTGGAAAAATAAGCTTACCATGAAAATTTAAAATTCATTATCCGTTATTTCAAACAAATAGCCAATTACTTCTACTAGACGGCTTTTCATGAAATTGGTTCTCTCTGTTAATAAATATGTGGCAACGTAAGCGGCTTAAAATACATAGAAAATTTTCTTTCCAATATTAGCGAAGAAAAAAGAAAAAAAAGTTCAATTATTAAATGATGAATCTGTAATCTGGTATATTTTTATTAGATTTCTCTCTAATACTTTCTAACAATGCTTTTTAAGTAGGTAGGTACTTCAGAGCTTTCTCTTTAATATATTTTTAAAAATAAATTTAGCGTTGTAGGGGGAGAAAATAGGATATAGATAATAAAATCGTTACCTGTTCTTAAGTTACTGTTAGCCACTTTAACATATTGCGAAAGGCTGTCTATCACTACTCGTATTTTATATCAATTTTAAAAGGATATGAGAGTCCCGGTTGGGTATAACCTTTCAGGACACAAGTCAAAATCAAGAAAAATGATAACTGGGCCGTAATGAACAGCTGACTATGTTTAATATGTTCTCTCTAGTTTTTGAGTTTTCTGGGAGTTGTGTCACCTGCGTGGAAAGGGCACTACCGAAGCAGTCGCTAAATTACTAATCGGAAAAAAGGTAAATTTAATTTGCCCCAAGGAGCAGAAATACATGATCAAAATTCATTCGAAAAAAAATTCTCACTTGAAGAAACCAATTTAGCAACAAACTGAGATCTATTCATTCTAAGGTTGTCTCGTTTCAAAATGACGAAGTGTCTACCCATTCGAAAACAGGAACGTAATACGTAATCGATAGACCCTCCTTGGCACAGATAATCTCCAGACGATCATCTTCAAAAAATAATTAAAAGCACTTCAGGTTTCTTCAAAGTGAAAAGTTGATTGGTGGAAAACTTGCAGAGTATCTTGGAAAATTCAAATGAATTTATTTGCAAGTTGCTTGATAAACACTTAATAAGGTTTCCCGCTGAGTTAAAAAGTTGTTACAAACAAATTAAGTCACTAATTGACGTGTCGGAAAGAGGTAACTTAACTTGCTAACCACGTAACTGACCCGCTTTCTCCTTTCCCGCTACTTAAATGTACCTAAGCGGATACCCTACTTTCAGCTACTATTATAGGTACACCAGAAAAAAATTTCCTTCCCTGCAGGCACGAAAGGCGTACCTAGGCAAATTTCGAAGTTTACTCCCACTCAACTTATGTGCGATTCAGAATAGACAAAAAATAATGATGAAAGTGATTTTACTAAATATTTCTTTGGAAAAAAGTTGTGGATCATGCAAATAAGAATTCAAAACTAAATGAAAGGACCCGTTATCTCACCAAATATGCAAGTAACGGCATCTTGAAGGCTCACCCCCCCCCCCCCCCCCCCCCCCCTCAAAAAATCAATATCATACCCACTACATCCAGGTTCTAGTACTGACTACCTCAAAAATTTTCAAGAGGAATCTCACAATCAGGGATGACCGGGGGAAAACTCAACTCTCTGGCGTGATTGTGACCAAATAACACCATTTCGTACAGACGGCATGAAAGGTGGCACCCTGCATCCCACTGGCGCTTCTTTTTTTTTTAAACAAATTCTCGTAACTTTATACTCTATTAAAAAAATTCACAAAGCAGTTGTGAGAGCAGCTTTAGTGCGGGGTACAAACTCGAAATTGGAATATTCCGGGAGGTTTTGAGCGTTAGAGCGTCAACTGAATCCTTTTTGAAAAGCCCGGACATCACTGTTAATGCTTTCAGTGAGATTTGCGTCAAAATCGCTAAGTCTGCCTTGATTTATCCGTTAATGGTTCGTTTTTGTGAGGAAAGGTTGCGGGACGGTTCTCTTTTATGAATAATAATATTTTAATTATGGAAAAGTACTTAAGAGCTACCGCACTTAAGAGTCTTACACAGCTAGCTTTTTACGCGAAGAGGTATGCTAGCTAAAAGGTTGGGTTGCAGTTTTTGACGTTTTGGCGAGGGTGCTTTTAGCTGCTTTTATAATGGATAGTCAAATATTTTATCAGACCTATACCGGAACATGGGGATAATGTGCAGTGAACCTGGTCAAACTGACTAGTCAAACCTGGAGAGTTATTTCATCAAGCCTCAGCAGCTTCTATGCCAATACAAGGTAGGTACTCTCTGATTCTGACAATGGTTCATGGGTGCCTATAAGATTTCTTCAAGATTTTATATTTGAAAAAAATTTCTTGTGCTCAAAAAAGGGCAAATGTAGACTGCAGACTACTCATAAGTCATAACGTTGAAATGTAGAGGGTATTTTTTCAGACAGACCGACAGACGGTACAAAAAAAATTTGAATCGATTATAATTGCTAATAAGTTGGATCTAATGTGTCTCTTTTAGCTGTTTTCATAATGGATACCTCAAAAACCACTCAAAAAGTCAGTCTCATACCTAGGGCATTACTGACGTTATCCATGAGTGGCGTTTTCAGTCTTTTCAACTGAGGGAAAAGTGAGAAAAATATAATTTTCTACTGGCAATGTCACCGTTATGACAGCAAAAATGCATCAACTGGTGTCCAGCTTTAATGGCCTTTGGAATAAACCAGTTGTAGAGAGAGAAAGAGGTTTTTTTAGTAGTGGGAAAAAATTAAAAACTGTCTGAAGTGTCATTTTCAATTGGGGCAATGTCACTGAAGGTTATTAAGCGTCCTCTGGGGTAACTGAGTGTCTCAGCAGGGCATAACACCACAGGAGTTTGGCCCAAGCTGAAGAGGAGTTGGCCGAAGAATGAAAATAACAGTTTTAAAGCGAATGGACAAAAGGGTGTGGGGAAAGTTCAAAATTATACCTATAGGTACTGCAACCGGCAACCAACCTAAAAGGTGGAAATTTAGTGACTCTGCGGATTTTAATGCTACATATGACTTGATAAATCGGGCGGAGTTATGGAGGGCAATGCAAAAGGGGTAAAGAGAGAAGTAAGAGAGAGAGAGTAAAGGAAGTATACCGAGAGACCTGCAACAAAGTGAAGGTGCCGGGAGACCTGCAGCAGAGTGAAGGTGCCGGGAGGGACTTCGGAGAGATTCTGGACGGGAAAAGGAGTGCGACAGGGGTGTCCGCTGAGCTCAACGTTATTTGTCATATACACGAAAGAAGGAGGTGTCGTGGGGGGGAAGACGTGGAGTCTTACGTTTGCGGATGACATTGCCCTGGTGGCCACAGAAGAAGGAAAGATGACAGAAATTATTAAAGGAATGAAAAAGTGGGTGAGGGAGAAAAAGTTAGAGCTGAGTGTAAGGAAGACGACATTCAAAAGACGAGCGAAGAAGGAAAAGAAAGTGTGGAAGTGGGGGGACGGCGAAATTGAGGAAGTACAAGAATTTTAGTATCTGGGGTACATCTTCCAGCGGAGCAATGAGCGCGTAAGAGAGACAGAATAAGGAAAGTAGTGGTGGCAATGAGAAAAACATGGGGGTTGGGAAAAAGGTTGTTTGACAACGACTTTGGAAGAACAGAAAAATTGTTCAAGCAGATGTTGGAGAGCGTGATGCTGTATGGTGCGGGGGTATGGGGATGGGAGGAAGGGGAAAAGGTGGAGGCAATACAGCCCAGGTACATGAGGTGGGTGCTGGAGCTAGACCGATGTACGCCGCATTATATAGTGAGATTGGAAACGAAAACTGATAAGATAATAATAGAAGCTGGGAGGAGGGCAGTAATGTTCGAGATGAAGGCGAGATGAAATCAAGAGAGGAAGATACCAGGAGAATGCTACAAAGAACTGGACAGAAGAGGTGGAAAACAATCGGCTGAGAAAAGGAAAAGCTCATTGAGGAGATGTGGAACGGCAGAAGAGGAGCTGAAGGAAAGAACGCGAGAAAGGGACCTAAGACGGAGATGCAAGCCGACCGAGAAGGACAGGCAGGTGCAAAGAAGGGAAGACGAGATACAATCCATTAGGAAACTGGTGACGGAAGAAAGACCAAAATACTTTATGGTGAGGGGGCGAGGAGGCAGCCAAAATGTAGTTGCTCGATTCAGGTGTGAATGCGAAGAAAGGGAAAACAGATATTGGGAAAGTGAATTAAAAAGGGTGTGAAGACTCTGCGGACAGGCACCGGGGACTATGACTCATATGATTGGTGAGTGCCAGGAAGATTTGATTTTTGAGGACGCGCTACAAATGCTGACTGGGGAAGGAGACGGGGTGCGATGTATGAGGGAGACGGCAAGAAAGCGGGTGGCCGCAGAAGACGGAATTGTAATTGTACTAGTTATAATGTTCTTGACACCGAGGGCTAAGAACCAAACAACCAGTATAAGAGCAAGTCTTTGCTAAAGGCTAGATTATGCTACAAAAGGTTTGTAGTGGGATACAGAGTGCCTCTCATCGTGACCTCTGTATAGAAAGGGGCTGTTTGGTCACTATCAGTTGAGGTTTTCCCCGGCCGGTGAAGTCGTGCTAGATTCTAGGTCCTCTTACTTCATAGCTCCACTGACCTAAACCACTTCAAATTATGAAAATTTCAAAATTTCTGGTTGAACTAGTGTGTAATAAGAGCACCTATACCTGAATCTCGAAAGTCAAAGGCATTTCCCAAGGTAGGGAGTCCTTGCACGGCAATCGCTCAGCTGGCACTACCAAATACCAGCTCCCCACCTATCGTGTTAGCAATACGATGGGGACCTACAGTTTTAGATGGGTTACAAACCTCCTCAGCTTTGACCCACATTTCCCTTGGGATGCTGAAGACACCAGAGGTGAATGCCGATCACAAAAATTCTGATAGGAGCGGGATCGAACTGTCAGTGTTTTAAGGTTAGATAGGGGAATCTATGTCTGTGATAATTGGCTAATTCGTGTGTGACCGGAAGTGAACAGTTACAGAGATACAGGTGAGAGAACAGTTACATCTCACATTCTACAACTGCCATTATCTCAGGAACCACTAGTTGGGAAAAGACAAAGTTGACACTTTTACAAAGGGTTCAGCTTTCTGCAAGCATCATCATTTTCGGGAGAATCTTTTCCCAACATACCGAAGTCAGGTACATGAACCTGAAGTCGGAGATCTGTGAAATTCTGTGAATGGGGGTTTCAGTACATTACACAGAAGAATCTGGTACAGGTTTTTTAAATTCGAGAAAATATGAAACTGCAATACCTATACTGGGCTTGTAAATTTTGACTTGATCCTTTCGAAAATCATACCTGGGGATGACCTTTCTATACTTAGTGCTAAGATGAAATGTTAACGTTTCTTGAACAGCTGGGTCATGTCATGAGTTATTCACATTCTAAAGCCCTTCTCACACGAGATACAAACCTGGATAATTTGAACAAGTTCACAATGAAGCGGCTATTCTAGTTCTGCCATTAGTTCTCAGCACTCTGTTATGGTTTTTATGCTGAGAACTAATGGCAAAACTAGAATAGCCCCTTCATTGTTAACTTGTTCAAATTATTCAGGTTTGTATCTCGTGTGAGAAGGGCTTAAGAATGTGAATAACTCATGTCCCAGCTGTTCAAGAAACGTCAAAATTTCATCTTAGCACTAAGTATAGAAAGGTCATCCCCAGGTATGATTTTCGAAAGGATCAAGTCAAAATTTACAAGCCCAGTATAGGTATTGCAGTTTCATGTTTTCTCGAATTTAAAAAACCTGTACCAGATTCTTCTGTGTAATGTACTGAAACCCCCATTCACAGAATTTCGCAGATCTCCGACTTCAGGTTCATGTACCTGACTTGGGTATGTTGGGAAAAGATTCTCCCGAAAATGATGATACTTGCAGAAAGCTGAACCCTTAGTAAAAGTGTCAACTTTGTCTTTTCCCAACTAGTGGTTCCTGAGATAATGGCAGTTGTAGAATGCGAGATGTAACTGTTTTCGCACCTGTATCTCTGTAACCGTTCACTTCCGGTCACACACGAATCAACCAATTACCATAGAAATAGATCCCCCATCCACCCTTGGAAACTGACAGTTCGATCCCGCTCCTATCAGAATTTTTGTGATCGGCATTCACCTCTGGTGTCTTCAGCATCCCAAGGGAAATGTGGGTCGAAGCTGAGGAGGTTCGTAACCCATCTAAAACTGTAGGTCCCCATCGTATTGCTAACACGATTGGTGGGGAGGTGGTATTTGGTAGTGCTGCCAGATGAGCACGATGGATCATTCCTGAAAATGATGCTGAGCCTGTCCCCCCCCCCCCCCCCCCTCTCTACTTCTTCTTGAACCTAAAAGGTGTGGCTGATTACGGCGATTCCAGTTGCAGGTGGACGACAAGGTACGGTATTACGGTTTTTATACACACACAACCATGAAGTACTTACCAACATCTGTCTGAAATACAAAAACATTCAATACGACACCAATCAACTCGTACTGGAAGCAGCTGTGAAGACATCAAAAATTCCTGTGAAGAAAATTTTTTCGGTGAACAGGTAAACAATTGAAGACTTACCGGTGATGTTCAGATGACTTGAACAATGGCTGCAGTAGTCAGCAGGAGCCGTCTACAGCAGCAGGACGAAGAGAATAGCCAACACAATTTCTTTCACGATTTTATAGCAAAGACTTGTGAGGCAAAAAATAAGAGAGCTCAATTGCGAAAAAGAGCGTGTGGAGGAGCCTTTCGAACAGTAAGCTAGCAGCCTTTCCGTACCGAAGGGGATGCCTCACTGAGAGATTTTGGACCGCACAAGGTTTTATATTTGCCCGCGTTGCAAGAACGCATGCGCCCACAGATTACCTCTTAAGGGGGATCCAATTTTTATTTTTTTTTGTTTAAAAAGTTAAAGTGGAGTTTATTGATGATCAGCATTTTCCATTCCTAAGTTCCGAACTTATTTGCTGGAATAATAGTAAAAGATAGGGTAGGTATTTGTTGGGATCGAATCAAAATTAGTTATTCTCGATAATTTGCGATTTTGGTTTGTCCACCATTCTCAGTCAAAAAAAGTTTTTTTATATACTTATGTATTTTTATAGAATAATAATAAAAAATAATATAAGCCTTATAATATTTAATTAAACTTGCAGGAACTCTCCTGCCCATTCGGTACAGTTTTGAAATGTTCTTTGATTACTCGAAAAGTGCGTCTGTTATTGAAAAAAATTGTAATTTATTCCTAACGCTGTACCTGATTCCCTCCAAATTTTGCATAAAGAGTTCCAAAATCTTATCCTTTGATCCTACACAAACATTTTTTAAACAGTTAGAAAGTTGCGTAGGATACAAATATTACGAGAAAGGTTTGTGGTTCTAAGTCTCAATTAATTCTAGTTGACAAACATCCCCCTTAAAGTTGCAATTCCCATTGGCACGACCCCCCCACCCCCTGGACCGTTTCAATCGCGTTTTCTCGCGCGATTTAAACTTGACAAATTTTGAAGCCTACAGCCATTTTCTCGCTACTGTAAGTTTCCATCGATTTAGCCAAGAACCCCTTCGATACATCGAATGACTATATTATCCGTTGCGGGTTCCTTTCTCGTCGCACGACCTAAAAATTTTAATTTATGACCAATTTAAACGGAGCCATCACTCTTATAAAATTTTTAAAATACAAAATTGTATCAAGATAAATGTTAATAATGTGGGGTTTTAGGTTAATCATGTTAGGGTGCGTCCCACCATGCCCAGTTCAAATTAAACTGGAGATTTTGTCCTATGTTTACCATGTTAAATTTAACTTGTAAGTTAAATTTAACATGGTAAATCTCCAGTTTAATTCTAACTGGGAATGGTGGGACGCACCCTTAGTTAATTACGTTGATGCCACCTCACAGTGTCCGATTGGTCTGACAGGCTGACCCTTGTCCTGAGATACCTGGGTTCGAATCCCGGTATTCCGTTTCTCACTTGTGATAGTGCGGATGTTTCACTCCTAATCAGCTTCGGCCCACTCCTGTCTGACTTCGGCCAACTGCTCTTCACCTCTACACCACCAGCTTAACACCCAGAGGCACGCCTATCCGCGTCAAACCGCGCCGATCCACGCTGAGGCGCCGATTGGCGCCCGGCGCGGTTCGGCGCGCCTCGGATGCGTACAATGGACGACCAGCTGTCTGCTTAACTAGCCTTAACTGTAAGGGTGAGCGTTGGTAAAGTCTACTCTAGTGTCCCCTAAAAGTTCACTATAGTGCTATCCTCCCGATAAGAAAAGTTGGTGCCATCTACCATCCTGCGGCCTGCCAATATCGCCGATAGCATAACGTTAACCAGCGTACTTTTCGGCCACTTTTTCGGTTAGTAAATTTATCTTGCCGTTAAAAGTTAACGGTACGATTACGACGCTATCGGCAAAATAGTGAAAGGCACTATTTCTTTTCCGGAGAATAACGCCATATTGCACTTTTTGGAGGCACTAGAGTAGACTTCACGGCCTGGTGATGGTGCTAGAGCAGTGGTTCTCAAACTGTGTTCCGCGGAACCACTTGGTTCCGCGAAGCCTTGCCGGGGTTCCGCGAAGCCTTCTCCGTGCTTCAGGGAATACAATTTTAGTTTAGTCGAAAAAGAGTACCCGATCTTATCCAAAGTCGCAGTACGCTTCCTTCTGCCGTTCCCTACAACCTACTCCTCAGAATGTGGGTTTTCGACTTATGTAGCTACCAAAACGAAATACCGTAATAAGCTGGACGCAGAACCGGACATTCGGCTTCAGTTGTCACCGATCGTTCCAGAATTTTCCAACCTGTGCTCGAAAAAACAAGCGCATACTTCGCATTAATATGACAGATCGTGAAATATTTCTATTCTCATTAAATAACGATTTCAATGTTAATGGTTGTTATTTCCTAAAAAACCTATGAAATCGACGATCCAATGTTTAAGGTTCCACGAAAGAATTCCCGACTAAATTTGGTTCCGCCAGCACAAAAGTTTGAGAACCACTGTGCTAGAGTATACTCAACGTTTAGGGGATAATGCAACTGGTGGAATCCGCCCTAACACTTTTAATTTAGAAAATTATTTCGCCAAGAGGAAAATTACTGTGGCACACTCTACTAATTCGATTAGCTCGGATTGTGTGTGATTGTTCGTCTGTATGAATTCCTGTATGATTTCTCTTTTATTCATTTGCAGAGGCTGTGCAGTTAATTCACTTACTTGTAAATGAATTAGGATGGATTTCACCAGCGTGACGTAACGATAACAGAAACTGGTTAAGTGTTCATTACACCTCTGCTCTAAAGCACTATAGTGTCTCCTTATCTTATGACATGTCGCACTATAGTGTCTCCTTATCTTATGACATGTCGCACTATAGTGTCTCCTTATCTTATGACATGTCGCACTATAGTGTCTTCTTATCTTACGACATGTCGCACTAATTAAAGGTGGCCACGTACGATGCGTTTTGGACGGCGTCCTGGATCCTTGGCTGGGATGCGGACTTGGGATGTAGCTCAGGGATGGCTGGTGCCCACACACGAAACTTCCATCCCCGCATCCCTGTGACTTTTGTTTGGTAGAAATTTATGAGACCTTGATTTTATTGTGATAATCACAGTGTTTCGTCTGTCTCTTGATATTTTTCAATAAATATACTCAAAACAATTCTATATGACTCCAATTTGAAAAATGTACAAGAAAAATAGTCGAAACGAATTAATGCAAAAAGGGCATATCTCCAACAACTGGACGCCCACCTGAGATGTGTGGAATTCTGTCAAGTTGGACAGAAGAAGTTCCAAGATCAGGAAGGCATCCCTTCAAAATTGTCCATCCTTCCCCACTTTGAGGCGTCCAGGAATGCATCCTCGCCAGGACGCCGTCCTTAGAAGTGGTGAAATCCAACCTTAATATTGCAAACTTGCAACAACACTACTTGCGATCATGTAAACAATAGTATATTACAAAGTTGATGTTGTGGTGACTGGTGAAAGCTACCGTGACTCGCTAGCCTTTGTGCATGAAAGGTTTTTGAATTAGCTGAGCACACTCACTGTGAGAGCCTCCTATTCATTTAATCCAATCAATGATTCCTTTTCAAACGGAATGACCAATGATGAAAGCAGAAAGGTATTTAGGTACCTGTAGTTGTATGTAATCAACCGTTAATTCATCAATCATTTCCATTTAACGAATCTGGGTTGGAATCGGTCTGATGGCTCCCCTACTGGAGTCACTATTTACCTTCTTTGTAATTAAATTCATTAGTGGATTTACGCAGCAGTGCATTCTGCATCCCGCCAATAAACATCTCTACTGTCACAGTCATTGCAAATAGAAATCCAAAATTTCAATCGTTTCAATATGGAGTAGTGTTTCTCTATAACGGACCAGGTACAAGGGTCTATAAGGGACAATGTCAGTTTCCCCGCTATTATATAGAAGTTCCACCACTTGTTATAGTAGGTATACTGTAGTGTCTCCTATCCAACAGATTTTACTCATCGTATGCTTAGCTTAAGACAAGAGCTTTGCGATACATAAGATAATTATGAGACACTTTATACTTTAAAAAAAGTGGTGAAATCCGGCCTGGGAGAGTTCGAGGGTATTAAAATTAGTAAATTGTGAAGATGCGATTTCGCTATAAAGGTTTTTGTTATAGTAGTGTCTCTCTATAACGACCGTTGCTATAAAGAGAATTTGCTGTAGAGAAGGTTACAAAATGAGCCAGGGTTTGTCAAGAGCTCTCACGTCATACGTCATAGAGAGAGAGAGAGAATTTTGGATTTTTTAATAAAATTCTGAAGGATAAAAAATTTATTCTGATTTCTATTTTTGCATCAAAAGCCAGTACTTATTTTCATAAAAAATTTATATAGAAATTATATAAAATGAATAGTTATCTACAGTAGCAGACAGAGGAGGGATTCATTTTGCATTTGATAGCTGACATGCTTTATTCTGTGGTTATGAAATGACAGCTAATGTGAGCTGTGAGACTCCCAACAGATAGCAGCAAATGTGTTTGTCATCTATTTTCCCTCCAATATGAAAACGTCAATATCCGCCGGATATGGGAATGCGGTTGGTCGCTGAGGGTGACTTTTCAAACAACCGGAAAATGATATTTTTTATTTTTCCGCGTCACAAAATAAACAAAGGTGCCACAGGTTGTCTTGTATTTACCTATAGTTTTACCTCACACTTCCCGGCCAATCAAAAAATTTGGATCACTTTTATTTTTTAAGTACTACGGGTAACTTCAAACAGTTTCTTATAGTGCAGTTAACCCAGAAAAAGTAGCCGAAAACTCCTCCCCGTTAAAAGTCCATTAGCTAACCTTAAGCAACTTCATAACCAGATTTGACCGATTTCAGATAGTTTGGTTCGCAGTTTCCATATCACTGCGAGAAAGTCAGGTCCGACCATTGTCGGACGAAATTTCAATGACGTCAACGGCATAATAATTACACAGCCTTCGTATGTAAAGGCAATCCCCTGTGACATACAAGTAAGTTGGTTCTATTGTTCCAACGCAAATGCAGAACATGTAACATTGAATTCTCCATCTGATGGAAGTGTCACCTCATGCAGAGTACCTATCCCAGAAAATCAAGCGATGTATTGAGCGACTCGCACCTGAGATGTGAATTGAAATGCTTTGTTCTAAAGCCAATGCAACACTGCATGTGACAATTGAATTGCAATAGGCAATCTCCGCTCCTTTCAGGCAGGTCTCCAGGGAGGCAGTCGGGGCCTCCCGCAGTCAATCTCATCAAATCTCCGACCTATTTTCTGCAAAATGTTGGCTGGGTGGTGAAAAGTTACAACAAGGAAATAAACTCCTGTGCGCTACAGCTCTTGTGCGCTACAGCTTTTGAAGGGCCAATGCGTATAGTTGGACACAAGATGGCACCTTCCGTGACCTCTTTACTCAAGGGGGTCATCTGGTGACTATCACGCCTCCAGCCAGTGAAGGCCAGTAGTGATGCACGGAAATTTATTGTCTTGCTATTGTTCTTGCATTTCTTCAATGCAAGAACAAGAACAAGAGTTGATTTTGGCTGCAAGAACAATAACAAGAAATGACCTGTAAGAACAAGAACTCTTGCAAGAGTTCAAGAGTCTTGCATAAACCTAGGTAGTTTTTTTCAAAAGCTTCATTCACGGACTGCAGTCCATATTTTGTACGAAAAACCCACCGGGTTGAGTTATTGCGAAATATGTCATGTGGGTTCTCAGAATATTCAGTAAGACTTCCTCGTGCTAGTTATCTTGTTTAAAAAATTTCCGAGCTTTTCGAACGCAAAACAGATGACTGACATCAGGCCCGTATCCAGAAAGCGGTCATGGGGGGGGGGGGGGGGGGGGTTTAGGGTCATGGGCCAAAAATTTGGGCCAATATTGGCATTATCGTAGGAAAAATTTTCCAAAAATGAAAAATCACGTTTTTGATTGGTTAGGTCACATTTGCAACAACACTAATCGACGGATTTTCTTGAAAATTGGTGAAAGTGGTCCCAGATAGATGCTTCAAGGGCATTTTCAATAGATTTTCATTTACTTAAAATTTAAGACGGTGACATGCAAAATAGAAAACATATACTTTGCGCGTCGAACGACACTTCACTGTTTGACGGATATGTTTGAAATTCGGTATGCTGGTGCCTAAAAGTATCGCCCATTGTGAGGCAAAATACTTTCTAGAAAAAGTTAAAACTTTGACAGTTATTTACGTAAAAAAAAATCAAATTTTCGATAAAAATTGCGAGAAAGTCAAGTGCGACCATTGTCGAAGAACCCTTTATTTTGCTTCACGTTGGCATTACCATGTTAATTTTCCGCTCATGGGGGGGTTTAACCCCCTAACCCCCCCCCCCCCCCCCCATGGATACGGCTATGACTGACATTATTACTGGCATTAGGATTACAGGAAGTAAAAATAATAACTAAGAGAGAAATGGTGTTCCAATTAGCGGTCTCTATATACCTACGTAGCATAAAGTATTGCGATCGTGCAGGTTATTGATTTTGAGTTTTTCATTGCAAAGCGTCGAGCAAAGGTGGCAGACCCTGAAAATAGCGTGCAAGTATATTAGGTATATGTATACGTATGTGTGTGTGTATGTATGTACGGAGAGCCAGGGCCCAAACCATCCGGCCAATTTGGTTCAAATTTGGTACACAGATGTAAACAAGTAATATGCAGAATACGCTTTTTCCGATTTTCCATTGGTGAAAATTGAAAGACTCTACCCCACAAAAAACATAAAAAAAACTGTTTTTTTTTTATTTTTTTACAAAAATTGGCTCCTACGATTTCGTTCATTTTCTCAGAGGTAATAGTGCATATTATGGCATAAAATCCCCCATTAGCGGCATATCAGGGAAAACTCGAATTTGAGAGATGTTCGTTCTTTGAATTTCACAAAACATGCCATGTGGGTATTCAATATACTCGGATAAAGACTTCCTCATGCGAGTTATGTGGTCAAACAAATCCTCATAGAATTTCCGACCCCCACGTGGCACCGCCGAAAAACTCTGCAGACTGTGTGACGATCGATTGCATCTGAAATGGCCGCTCGGTAGGCAAAAAACCACATTATAACCGCGGAAAATTCCATGTGTATGCAAGAAATTGCAAGAGTCTCGCAGCAAGAACAAGAACATGAGCAAGAAATGATCTCAACTGTAAGAACGAGAACAAGAACAAGATAGGATTTTTACTGCAAGAACAAGAGAAAGATTCGCTTTGCGAGAACAAGAACAAGAAATGCCGTTTCTTGTTCTTGTTCTTGCATCGTACATCACTAGCCAGATAGCCATCAGGGCTGGGTAGGCGCAGGGCCGGCATGATTCACCAGGAAAAATCTGGACGCATCGGGACTCGATCCTGGTTTCTCTCGCTTCAAAGCTTGTAAGGAGTTATCTCCTTACAAACTGGCAAGAACTGGGAAGTTTTCGTTAGACGAAAATTCCCGCCAAAACAAAAACTCGAGCCTGGATTTAAATTAAAAGGGGAAAACAAATAAATAAATAAAAGTTATATCAGGATTATAAAATAATGGTTAAAACTATGACCATATAATTGCGACACGAAGAAGGGAAGAAAGGAGCTGGCTGAGACAGGTTCCAAGCTGGTTGAGGACAAGCTGACTTGGGAAGACGATTTTCACAAAAACAATTATCTATATATTCATATTCATGGGAAAACGGATCACACAATGGATTTTCCTATGTTCCTCGATGAAGACCATTGTAAGTTCTGTGGTACTTACGTAGGAAGCTGCTATAAATTGAACCATGTAGGACCAATAGGATTAATGCAAGATAAAAACTTACCGTCAAAGGGGGAACTTTGACGGACAAACAAACTATTATAATAATCTGAGTAACCATGGGAAGACATGGTTGACTCTGGGTGTGCATCCTAGGTAGGAAAGTACCAGGTAGGTAATTTTCTGTCAACGGGGTTTTTTCCTTAATAGGGATTTGGAGGAATGCGGGCATGATACTGGAGTAGATCCTTTTCGGGGCCCTCGGCCCAACTCCCACCCTCCATGTAATCTCCACCAAGTACCTACTCTACCTCACGTGACCCTCTGTAAAAAAAAACCTAAGCCTCCCGTCGAAGCTCTACGTACTGTAAGTCAGTTTAGTTAAGCTGGTTACTGTATAAATTAATTCACTGATTACTCGGTAGTCCCGGCAACCGCAGTCTAGTTGAATACTTACTCAAAGGATATGCGTTTCTCCTACGGGCTTCTGGACATGCTGAGTCTCTAAAGATGGGCAAAACTTTACAGTTAAGGTATCTTGTTATATTGTTTTGACTGTATTAAGCCAAAGTGCTCTCCATATTTTTTGATGGATTAACACACGGTTGATATACTTTTAATGTTAAAGAATACTGGTTGATTGTATTGAGACAAAGTGTTCTCCATAGTTTATGACGGAGTAAAAAATGGTTAATATACTTGTCCTCTAGTGTTGAGAATAGGTTTTATGCGTTAGGCTTAGTCTCGTTTCATAATAACGCATTGGCGCCCTATTAAAAACTGGAACCTCATTTGATAGTCCTGTTATTCGCGATATTTATTAACGATACTCAATTATATTTTCTCCGGTTTTGTAGAGCGTGGACGGGCTTTTCGATTCTAAATTTAATTGGGGATGATTACCTACCCTGTTTGGTTAAGTGAAGATCAACTTACAAGCTCAGTTCCCTGCCACAAAGCTAATCCCACCCGTTAAAACACCTGACTTGTTGAAAGGAGAGATTTTGCTCTTCTTTACAATAAAAAAGAGTAGTGTGCAGTAGGCCATGAAGCCACTAAATAGGAACTTCAAAACGGTGATGTGGAATCCTAAATTTGTTCCAAAAGTATTCCCCCTTCGTAGATATAGTGGTTGACAATTTTGGCTTCTGGTTAGGGTAGTTTTCATAGTTGAGACAGTAGAGCAGCTGTGTCCTTGTCAGGACACAATACGATAATAATACGAAACAATACAAAGATATATCATGGAGGCAAAAGGCCGAGGCCTGTGCCGCCTCCTCATTAGTATCGGGGTTAGTGATTTTACCAAAACGCTAACTGTAAACTGTACCTATATTTTAACTACATATTTGTATACCTAGAATTTTTCCTTGGATTTTTTTTTTGACAAATATTTTAAAGCAATGTTGAGGCATGATATTTTTTATATGGGATGGTAGTAAATTAAACAGTTTAATAGATCTGATTACAAAGGAGTTTTCGTACAGTGAGGTTCGGGTTTTGGGGACTCTAATGTTCCGTCCTACTCTGTACCTTGTATTTTGATCGTGGTGGACAAGTTCCCCCTGCACCTTGTGCCTGTATATAGCGAGTTGCAGTGCGAAAGTCTCAACGATACTGGGCACTTGAAACTCATCATGGAGTCCGGCAGAAGGGTAACGGTATGGCTTCGACATTGCAACTTTGATAACTGCTTTGACTGCCGTTTCTACAGGTATTATGTGAGTCGTGTATGCACCACCCCATATGAGAATACAGAACTGCGCAGTCGAATGCACAAGTGCAAAGTACAGTTCCCTAATTGCATCCCTGCTTATCATGTTTCTGAGTCTTTTAAATTTATATAACGTTGTTCGAATTCTTTTTGCAGTGAGCAGTATATGCTTGTCCCACCTCAAGTGCTGATCAATAGTTACACCCAAGTATTTGTAGGTTTCAGTTTTTTTAATTCTATGACACATGCAGTGATTGTCTCTCGTGCACGCCTGAATGTGTAGTTTGAGGTCATAGATAGGTTGTTGGGATGCGTTGTGGCTAAAAGCTATGTATTCAGTTTTGGCAACATTCAGGGTAAGTAGGTTCATATTTAGCCAGTCTTGTACAGTCAGGAGGCTGCTATCAGCTTTACGATATACGGCTTCCCAATTGTCACCACTTACATACAATGCGGTATCATCGGCAAAACCTAGAATAGTACACTCTGTCTCTAACCGTAGAAGTAGATTAGGAATAATACTGGCCCTAAACAGGTACCCTGGGGTACTCCATTAGTGACTGGAGCAGCGTTGCTATACGTGGTGGAACTGGTCGCATCAATACTATTGCACAGCTTCACTTTTTGAGTTCGATTTGTCAGGTAGGAGTGGAATAGCTGATGGGGATGACCGCGGATACCTGCATTTTCCATTTTTACGAGTAAAAGTTTATGCGATAGTCAAAGGCTTTTTGTAGGTCTAAAAAAAGGCAGAGTGACTTTTTACCTTGGTCCAGGTCTTCATACAACATTGAAGTAAGTTTAGCGATAGCATCTTGTGTACACCTTCCCGTGCGGAAGCCAAATTGATTTTCTGAGAAGTAACGTGTTGACTCAAGAAATGAAATCAGCCTCTTTTTAATGGTTTTTTCGAGAATTTTAGCCAGGTTTGATGTCAGGGAGATCGGCCGATTGTAGCGGATTAGGATGAGAAATACTGTTGTATACCAGTGTAGCACAATGTGATGAGACATACTGCTTGGGCGCTAATGTAGCAAAATAGAATAGACATATTAACTCATAGTGTAGCGTACGAGAATTAAAACTATCTACCTTTACGTTGGAAGTTAATGTAAAAAGGGGAATGAGAGAATGTAAAGTTACGTTACGTTCGAGAGATAATTTAGAAAGACAACACACACAGCACCACCACGCTGCTCTCCTACCGAAGGAAGAAAAACCACTCTAGAGTATATTAAGGGTAAACACACTATACTGAGAGTTTTTATTATTAAAGAATTAAAGATCTAAAGAAATAAAATGAGTGATTGTTCCACCTGCCTAGCGATGTTCAGCGTGTCCGAAGACACCTACCTGGAGATAAGAAAAGCGAGAGCAGACATGGGGGCTGGCGGTATACAAGGATTAAATAGAGATGGGAGTTGCACTTATTGGAGCTCAAAGTCGGTGAGGCTAGGTCGAAGATTCTTTTAAATACCACGGTCACAATATCGTGACCTCCTTCTATCTTGTGGGTAGTACTTATATACAAGAAAAGTAAACTGTATACGTTTGGGAACGAGAGCCTTAAAGTTTTAATTACACTTTTAGTATCACGAGATAAATGAGAAAACTGAGCGCCAGAATAGGAACGCTATCCAACACTATCCTATAGACCGTCAGCCTATTCACTGTACGGTTATTCGGACACTTGTGCCTAGCACTGTATAAGTTACAATTTTGAGGACCTACCTACTATTATTGTTAAAGCTGAAAGAGAGAGAATTTAGAGTAAAAGTACAAGGCACACATACCTTTTCAAGGTAAATACCCTTATAAAAATGGAGTGGGACGTTGCATCTCTGGGTGAAGATAACTCAAACGATGGGGGGGAAGAACAGGGGCAGACTCAGGACACTCTTCACAGTTGGGGCAGGTTGACTCCTTCAGGGGGACATCTCGGTTTTGGCTCACATTAGCGTTGGGGAAAAAGAATTTTGACTGGCGACGATCACGGATTATAAACTGGTTGGCATTTTAACTGGTTGGCATTTTATCTCCTTCGCCCCACAGCCGAAGCTGTCGGGGCCCTCAGCACCCCTTCTCTTGTTCCCTCCTTAGCCAGCCATTGTGGGAAGGCTTACGGCTATGGAAAAATGGCTTACGTTTTGAGAGACACGTTTTATTCTCCGAAGAGATCTGAAAGATTCCAAATTTGAATTAACAAGATGTTATAATTGTCTTATTTATTCGCTGCTTTACTGTTAAAAGAGTTTCTGCTGCTTTCCAAGAGGATTTGAGTATGAGAACTTAGAGTTTTAGATAGGCGAAGGTTTGTTATAGGGAAAATAACATGGGCAGATTTAAAGACTTGGAAAAAGGTACAATTTGTGCAACATAGTGCTTTAAAACATTTTAAACAGAAAGATAATAGGTTCATACCTGGCTTGAATGCAGAATTTCGGATTAATTCTCCAGGATTCCACTGATATTTCCAAATAAAAACGAGAGTGACGCTTAGACGACTGAGTCCTCAGAATGGCTGATCTGAAGAGAGCGACAACAGCTGGACTACGCTATACCTCGTGGCGTATAAACTTTTTGACTATTTATTGAACTGGTAATTAAAGATATTAATTTTTTATCAACTTCTAAAAATATTTCATAAATTTAGAACACAGATTTATTGCAGAGAACCTCTTAATTATTTTATTATTCGATTTATAAATATTTAAAAGTCTCTTGGTTTGTGTTTTGGCGACAAAGGAATTATGAGTTGGCTAACCTGACTAAAACAACATGGCCAACTAGAAGATAAACAATCTGACGGTAATCCTATTTTTATTTATTTTAATTAATAGTAAATAACCAACAGCCGTGGTAAGCACTGCTGTAGATAAACAGTAACGGGAAAATTACCGTTACAAAAGAGGTCTGGCTTAAATGAGGAAAAACCCTCGTTAGCTAACGCTGACGAGAAAAATTTGAATCAAAAGTGAGTAAGACAATGTCACACGAACGCTGTACAAAAACACAGCGAGCACGCTATTTGTTTTAACCAAGCGCGCGAGCGACGTATAACCGGGGTAAAAGAAAAGAAAACTCAAAACAGCAGAACGAAAACTGCATATAGGTATGAAAAACGCACCAAACTCATGGAGCGGCGACAACTTGAAAATAATAGAAAACCTTGTACAACTAACACGCGGTGGAACACCGAGGTAAAAGAAAAAACTTTTTCTTACTGTAACCAAACAAAATACTTGAAACTGTAAGAAGAACCCTCGTATCAGATAAATTAGCTGATAGCCGAGAGTACTATATTCGACAACGCAGACGCTTCACAGGGTAGACAAAGTAGACTGCACCAGGAATTGTCCATGACGAAACCTAAAACTAGCCGGGACAGCGCGGGACAGCGACAGAAGTGCACCGCAGATCACGCAGCTGACCGGAACAATTAGAGCTAAACTTATACGTAGAAAAGAAGGTGAACGGCCTATGTAGTAGTAGTTGACACCACGACGCCAGCAGAAAGTGACGCGCTATGATGAGAACTCCACGCCGGACGACGATGTGCAGCTACCAAAAGAAAACTACACACCAGAATGAGTAGGAAAATCAGAGACTTAAACTAACTATGCTAACTCAGGCGGATGGTTAGGCCGACCTGCTATCTCATTCGAATAACCAATTCGCAATGGATACATTCATACCAAACGTCTAAACAGACCTTAACACTAGAAACAGGAGAATGCCCGAAGCACGACACCATCTCCAACAAGGCAACGCGGAAACGAGACAGGTCCGGAACCACTCTGCGTCACTACCTTTCACGAACTTATTACTAGAGATGCCTACCATACCAAAAGCACAAAGAGAACTAAAGGTACTGGAAGCTACTGACGATAAGATAAGAATACAATGACAATAAGTAAGGTGTTCCGTGCCGTGTTAATTGCACAAAGTGTAGTGTAAAGTGTCAAATGTAATTACACGTTTTCGATGTAAGGTTTCAGATTAGGTACACTCCAGCGGCCTTTATCTTCTCCCATCGGTGTAGCGAGCTGCACCTGGGAGTCTGAGAATACCTGGGTCACTCTGAAGGGACCTAACCACTTCTTTTCGAAACACGCTGTGGTCCTATTTGGACCCGAAGATTGGGGAAAATTTCGACGTAGAACTAAATCTCCAGGAGAGAGAACCCAAGGACGACGATGCTCATTGTATTGCTTTTGCTGCTGGGCCTTAGCTTGACGAACCGAAACGTCTACTGCTTTCCAAATAGCAGCCATCTCATCGTCCATCCTAGCAACATATACCTGAGGGTCGAAAGGTTGAGTCTCTCCAAAATGGAGCGGAGCAGGAAAGTCAAAACATGAACGAGGTTCACGACCTGTAGCGAGCTTGTAAGCAGAAAAGCCTGTCACATCGCTAACAGAAGAATTCAACGCATGAACTAGGTAAGGAAGATACTCATCCCAAGATCGCTGCTGTTCGTTAGCCCAAATACCTAACTGTACTTTCAGGGAACGAATCGACCTTTCACTAGGATTTGTTCGAGGATCATGACGAGGTATTAAGTGAGGTATGATGTTGTGAGTCTCACAGAACTGAGACCAGTCGTGACTGATAAACTGAGGGCCATTATCAGAAACTAGGACGTTGGGAGAACCATGTGCCAGACAAAGCGAGTCCCGGACAATAGGTATAACTGATTTAGCGGTAGCAGTACGCAGGGGTTTAGCGATAACGAATTTTGTCGCGTAATCCACCATAATAAAAATGAACCGGTTTTGTTTGCTTGAGATAGGGAGAGGCCCTGCAAGATCGCAAGCTACTACAGAAAACGGAGTAAGATTCGGATGTTTACTTGCCATTAGGCAAACTGGACGAACTCGCAGGAGCGTCCGGAATAGGAGGAAGCTGAGAAACACTAACAGCCTCAGAGGCGGCTTTCCGCTTGAGCTTGTGTGTCAGCAAAACAGCACACTCATTCGCAGAGCGAGGGAGCGGCAACGGGTGTGGACCCGAAAGAGGAGGAGGCTGGATGCTCGCAGCTGCTTGGAGCAAGTCATCCAAAGACGAAGCACGTCGCATGATAACGCTTTTTTCAAAAAGAAAAACAAAATTCACAAACGGGAGTGAGAAGGGGTGCTACGAAGGAGAACCAACCAA
Organism: Mesopsocus fuscifrons; assembly: GCA_950004255.1. NCBI lineage: Eukaryota > Metazoa > Arthropoda > Insecta > Psocodea > Mesopsocidae > Mesopsocus > Mesopsocus fuscifrons. Next base: position 2,885,877 of record OX465378.1, read on the forward strand.
TATAAACAAAACAACCAGAAACCAGAACGACTGAACAACAGTCAGGGACACCTGAGCCAACGGTGTATGGAGAAGTCAACCAAAGAGTGCCTAATCCTAAAGAAAAAAAAATACTTAAGCTAACTCGTTCCCAAAAACAAAACTTAAGTAACCCACTCAACGCAAGAGTAAAGTAAAGTGAGTAAAATACTGAATGTAAAAACTACGCGAAACACGCGAACAAAATCCCAAAATTGACTAGCTGGGTACTATCCGTCCCAATAGGAGAACACGAGCCTTAATAAGACTAAAAAGTGACTAAATTCCATATAGGATATAAGCGAGTAGTAAAATAGAGGAATGAGATTCCAAAAAGTTTGCAACTGCAAACGTAAACCTAACCAGTCTTACTTCAGACTAAACGTTAACTTACTTTGTAGAAAAATCCTTAAATGCGAAAAAAAACTATCCAAAAAGTAAACCTAGAATGTAGGCAAAAAGAGAGCCGTTCCCGTAAACTTCCTTAAATGGAACGAAAATAGAAAATGATAACGTAGGATGAACTAAACTAACCCCTAAGAGGAGCAAAAAGGTACGCGGAGGAAACACTTACCTTTTTAGGTAACCTAGTGAACGCAAAAAAAGTACTGAGAGAAATCATGACATAGGTACACCACGTAGGTACTATACCGTAGGCATGAAGTGTATGAAATAGTGTAGGTGTGTTGTAAAAACGAGAAAAATGAACAAAAATGTCAGAAATTAATTTGTAAAAGATGAGAAAAGCAGGCCGAAAATGTTGAAAAGATTTTGTAAATATTTGGAAAGTTCACAAAAGAAAATACTAGTAAGTCAAAACGAATACCAGAAAATGTAAACATTGACAGACCGTAAATAAACAATGTGACTGTGGAAGGTGTAAGCGTGAAAAGTAAGTGTCAGTAATAATAACAAACCATGTCAACAACACGAACCCACTCTATGAGTTCATAACGGAAAAGTAAACAAATGGCAATACGTAAACCAACGCAAGGAATGAAAACACCCTGAGCGTATTTAATTACATATCCCAGATGAAGGTGAACATCTGAAAGAAAGAACGCTAACCTAGGAGAACGCCTAACTGGAACGAAAAACATCCACAGTGCTCGGAAACACTCCAGTGGAATCTAGACAAAATGGCGGCCTAAGCCCCAAATGGTAATAACGACAAGAAATCTCAGAGACCTAGAAAGATCCTGACCGAAAAACGTGTTACACAAGAACACTATGCACAGACCAGTATTAAGTTTAGAGTTTACATTATTATTTTATTATTACGCAAAATTATTTAACCAACGACCTATAATATACCATATTGTATACCAGTGTAGCACAATGTGATGAGACATACTGCTTGGGCGCTAATGTAGCAAAATAGAATAGACATATTAACTCATAGTGTAGCGTACGAGAATTAAAACTATCTACCTTTACGTTGGAAGTTAATGTAAAAAGGGGAATGAGAGAATGTAAAGTTACGTTACGTTCGAGAGATAATTTAGAAAGACAACACACACAGCACCACCACGCTGCTCTCCTACCGAAGGAAGAAAAACCACTCTAGAGTATATTAAGGGTAAACACACTATACTGAGAGTTTTTATTATTAAAGAATTAAAGATCTAAAGAAATAAAATGAGTGATTGTTCCACCTGCCTAGCGATGTTCAGCGTGTCCGAAGACACCTACCTGGAGATAAGAAAAGCGAGAGCAGACATGGGGGCTGGCGGTATACAAGGATTAAATAGAGATGGGAGTTGCACTTATTGGAGCTCAAAGTCGGTGAGGCTAGGTCGAAGATTCTTTTAAATACCACGGTCACAATATCGTGACCTCCTTCTATCTTGTGGGTAGTACTTATATACAAGAAAAGTAAACTGTATACGTTTGGGAACGAGAGCCTTAAAGTTTTAATTACACTTTTAGTATCACGAGATAAATGAGAAAACTGAGCGCCAGAATAGGAACGCTATCCAACACTATCCTATAGACCGTCAGCCTATTCACTGTACGGTTATTCGGACACTTGTGCCTAGCACTGTATAAGTTACAATTTTGAGGACCTACCTACTATTATTGTTAAAGCTGAAAGAGAGAGAATTTAGAGTAAAAGTACAAGGCACACATACCTTTTCAAGGTAAATACCCTTATAAAAATGGAGTGGGACGTTGCATCTCTGGGTGAAGATAACTCAAACGATGGGGGGGAAGAACAGGGGCAGACTCAGGACACTCTTCACAGTTGGGGCAGGTTGACTCCTTCAGGGGGACATCTCGGTTTTGGCTCACATTAGCGTTGGGGAAAAAGAATTTTGACTGGCGACGATCACGGATTATAAACTGGTTGGCATTTTAACTGGTTGGCATTTTATCTCCTTCGCCCCACAGCCGAAGCTGTCGGGGCCCTCAGCACCCCTTCTCTTGTTCCCTCCTTAGCCAGCCATTGTGGGAAGGCTTACGGCTATGGAAAAATGGCTTACGTTTTGAGAGACACGTTTTATTCTCCGAAGAGATCTGAAAGATTCCAAATTTGAATTAACAAGATGTTATAATTGTCTTATTTATTCGCTGCTTTACTGTTAAAAGAGTTTCTGCTGCTTTCCAAGAGGATTTGAGTATGAGAACTTAGAGTTTTAGATAGGCGAAGGTTTGTTATAGGGAAAATAACATGGGCAGATTTAAAGACTTGGAAAAAGGTACAATTTGTGCAACATAGTGCTTTAAAACATTTTAAACAGAAAGATAATAGGTTCATACCTGGCTTGAATGCAGAATTTCGGATTAATTCTCCAGGATTCCACTGATATTTCCAAATAAAAACGAGAGTGACGCTTAGACGACTGAGTCCTCAGAATGGCTGATCTGAAGAGAGCGACAACAGCTGGACTACGCTATACCTCGTGGCGTATAAACTTTTTGACTATTTATTGAACTGGTAATTAAAGATATTAATTTTTTATCAACTTCTAAAAATATTTCATAAATTTAGAACACAGATTTATTGCAGAGAACCTCTTAATTATTTTATTATTCGATTTATAAATATTTAAAAGTCTCTTGGTTTGTGTTTTGGCGACAAAGGAATTATGAGTTGGCTAACCTGACTAAAACAACATGGCCAACTAGAAGATAAACAATCTGACGGTAATCCTATTTTTATTTATTTTAATTAATAGTAAATAACCAACAGCCGTGGTAAGCACTGCTGTAGATAAACAGTAACGGGAAAATTACCGTTACACGATAGTTACACATGTCAGTAGCATCACCTTTCTTTAATAATGGGACTACTGTTGCCTCTTTTAAACAGTCTGGGAAAGTTGCTTCGGAGAAACAGAGGTTTATAAGGTATGTTAGTGGTTCTATTAAGTGAAGTTTGTGGGTCTTAAGAATCTCAGAAGTTATACCATCGGGGCCTGGTGCTGAGCCCGCTTTTAGTTCACTTATGTACCTTCCCGTTTCAGTCACGTCTGTGGGGTAGAGGGACATAGATGCTGGGTTAAGCCTGGCGTTTTGGATAATTCTAGGAGTGCCCTGACTAATTTTTGCGGCCAGAGTTTCGCCAATGCAGGAGAAATACTTGTTGAAAGCATCAGCTTTCTCCGTTTCATTATTGACGGTTTTACCTGCTATCTTTATCTCTCGGATTTCCTTTCGAGTTGATTTCTGATCAGTAACCTCGTTTATTAGCTGCCATACTTTCTTTGCATTAGTTTTATTTTCGATAAATTTAGCTTTGTAACAATTGTCCTTTGTGCTACTAATTAATTTTTGTAGAAAGTTACGATAAGCTTTGAATTCCTGCCTTAATGCGTCATTTCTAGGCTGTCTAATAAACTAATAAGCAATCTTTGTCTCATTTGATCTCGATGCCTGATTGAGGTTGAGTCCGCCTGTCATCCAGGGTTTTAGCTTCTTAAATTTATTTGAAGTCTTTTTGTTTTCTGCATTTATCAACGTGTGAGTTTAGTATCTGAATGAATTTGTTGGCACAGGCGTTAGCATCAGTTTCTTGGAGCACTTCCGTCCATTCTTCATTCGCTAACAAAATTCCTAATCGATTATGGTCTACTACAACTTTTATCCTATTTTTGAGTTGATTACCCGATGTTGAATTTCCGTAATAGATACTAAGTGCTGTAAGATAATGGTCGGTTATTGATGTACATAAGATGTGTCCAGTAGGCGTTTGCCGGCTAGTGGTGAAGAAATGATCAATGCAAGTACGTGAGTTTTCGGTGACCCGTGTTGGTTTTATTAATGGCTGAGTAAAGACCTGCAGAGAATATCAGGTTTAGATATTCTAAGAGGATCTGCTATAATGTCTGCATTGATGTCACCTGTTAGAATGAACTGATTACTGCAGTTATTTTCCAGATACTAAGTTTCCTTCGAATTATTCCTTGTTCATAACACCGTTCTTAAGATTTTGCTCGTATACACAGTCCTTAAGCTCTTCAGCCTTAACATAAATAGGTACATCAAAAATCTGAATTTTCGGCCTTCTTCCTTTACCTTCCTGGATCTTGTAGCCGCTATCCTGTAGAGATTTCTCAAATCCACGGATCCTTTCCGCTGACTCTGCATTGTTCACCATGACTGCAATTCCTCCTTTGCATACCCCCTTCATCTGGGCCTGGATTCCAGCTGTTCTTGCTGTCACAATCTTCTGTATGTCCTTCTTCGTCTTTTCGGATACTTCCTCCTTCGGGCCTTCACACTTCTCAGGGTAGATGAGCAAAACTTGCTCCTTCTGCGGCAACTTCACAGTCTTATTCGGTAACTTCACTTTATCGGCATAAGAAGAAGTCCCTGCTGCTTGAATTGACGCTTCCTTTGTGCTTATCAACTCCTTTTTCACCACGTCCATCTCACTCCTTAGGAACCTCATCATTTCCCTGCTCATTCCTATCGCCAATCGGGCTTCAAGGTGGACAATGCCTTGGTTCTGCCCAAAACCTTTAATTATTTCAAGTTCTAGTAATATAGTAATATATGAGAGCCTCATCCTCCAATCCTTGCACTAGGTCCCAGGCACGACTCAACGCTTCACCGAAAGGGTCAATCTTCCGGGGTGGCGTTTTAGGTGTGGCAGTTATGTCTTCCCACCTTTGCACCATTCTCCTAGAATCGCCACTACTGGGCATGATAGAACGCCACGGTTTAAACAATTATAGACACTTTAACTGCTTGATCACTCACTGTAGTAAACACGACCTCAACGATCGACTGACTAGGCTAGTAGTAGTAGTGTCGACTGGGGCCCCGCAGGGAAGACTTAGGCCACGAAGATGGGCCCATAGAGCAACGCCGGAGTCCCGGTCTGTACTGCAGCCCAACCGCGACCGCGAACCGGAGCACCGGTCCAGGCCACAGCCCGATGGCTTCATCTCTTCCTCCCCCAATGGCGAATCCAAGGTACTCCAGGCTCTCCCTCCACCGTGAAGGGCTGTCCAGAAGGAGAGGCCATGAACCCTGTCTCCTCCTAGCCATCACAGAACCTGGACCGCGTGGAGTCAGTGATGCACGATGCAAGAACAAGAAACGGCATTTCTTGCTCTTGTTCCTGCAATAAAAAATCCTATATCGTTCTTGTTCTTGTTCTTGCAGCAGAAATCATTTCTTCCTCTTGTTCTTGTTCTTGCTGCGAGATTCTTGCAATTTCTTGCATACACATGGAATTTTCTGCTGTGGTTTTTTGCCTACAGAGCGGCCATTTTAACTGCAATCTATCGTCGCATAGTCTGCAGAGTTTCTCGTACAAAATATGGACTGCAATCCATGAATGAAGCTTTGGAAAAAACTGCCTGGGTTTATGCAAGACTCTTGCGAGAACTCTTGCAAGAGTTCTTGTTCTTGCAAGTCATTTCTTATTCGTTTTTTTTCAGCCAAAATCAGCTCTTGTTCTCGTTCTTGCATGCAATAAATGCAAGATCTTAAGCAAGACAAGAAATTTTCGTGCACTATAAGTGTGTACGCCCAATTTCGCCAAGTGAGCCCGGGAATACCCATGTCCCGTTGGCATGGCGACTATTATTAGACGAGCTGCTCCTCGGTCTTTCTCTCTTGCTTCGAGCTCAGCCCTCCCAGCGCTCCCTCCCCTTGTCAGGCTTACGTCATAGCTGATGGAAAATACTCTATTGCAATGTCTGATACGACGTTTTAATTTTCAAAAAATTTTCAAGAAATTTTCAAGATATTTTTAAGAAATTTTCAAGACATTTTCAAGTATAGACGTCAGCTCCAGCGTCAATGCGTCAATTTCCCGGACTCCATTAAAATCCTTTACCTTTACCCTTTACCTTTACCGTCTAACAATTTTTTGATCAGTGAACATACTATACAATTCTATAATATAAAAATTCAGTCAGCGATCAGACTACAAAATTTAATGATTCCAGAAATAGTCATTTTCCCCTCTGCTTATTGGGTGGTGGGAACACTCATTTCATCGTTCCACAATACAAAATATACTAATTAATTTGGAAAATAATTAAAAGTTGGGGTAAAATTATTTCACTACGCTTGCAAAACCGTAATTATGTACCTAATGGAAAAGTCGAAGTACATGAATCGCGCTACGCCTGCAAAACCATGATTATGTAATTACAATGTCAGTGTACATGAAAAATAAATAACAAGCGCTACCAAAACTATTCTCGGGCCCAAAATAGGTCGCTTCTGGCAACAGATTGGAGATCACTATACTAGACATTCTCTAGCCTGATAAAAATTAGATTAAAGATGCATTTCACTTGACCAGTTTAACCAGACCATAAGTAGTTATATTTATAAAATCCCTATAGCAGCCCCCCACCCGCCCACCCTGTTCGGTCCCCAGCACTGTGCCCCACATCCTCCTTTCCTGCCCACTCTACAGTAATACTCCCCCTCCCCACCTCTTCTCTCACAACTGTGATGACCCAGCACAGCTTTCCCGCCTCTTCCCCTTCCTCCGCACCACTCCCTTCCTTTCCTCCCTATAATTCCCCCCCCCCCCCCTTTAGCATTATAGGTTTCTCAAGCCACCCACCTCCGCGCAAAAATTATGCCTAAAAAAGACAGTGCGCGAAAAAAAGGAAAAAATAATCCAAGTAGTATTATGTTTAGCCCGTTGTTGCAGCAAGGATGTCGGTACAAGCTAAGAGTTTGGTTACTTTATTTCTGTTGTATTGGATCGAGTTTTATTTCTTAAATGGGTTTTATAGAAAACCCTTTTCCTTTTCCTTATTATTTTTTATTTGGAATTAAATGGCGCTAGGTACTGGGCTATATCGCCTTTACACAGTTAACATTTCATTGAGGAAGTACTTAGATAGCATCATACAATTTGACATCCAGGAGGAAGGTGACGATCGCTGCTATGGTAACTTTCGTAGTGAAAAGCTTTGAGAGGTCATCGGGGATGTTGTGTCGGCGGCGTTGGGGGGTTTAGGTAGGGCAGTAGGAGAGAAGATGACGGATAGTTAGGGGTTCCTGGCTGGTTCCTTTTCGCTGGTAGCGTTTGCATAGCCGTATCCACGGCAGGGGGTTTAGGGGGTTAAACCCCCTCCCCATGAACGGAAAATTAACATGGTAATGCCAACGTGAAGCAAAAAAATATAGGCTAACCCCCCCCCCCCCCCCCCCCCCCCTCATGACTTCTTTCTGGATACGGGCCTGAGCGTTTGTAGTGATACCATAAGATACCGGTTTTGGATTCCATTCAATTTGCAAAAAAGTAAACAACTTATTTTAAAAAAATATCAAGCAAAATTTCTTCAAACAGTTTTGGATATAAGATTTGACATAACACGTCTGACTTTCGACATTCTTGTCAAGCCTACTAAGATTTGTTCAGATTTAAAGATTTGAACAGCTCCCTCTTAATTTAAACTTTCACTCGTATAAAACTAGGTCGTGTTCAAATATACATGTAGGCAAATTTGCTACCTCCCTTCGTTTAACCAGTCCTCCGAATTCAGGTGTCCATCTATATGTATAACGCGCTCCCGGTTGAAATCAAATCTGAAGAAAATTTGACAATATTTAAAAAATTGCTATAATCGTATTTACTTGAAAATATATTTTATAGCAGAAGAATTTCTCAATTTTTAAATTTACGGGAAAATCAGGCGTTTTATACTTTAATCCCGTCTTTTTTGGGCGGGACAAGGTCAACAAAACGTATAAAATAAAGGGTCCGACAATGGTCGCACTTGACTTTCTCGCAATTTTTATCGAAAATTTGATTTTTTTTTTCGTAAATAATTGTCGGAATTTCAACTTTTTCTAAAAAGTATTTTGCCTCACAATGGGCGATGCTTTTAGGCACCTGCATACCGAATTTCAAACATATCCGTCAAACAGTGAAGTGTCGTTCGACGCCCAAAGTATATGTTTTCTATTTTGCATGTCACCGTCTTAAATTTTAAGTAAATGAAAATCTATTGAAAATGCCCTTGAAGCGTCTATCTGAGACCACTTTCACCAATTTTGAAGAAAATCCGTCGATTAGTGTTGTTGCAAATGTGGTTTAACCAATCAAAAACGTGATTTCCATTTTTGGAAAATTTTTCCTACGATAATGCCAATATTGGCCCAAATTTTTGGCCCATCTCAAAAAGAATCTAGCATCTATTTGGGAACACTATTGCGAAATTACAAGGATCTAACTTCATAACTGTAGTGCCAAATCCGTCTTGACCAATCAAAAACGAGATTCTAGTTTTTTTTTTCCTATTTTTGACTTTATTTTGCCTATATTGGCCGCAATTCTGAAATGATTGAATATTTCTTCGACAGACCTTAAGTAATGTTATTAAGCACAAGTATATGGATTTTTGTGAAATTCCGGCTAATACTGTTCATGGGGCCAAGGTTTTCACGTATGGGCCAATTTTGGCCCAAATTTTCGGCCAATCTCCAAAACAATAAAAATGATCCTGGACCATCTATCTGGGAACACGACTGCAAAATTTGAAGGTTCTAACTTTATTACCGTACCGTGAAATGCATCTTGAGTAGACAAAAACACGATTTTGAATTTTTTTTGACACTTTTTTGACAATAGTGGGCGCAATTTTAGAGTAATCAAAATTATATTAAAAATATGTCTCGGAACTGATTTTAGACATCTATTATCCAAATTTGAGCCAAATCGGTTGACTGGTGTGACCTGTAGCCGCGCTACAGACAAACGTACGTACGTACGTACGTCGGACGGACATGACCTAAAAACCATTTTTTTGGTATCTAGGACCTCTGAAACGCCTTTTGCAATGAAAATCTCAAAATCGAAATTTCGCACGATAACATAACTTTCTCAGCCCATGTATTACATACGGGCGAGAAAGTAAAAAGATGCGGGTACGTGACTAGCATTTGCCTATATGTTTTTAATTGATTGTGTAGAGACTATAGTCCAAGCCAGGCTGGGAGCGTACCGATTATTCATAATTTTTTGAAGATTTTCAGTTGATGCCGATCCGGATTTGGGTTCCATATCCTACCATACGCTAAAAATGCCAATCCGACCCTGAGTAGATATTTCCCTGATCAAGAAGAAGTTTCCATCAGCCCTAGATTTGCAAGAAACTATGAGTAATCGGTACGCTCCTAGCCTGACTTGGACTATAGAGTGTGACGGTTTTGGTCGTATTGTCATAGGGCTATGCACAGGGCGATGTAATGACAACCCCAGCGCCTACCCCATAAGAAATCAATGCCCTATACAACAGTTTCCATGATTGCTCCCTCCCATGTCCCGTCTGGCGTGAGGGAGGTTATACACTGACGACAGATGGCGCCCACGTATTTTATTCTATTATACAGGTTCCAGATATTTTTAATTAGGCAAAATTGTGAGTGACGTCACAGGTTATTATTAAGCTTTCATTGTATCATATTAATTGGTTGATCTCATTCCTACAGAACTGTTATCTGCTCGCCGATTCAGGGTATTAGTTACATAGTAAGGGTGTGTCTTACCATGCTCAGTTAAAATTAAACTGGAGATTTTGTCCTATGTTTACTATGTTACTATGTAAATCTCCAGTTTAATTTTAACTGGGCATGGTGGGACGCACCCTTAGAGTATTCTTGCGTTACACCGTTAGCTAAATATATTCGTTTATAAATTTAACTTATAATAGTTTAGTGAAATCCATCACCATAATCTAGCTATAGTCTTCCTCACTCTTGGGTGAGAGTGACGTCAGTGATATGCAGGGGTGGATAGACTACACAAATGCCCATTGCCGTTGCTAAATTCTTTTAGATCATTGGGACCCCTTCTTCTTAAGTCTACTTCTTATTCTGAACAAAAAATAATTATAGGGTACCTTAGGTAGGTATAGGTAGGTACGTAGGGTAGTTCTGGATAGGATCCATGACAGCCGCCATACCCGTAAATAGTATATGGCTTATCTCGAGCCCCCCCCCCCCGGGGGGGGGGGGGGGAATTTGAGTGACTTATAAAGTGCGTCTTATGGGGTCTCAAACTGTTCGTGGGAACGTTGTGAAGCAATTTTTTGTATCAAAAAGTTTTTCTGAACGTATCCAAGCACCCCACCCCCTAAGGGGGGTAGATTTGAGTGGTTTGCGAAATATGGGTTGTGTGGGCTCAAAATGATCGGGAGATCGTTCTGAGGCAATATGTGTGGTCAAATTGTTTTTTCGCCTACCCCCCCCCCCCCCCCCCCGCCCCTTATGGGGGGAGTTTTGGTTACTTTCCAAAGTACGTTGTATGGGGTATCAAAATGCTCGGGGAAACGTTCTGAGGCAATTTATTTTGTCAAAAAGTTTTTCCGAGCTTCCCCAACCACCTCACCTTGCTTTAGGGGGTAGTTTTGGGAGGTTGCCTCGTGTGGGGTCTCTAAGTACTCGGGGGAACATTCTGGGGCCATTCCTTTCGTCAAAACGTTTTTCCGTCTCCAATCATTTAACTAAGGGTTTTTTTCTAGGAATCACGCAAGTAAGCAGGTAAAGTTTTGTCCGACCGTGTCGTACCGCTTGTTTTTTTTTGAACAATGGGTGTCGTTACTCTCATTCAAAAGTGAAGAGGACTATAGTGAGATATGTTACAATAGGATCTTAGGATGAAATTGTTTTTATTTTATTTTATTCCACTGTCTTAACACACCAAAATATCGATCGTGGATTTGATTATTTTGTTAACAGGATTTTGACTGGGCTGCTGATGGGCCGAACAAATTATCAACTTTCAGCAGTAATAGGCTTGCGCCTGGAGGCTGAATGGACGGACATATTATCAATTTTATTGGATTACTGTTGGGAGTGATGATGAGGCTACTGGGCTTGGGATGAGAGATCAAACTGGATGTGTCAGTTACATATACAGAAATGCATCCCTGCACTCTCCTGAACCATCCCAAACGTCCCATCCAGAATGGCAGGCCGTCAGCTTTCGATATATCCATCGGAAGGCCTATCAATACAATACATTTCCAGTGGCCCCTGTAATGTTTGATGATAAACCAAGGCTATTTAAACCTGACTAACGGGGTGCCTAGCCTTCACTGGCTGGGGGAAAACTCAACTGTCTCTCTGCCTTCCACTTATCGAGTTATTACGATGGGGAGCTACAGTTTTAGGTGCGTTCCGAACCACCACAACCTCGATATACATTTCACTTCATGTTTAGTTAAACGTTAGTGGACCCAGCACCGCCTCAACCAGAGTTAGTATTAGGAACCACCACCGAAAAACTGTCAAAAATAACTTAGTCAAAACCCACGAAAAAGTAATAATAAATCCTAAGCGCTTTCGACCTAGACGGTCATCATCAGAGGGGTACAAGAAAGGAAAGAGACAGATACCTAAACCTACTTGGGTGTTAGCAGGCCCGAAGTAAGCACAGATCAACTTACTTCGGGCCGGCTAACACCCAAGTAGGTTTACCTGTCTCTTTCCTTTCTTGTACCCCTCCGATGATGACCGTCTAGGTCGAAAGCGCTTAGGATTTATTATTACTTTTTCGTGGTTTTGACTAAGTTATTTTTGACAGTTTTTCGGTGGTGGTTCCTAATACTAACTCTGGTTGAGGCGGTGCTGGGTCCACTAACGTTCAACTAAACATGGATTGCAGAAAATACCACAAAGTTATGAGTTCCCTCTTAAATCATACATTTCACTTGACATGCTGAACATATTAGAGGTGACTGCCGAGCAGAAAAAATTTTGATAGGATCGGAATCGAACCGGGCCTCAGTATTCCTCTACAGACAGCCATCTAGATGACTCAGCCATCGGGAGAGTTAAATGGAGCGAGAGAGAGAGAGAGAGAGATTGCACATCGCTCCCCCCGGTAGCTACAGTATTTTGTTGCATGATTTCAGCTCTGAAGGGAGAGGGTGAGGAGAGGGTTATACAAAGAGAGCGCTGGAATTTCGAGTTCCCTCTGGCACGCCAATTCCTGTTTTCACGCTGAAATTTATGAATTGTTCCTTGTTAAGGATTTATTTCCGTTTGATTTTCAGTTTTCCCGGATTCAATCAGAGGCCAGACGGTGAGCTCTGTCTCGGAGTAGCTCAGTGGCAGACCAACTTAACTGCCCCAGGTTCGAGTCCGGATATTATGAGAATTTTTCCTGCGTAGTCTGGCCGCCCCTTAGACAATAACATGTACTTCCGTTATAGTTCTTTTTATAAAATTCAACTTATAAATACACATACAGTCGTGTCTCTCTATAACGACCGTCAAGAGATCATTAGGTTTGATCGCTATAGAGAGTGCTTCAGAATGAGTCACGGTTTGTCAGGGAAACGTAGCGTTCGCTCATTATTTAGAGATTTTCGATATATTAAACTGTAGATAGAACTGCTAGGATGAGAAATAGGTCAGTCGAAAATACCGCATTGAATTTCAGCCCCACAATACATTCAAAATTTAATCAAATTTACAATATGTTTCTAATATTCATACTTCAATATGTAAAATTACGTATTTAATTTTTGCCTATATAAGCGCATTGAATTTTACATATCCACATCGATATCTATAATTATCAAGCCCATACAGCGAGTTTATCTCTATTGTCTCACAAATAATGAAATCGTTGACCTTACTGATAAGCGCTGATAACTGATAAGACTTTTCCCTATATCAATCAAGAGCCTGTTGAATTTAGTACGTCTGTTACAAACATCATTTTGGGATGCCATTTTTGGGGATTGTTTCAGACGAAATAGTGATGAAAATATTCCTTCCCAAGAAGAATTTACAGCGCGGTATATCAGAAATCAGAATTAGTAACTTCTCATAGTACCTATGACCTATAACCTATGACAGTGGTCGCCAACCTTTTAAGGCGGAGATCGACTTTGAAAACTTCAAAATGAAGGCGATCGACTTTATTTTACCACTAGGTCTAGCTTAGGTGAGCAGAGCCGGATTAAGAGGACGCTATACCTGACGATGCATTTTTTGCCGCCCATAAAATTAACATTGCGAGCGGCGATTCATTTTCAAGGTTTACCCTTGGTTGGAAAGACACAAAATTTTGCCTGTACCTAGCCCTAACAATGTTCTAGGGAGTGTTCGAAGCGGATTTCCCAATTTCTCACTGGTTTCTTTTATTGCAACTGTTTTCCAAATCCTAGCATCGCATACCTCAAGAAAAGTGCTGTATATCAAAAACCAGTAAAAAAATGGGAAATCTGCTTCGAACACTCCCTAGAACATTGTTAGGGCTAGGTACAGGCAAACGTTTGTGTCTTTCCAACCAAGGGTAAACCTTGAAAATGAATCGCCGCTCGCAATGTTAATCTTATGGGCGGCAAAAAATGCACCATCAGGTATAGCGGACCTTTAACTTTCAATGAGGTCCCAAGCTAGACTCAATTTCTAGGCCCTTTATTTTATGATTTTTGTGATTCCGTGCCAAGCGAAGCAGAATGTGCATGGGGGGAAAAGGGAAACTGTTTTCGAGCGTGCGAAGCGAGCGAGCCGAAAATTTCACTAATATCCGTAAAATCTCCATATTTCCTAATTGTTTATTACGTTGTTTAATCCAGCACTGCTGTGTGCATTATTTTAGTCATATTTAATAATGTTTTTGAGAAGAACTGCGCGTTCTACCGCGAAATGCCGGTCGATCGCGATCGACGGGTTGGCGATCACTGACCTATGAAATGAGTCAGAAATCTCTGTCCCAAAATTGACCCAAAAAAAATCCTAACGAGTGAGGATATGAACCCTTTTTTTGATACCCACAAAAGGGGTACCTTCTTTAAAAACACCATGAATCCTTAGGTGAAGTAGGAAAAGTGACGTCAGACTATAGCCAAACACTGGACGACCGCCAGAATCTAGAATCAAGGGAAACCCAAAATCTCGATATCAAAACTTTGTCAGAAAAAAATCAGAGGTCCTGGGTTCGATTCCCGGTAGCAGCAATTTTGTGTTGGTAGCATGGAAGTCACACCAAATATTCATTTGGCTTCGGCCAACCATCCGTTTGTTTATTTAACATCTGTACCTTCCGGCCAAGGGTATGGCGTGTAATCACCAATAGGTGGATTCTTTCTCCAGAAGAAACATATAGAGTTTTTCTGGTTTCTGGTAAAGAATCAATCACCACTCCTATATTCCCACATGAAGGTAAACTAAAGAAAAAACCGCTTTGATCACTAATATTGGTTTATCGAGAAAATCAGACATCAGAGCCCACATAAAGAACATGGGGGTACGACAATGGTCGCACGAACTTTCCCGTCTTATACTCCTCGCAGAACCTTTTAGACGAGGTACTGGCATAAGGAAGTTTCCTCAAGTAATTTGAATACCCACATGGGATATTTTGTGAACATAAAAAAATTGACTCCTTGGGGGGTCGTATCCCCCAAATTCGAGTTTACCCAGGTATGCCGCTACAGGATAATTCTACCCCATAGCATGCACTAAAACCCTCAGAAAATAATTTTGAGAAAAAATTAAAAACCTGATTTTTTTTAGGTTTTTTGGGGGCTGCGCCCCCCATTTTTCACCGATGTGAAATCAGAAAAAAGACTCGGCGCATTATTTTTTTTACGGCCATGTACCAAATTTAGAGAAAATCGGTATAATGGTTTGGCCCCTGGCTCTCCGTACATACGATACATACACTTACGCAAACAAGTCACACACAACGCGTAAAAAACACTTTTTTGGAGTCTGGGACCTCTGATTGGCGCTTTGCAACCCAACTCAAAATCGATTTTCTGCACGATCACAATACTTTCCTATATAGACTTCATATACGAGAAAGTAAAACTCTGTGTCTGGGAAGTTTTTATACTCTAATCAGCGGCAATATCGGAAAAAATCTCCATGACCTACATACTTCAATCTAACCAAACCTTTAGCAAATACCACTCCCATTCTGAGATTCCAAACAGAACGTTTCTGAATAGATTTCCTTACAATATTTTCTAACAATGCTTTTTAAGGGTGCGTCTCACCATACTCGGTTATGAGAAAAACGCCGATTTTTTCGAAAATAATTTTTTAAAATAAACATTGGGGTTTAGGGGAGAAAATAAGGTTTGAAGATGACTGTTTTCAGTATTTTCTTTGGTACCTGACTATCTGTGGTATGTCGCCCATAAGAACCATACGAAAATAGCTAAAATAGAAATTGGAATAACTTTTTACCTTTTCACACAAATGAAAGAGCTCTTGTCCTTTTTCACTTATTTGCCAGTTTTAGCAACTTTTATCAACTAGTTTTTGTATGAAATTGTTGTATGAATCAGGGTGGGTTTCCGATGGTTCGGCGAACGAAATTCTCAGTAAGGTAATTGTATATAGAGACCGGTAATTGCAACACCACTTCTCTCTTAGCTATTATTTTTACTTACATAGAAGCAAAACATAGTGCCCTCCGGTCTGTCATCAGTTCGGGGGGAGTTTTGGGTACTTTCCAAAGTACGTTGTATGGGGTATCAAAATGCTCGGGGAATCTTTCTGAGGCAATTTATTTTGTCAAAAAGTTTTTCCGAGCTTCCCCAACCACCCCACCTACTTTTAGGGGGTAGTTTTGGGTGGTTGCCGAAGTACGTCGTGTGGGGTCTCTAAGTTCTCGGGGGAACATTCTGGGGCCATTCCTTTCGTCAAAAAGTTTTTCCGTCTCCAATCATTTAACTAAGGGTTTATTTCTAGGAATCACGCAAATAAGCAGGAAAAGTTTTGTCTGACCGTGTCATACCACTTGTTTCAGGGTCTGGCACCTCTGCTCGGCGCTTTGCAATGAAAAACTCAAAATCAATTATCTCCAAGATCACAATACTTTACTTTATACTACATATATATATACTTCGGTCAATGTTTTGTCGGAGCCATAATAAAACAAGCGAAACTGTCCCAACCTGCTTCATACCTACTTAAGAGACAGGAGATAACACGATATGAAGAGACCATTACATGCAGCAGAAGAGAATGTGGAAGACTCTAGGTATCGTAGCATGCTAAATGCGTCAACATCGCGGTGCAGGCGCTAGGTGTTCGTATTAAGGTGTGGCCAGCCGGAGATTTGGGAAAGTCCCAACTGCAAAACTAGGGAACGTATCATCGATTACAAATCGAACTAGGAGAGACCGACGTGCGACATCAGAGTTTTGAGATTTCTGCCACTACCGTGCAAGGCATAGGCTTAAAGTGGTCAGAACTTTGCGCCTGCGTGAAAAGGCTGACGGCGTCCATCAATCCGAGAAGCTGAAAGATTTACCCGAAACAGTCTCGAAACAAGAGAAGAAAGTAATAGAGCAATTAACGGAAACTGAAAACTTGAAGACCGAAAACGAGAAACTGAAGAAAAGTTTTAAGGATCTGCAGCACTATTACGATTCCGGATCTCGTATCACGCTGAAACAATCTGTGGTGAACTTGGACCAGTAGGTATGGCAGAAACCGAAATACTGAGGTACATGGAATACAGCAGAGAAAGGGTGAAGATCTACGGAAGTTAGTAAGTGAGCTCGCCCGACAACTTGTTGAAGCTCTGACTTCAATATTCAAAACAACGAAAATACTTGAGAAGGGGCTGCACATCTCACCCTCATCTCCACACTGACGTCATCCAGAGTTCCAGAGGAAGGATAATAAAAGGTCCGACAATGGTCGCACTTGACTTTCTCGCAATTTTTGCGCTACTGAAAAACAAAAAAAAGTATCTTGGAACTGATTTTAGACATATATATTCAAAATTTAAGCAAAATCGGTAGATTGGTGTGACCTCTAGCCGCGCTACAGACGAACGAACATACGGATGTACGTACGTACGTACGTACGTCGGACGGACATGACCTAAAAACCACTTTCTTGGTATCTGGGACCTCTGAAACGCATTTTGCAATGAAAATCTCAAAATCGAAATTTCGCACGATAACATAACTTTATCAGCCTATGTATTACATACGGGCAAGAAAGTAAAAAGAAAAGGAAGACTACCCTAGTGCAGTTTACAACACGCCAAACCAGGGTTGAGTGGCAGAAGAAACGGAAGACTGGACTTGTCAGTTGGCCGTTAGCAGAGGGTTGGGGGGGACAAGCCCAGCAACTATACAGTTTTCAAGAACTATCCATTGTGCTCAGCTGGCAGCACTACCAAATACCAGCTCCCCAGCCATCGAGTAAACGATGGGGACCTACAGTTTTAGGTGGGTTCCGAACCACCACAGCCTCGATATACATTTCACTTGACATGCTGAACATATCAGAGGTGAATGCCGAGCAGAAAAACTTTTTGGTAGGATCGGGATCGAACCGGTGTGACCCGGCTCTCTCTGCTCCTCAAAAGTCGACCATTTAGTCCACTCGGCTATCGAGGCCCCGGACTTGTCAGTAAAAACCTTGTTGCTGGTAGTGATGACGAGAAAATCTTTGTCAAGGTGACCCTGTCACCTCAAAATATTGAATTATTTTGGAATGATCATCATCATCATCATCATCATCATGAAGATGAATGAAAACGCAGATGCCTTACTTATCGAATGAGAGCTGCGGATAAAAATGAGTGACAAAACGACAGTCCCGGGAGCGCCAGCCAAAAAAAGAACTCGTTAAATCCGCGGGTGCAGCCATACAACAGTTCCATGGCTGATGAAAGAGGGGATTAACAGGGGACGGTCTGCTCTTTTTCCTCTCGCCTATTTTCTATTCTCGACGGAACCAATTAAGGCCACTTCCAACCTGAGATCAAAATGATACAAGTCTTGGTTTCTTTACAGAAAGTTTTTAATTCTATAAAAATGGCAATAAATAATGTTTTTAAAACCCATTATTTAACTTTTTCCACTAACTGATGAAATACCAGACGTTGAAATAAAGGCTTCCCAGCCTCAATGCTACATGGGGCATCTCGGACAGTCTGTAACCTGTCCAACCGTTGAGTTGCCACAACCTAGCCTCAGTCTGTTACAGTCCGTCTCCAGTCTCTCATGCAAGTTCAGTCAAATAAGCCTTTTCTGTGTTAAAAACTGTTAAATCTGTTATTTATTAAGGGTGCGTCCCACCATACTCGGTTAACGGTTAATCTCCAGTTATATTCGGTTTTTACCATGCAATAATTGAAATTTCACTGGAGATTAACCGTTAACCATGCCCAGTTAAAATTAAACTGGAGATTTTGTCCTATGTTTACCATGTTAAATTTAACTTAAAAGTTAAATGGTAACATGGTAAATCTCCAGTTTAATTTTAACTGGGCATGGTGGGACGTACCCTAAGTGTACCATATAATATACTTGTCTCTGAAACTCGGTACCGTGCATACTCATCATCTACGTCATCAGGATGGCCACCCCCTTCACATCGGACGTCGCCGGTAAACCTGTAAGCTTATAAACCCCTCAATATAATCCCCTGTTCAACTGTTCCTGTCAGGTATAGTGGAACCTGTCCAGTCAGCTGATTATCTAGGCATCACTTTCCAGTCGAATCTCGAGTGGGCAGGCCCTTCCTCAGAACACTGTTTTACGCTTGAAAATTTACCCCAATGTACATCCAAAGAGGTGTTTACAGTCACGCTTGACCTATGGGTTGGATATCTGGGGGAACGTTTAAAACCTCACTGAAAAAATTATAGACCGTAAGAACTATTATAAAAGAGAAAACAGAATGTGCCCCTTTTTACCCCTCTTCAGACGTATGGAGGTTCTCCCCCTAAAGTCCTTGTTTGCATTCACAAGTGGACAAATTGTTCATGGCATCAGGATACATTATGTGCAACACTTGTTGTGCCTTACAGTAGATCAACATGTCATAAATCCCTCGACAACAATCATCCAGGTACCATATTGGGAGGAATAAGTAATAGCGCAATAACCTTGGGGTACGATGAGGTCGCACGCGCTGCGAAATAGTTGTTTGTCACAACACAAATGGACACAGGCCTAGCTGACGGTAGCTGACGGTACCCAGGCAGTTTTGAAGGCTGCCGAATAAGGGGCAAACGCCAAATAAAGGAACCATCAGCAGGTTGTCAGTAGGTCGCCAGCTACGGCCTGGGCCTGGGCCTGTTGGCAAAATAGTAAGCTAATTAATTGCATAATTGAAGGCTAAGGAGGTCGACAAACACCTCGAGGGGAAATGTCAGCAACCCGAATAATGGGCAATATAACCTAAGGGCACAGGCCCTCAGGAATCAGTCGTGAAACAAATCTCTGCCAGTGCTAACCAAAATCTCAGCCCGTTTGATTTTGAATGTGCGGTGTTTGTACGTAATGCGGTGTGATGTTATTGTGTGATGTGCCTGTCCAATCTGTGTAAGTGAATGTGCAAATATATGTCTCGAAGTCTGCTAAATCTCGCCGTCTCCATTCAACCCCAACATCTACAAACATCTCCAGCCATCCGTCAACCCATCTCAGGGGTAAGTTTCCCGTTCATACGGAAGTGTGCATGCAAGGTCCAAAGCCCACATGACAAACACATTTTCTCCAATCACTCCATTGTTTTGGTCCTATAATTTTTTCAACAATTTTCCAAGTGATTTGCAGCTCCAGTACTTAAATAAAAAAATCTGACCAATCAAAAACCTTTTTCAAAAGAATCAAGTGCGTAAAGCTTCGGACTAGGTAACGTTTTAGTATAGATGCCTCGTAGGTACCTACATCGAATTAAAGTTTCCCAGGACAACATCCATGGTTAATAAAATAACTAGAGTAACAGATTTGACAACAAGATAGTCTAAGGCTGAATTTCACCATCTCACTATAGTGCCTCCTAGCGATCGAATTGTTATCTTATCGTTAAAGTAGCCGCAAAACTATCATATCGTATAAGCGTTCACTATAAATCCAAAAATGGCTTTCACAATAACATTTAACTTTTTTTATTTTTATGGATTCTATAGTACATCCAGTTATACTTGGTAATAACTTGGGATATGATTGGCGGTAGGTATTTTTCGTGTCACGAGAATTCCGTCTGCTTTATTTACGTCAACTTTGTTTAGGTGTATGTTTCAACAAGTTCAAATTTAAAATGGAAAATAGAAAGACAGCTTAATTTTTCGGAGAAAGGTATTAAATTGTTGGTGTTGGATTACAATCCTTGCCAGTTTCGCACCCAATGATTTGAAAGTTTGAAAGTTCTCGTTACCGCTAACGCACGGATAATCCACTCGAAAGCTAATGATAACATAAGGGTGCTATCGTCACGATGGTGAAAGCCAATAACTTTTCTTAACGCTATAGTGTACACTATAAAGTGGTGAAATTCAGCCTTAGTACGATATAAAAGATAGCTCCTCAGTATGAAGAGCTTTTAAGTACATTTTCACACATGGATACAAGACAGTAAGATTTTTATCGTGAATTTTTTCCACAAGCAATTTCGTAACCATTTTGGTTAAGCAATTCACATCGTATTTCTTGAAAACAGAAAGTTGGTTCGAGTTTGAAGTTGGATAAGTTTGGAGAGTTCGCAACCTGTCCAACTGTTGAGTTGCAACAACTTCAACAAGTCTGTTACAATCTGTCTCGCGTTAAGAGGTTTCTTTTATTGTAACTGTTTTGCAAATGCTAGCATCGCATACCTCAAGAAAAGTGCTGTATCTCGGAAACCAGTAAAAAAATGGGAAATCTGCTTCGAACACTCCCTAGAACATTGCTCGGGCTAGGTACAGGCAAAATTTTGTGTCTTTCCAACCAAGGGTAAACCTTGAAAATGAATCGCTGCTCGCAATGTTAATCTTATGGGCGGCAAAAAATGCACCGTCAGGTATAGCGGACCCTTAAACACATGCCAGTCCAGTCGTTATCTACCTATAGTGTCTTAAATATTGTTGCAAATTATTACCTATTACCTGCTGGTTATTTCCTATACCTACCTGTTAACCTGTTCTCTGAAAAACCCCTTCTCGGTACCGTGCAGCCTATCATCCCCTGTTCAGTCTACTATAATTACCTATCAAGTTATGTTTTTGGATTACTACAATTTTTACAAAATTTGATGATTTCTTTTCCAGAAATTGTCCAGACTTGGCTTCCAAGTTCGTCAGTTCTGGTGTTGGAACATTTTTTGCGTTCAATTTCCAGTTCGGGTTGTAATCAGTTTTCAACAAATCTCGAACATATTTGAAGGAGTTTATAATCAGAAAGTGATTGGTGACATAGTACAGTTTTTATAGATACAGTACAGTAGCCGCCATGATTTTGCAGGCTTTGGAAAAACTAGATTCGTTTTTAGTAAGTTGAGAAGTGAAGCTAGCTTCAGTAGCAAGTTCAGCAGTATAATAGGCAGAGTGAGAAAACTTTAGGCAGTTTCGTTAAGATTTTTCTCTTGAGTAGGGATGCTGGTAGAATATAGAATATAACTGGGCGTAAGTTTTGCCAGTTAACAGGAACAGGACAGTTAAGCAGATGAGTTTGGTTCATAGTCAGTTGGGCGTAAGTTTGCCAATTGGTAGAAACACTGGAATTTTCAGTTAGTTGGTTGATACAAGGGAGAGCCAAGTAAGGCACTTCAGTTATCAAATGAGTGAGATGAGAATCAGTAATCTCACCCTGAGTGCATATCTTGCCCTTTTCATCAAGGCGTACAAGAATATGCAACAGTTCAGAGTCTCCTTCATGAAGCAAAATGCTTCGAGAGAAGTTGTTGTCATGGCGACTTCGTGCGCCCTAGCAGCAATGAGAACATACAGTTGCATCCTTTTGGAGTTGAGAACCGGACAGTAAAGTTTCGTTCAGTGATTTTGAGTATTTGTTAGAGCGGACTGCAGGATCAAACACAGTTATTGCTTTACCTGAGCTTCGCTGAACAAGAACATGTTGGTTCAGCAGGTAAATCATCTTTCAGCTCAGTGATTGATTTGATTAAGATCGAAAAACTCTTGCATGAATATTTTTTATAATTTTTATGAGAATTCAAAATCAAAACATGATTTGATTTTTAGGTTTACAGTTTCAATAGTTTCATTTTTCAGTTTCATGTAGAGTTTAGGAATGAGATTACGGAGCCTCATGGGCGCTAACTTGATGAGTACAGTTAGGGACAGTTGGAGAAGTAATTTTTTCCCGTACATAGTACTTAAAGCGCTTGATCGTAGCCTTCATCAGTTAAGGGGAGTTTAGACACCAGTAAATATGGTATACTCGTATGGTTCATCACACACACAAGTAGAATCGTAAATAAATAAAATTTTCAATTTTGTCCGGAGCACTATGTGAGTCGAAGATAGTTTTAAAAATGTTAAGGGTCCGCTATACCTGACGCGACGGTGCATTTTTTGCCGCCCATAAGATTAACATTGCGAGCGGCGATTTATTTTCAAGGCTTACCCTTGGTTGGAAAGACACAAAATTTTGCCTGTACCTAGCCCTAACAATGTTCTAGGGAGTGTTCGAAGCAGATTTCCCATTTTTTTTACTGGTTTTCGAGATACAGCACTTTTCTTGAGGTATGCGATGCTAGCATTTGCAAAACAGTTGCAATAAAAGAAACCAGTGAGAAATTGGGAAATCTGCTTCGAACACTCCCTAGACTAGAACATTGTTAGGGCTAGGTACAGGCAAAATTTTGTGTCTTTCCAACCAAGGGTAAACCTTGAAAATGAATCGCAGCTCGCAATGTTAATCTTATGTGCGGCAAAAAATGCATTGTCAGGTATAGCGTTTTCTTAATTTAGGGTAGGTCTTGGCATCACCAGAAAATATTTCAATTTCAGTAGGAGGCAGCTGTAACGCTGACACAGTTGCTTGAGTAGGAAAAGTAAATGAATCAGTTTTTGGAGTAACAGTACATACAGTAGTAGTATCAAGACTTTCACAATAGAGAACATTCAGCGTTTCAATGACTTCATCAGAATTTTCCGAAAGTTTTCTTATATCTGTCAGTTTAGTTCAGTTAGGTTTTTGATATAAATAATTCGTATTTCATTGATATATTGCATTAAATGCTTTTGTAGTTATTCCAAGTCAAGCAAAAAATCGTTTTAAACATTTATCAATTGCAATAATTTAAGTTTTGTCAACTGATATTATAAAAAAAAATCCCTTTCGGCAGCCCCGAAAGGCGTAGGTAGATTTCGAAGATTACTTCCATCAACTAAAAGCAGTCTAAAATCATTTAGAAAGACGGATAAGAAGATTTTCAGTTGATCCAATTGCATTATCTACAATAACAAACGGAGGAATTGAGTTTTGAAATTTCACCCCCCCCCCCCTTAACAAGAAAATGAAAGTGATTTTACAAAAAACTTTTTCAGACAAAAGTTGTAGATATTATTAATAGAAACTCATAGCAAAAAGATAAAACTCAATATCTCATCAAATAAGTGAGTTATAACGTTTTGAAAATTCAACCCCCCACCCCCTGCCTAAACGGTGCGTCGGACGAAAATCTTTTTCAGACAAAAGTTGTAGGTAATATTGAGGCAAATGCATTACAAAACAAAAGAACTCGATAACACAATAACAAGCGGAGGAATTGAGTTTTGAAATTTCACCCCCCCCCCCCCTTAACAAGAAAATGAAAGTGATTTTACAAAAAACTTTTTCAGACAAAAGTTGTAGATATTATTAATAGAAACTCATAGCAAAAAGATAAAACTCAATATCTCACTAAATAAGTGAGTTATGACGTTTTGAAAATTCAACCCCCCACCCCCTGCCTAAACGGTGCGTCGGACGAAAATCTTTTTCAGACAAAAGTTGTAGGTAATATTGAGGCAAATGCATTACAAAATAAAAGAACTCGATAACACCCCTAGGACACAAGTTATGAATTTTTTTGTGCGCAAAACCCTCTTTTTCCACCCCTATTCAACCATTAAGGGTGGGATCAAAAAACGTTACAAAGAAAAGTTGTAGGTAGTACTGTAAGACGTCCCTCAGACAAATTTTCGTTTCATTACTTGCAATATTAAGGGAGTTATGGACAAAAAACCAGATTTCGGAAAAGTCCCCCCATTTCCCCCCCCCCCCCCCCTTGGTCCGATTTCCCCCATTAACGAACTCGACCGAGATTTTAGTCCCTTATATTTTATTAAATAGTCAAAACCAATTATTTTTCAAAAATACGGCTGCTAGCGTGTTCACAAGGAAGTGAAAATGATATATAGATATATATATATATATAAACTTTTGAACTGATGGTGGTTTTGGGATCCAGGGGTCATAAAAAGAATAACTGTGAAGAAATTTATCAAAAGTGAGACTACTGGTACGACTACAATAGGTAGATTTTTCTTCGAAATCTACCTAAAATGAAAAGATAGCTGGAGACGAGAGAAATGATTCAACTCAACCGCAGGTCATCTACCGGTAGAATATGGAACCAAATCATTGACGCAATCGGAGCTTCGCGTCAGAAAATCTTGCTAACTGTTGGCTGTTGGATGTACAGCCAACGCTTTACCGTACGGATGAAAAGCGAACGGAGGGAAAGGCAACTAAAAGAAAGTTACATTTTAATGTTTTTTAAAGGTATAGCAGAGGGTTCTCGTGCATAACAGATTATTTCTGGGACCAGAATTAGAACTCAGAACCTTAACCTATATGCCCAGTGCATCTATTATGACTTATGACCATTGTACCACCATTGTGGTACCACCATACCCATCGTGTTAATTCTCAGTTTCTCAGATAGCCGTAAAAAAAGTCAACGGGTCGGATATAAAAACGGATAGTTTTCACGGTAACTTACTGATACGAGGGGATAACCACTCCAGAGATTTCTTGAGATTCCCTGAGATTCCATAAAGATGTACAAAGATTCTCAACGATATTCATAGAAGGATGAACCCCGAAGGGGTAACCACTCCAAAAAAAATTACAAGATTCCCTGAGATTTCATAGAGATTTCCAATGATTCCCAACGAGATTCCCAACGAGTGGTCAACCCCTCGTACTGATACTTAGATATTATGTTTTAAAAAAATGAGTTTGCACTTTTATCACAAGAATTATTATCTATTATTATAATTATTATTATATAACTATAATAATATAATTATGATAATATAATAATAGTATAATAATTACATTATAATAATATAATTATCATCATTATAATATTCAACGACCTGTTTCATCTTACGACATCTTCAGGCAATGAGGTACAAACAGAAAAGTCAACCTATATAAACCTATTGACTAGGGGTGGTAGCGAGAGGGTGGGGTTTCAGCCTTGCCGCCAGGTTCCCCCCCCCCCTCCCCCTTATTCGACCTGGCCGCAAGGCTCAAGCCCCACCCTCTCACTACCTCGCTACCAGCCCCAGTCCATAGGTTTATATAGGTTGACTTTTATAGTTGTACCTCACTTGCTTGAAGATGTAAAACGAGACCGGTCGCAGAGTAGAAAAAGTTCGTGGTTTTGCACCAACAAAGCTTTAGAAATGAAAACTTTCATATTTGTAAAATCAGGATATATAATTAAAAATAAAATCATATATCTCCTGACTTTTGATACAAAGATGATTTCTCAGTAGACAACCAACTTTTGACAAACGTTCTCATATTTTACGGCCATTGCTTTTTGAGTAAATGGAAACGAATAAAAATAAAGGGTCCGACAATGATCGCACTTGACTTTCTCGCAATTTTTACGCCAGCGGTATCGAAAATCTTGAATTTTTTTTACGTGAATTATTTTTTTGGGCCAGAATTTTAACTTTTTCTAAAAAACATTTTGCCATACACTAGACCAGTGATGGGCCAAGTCCGGCCCGCCGGGTTTGTCAGTCCGGCCCACGACGTAGTTTTGAGTGACTCCTACAATACATATAGGACAAAAGTCAGGAAAGACTTGACCCATTATCCGAGAATGAAAACTATTCCTGTTAGTGAAGACAAACTTAAGAGCGATGAGAAAATCAGAAAATCATTAAATGTTTTCTTGAAGAGTTTGAGCGAAGATTCAAAGACTTTGAAGATATCGAACAGGACATGGACATGTTTAGCATGTCATTTAATGTAGACTGTGAATGTGTCAAACTTATGGAACTTATTGAATTACAGTGAAGCTCTGACTTAAAGGAACTATTTCTCAAAGTTTCCAAATTAGAGTTGTACAAGGCCCTATCAAAATCGAGTTTTCCACACCAGCAGCTCACGCACAGAAGATGATTGCGTCGTTTGCATCTTCTTACATCGTCAAGTGAATAGACGATAATTTTAAGCACCTGCTCACCGAATTTCAAACATATCCGTCAAACGGTGAAGTGTCTTTCGACGCACAAAGTTCTATTTTCCATGTCACGACCTTAATTTTCAAGTAATTAAAAAAACTATTGAAAAGAACTTTGAAGCATCTATCCAAGACCACTTTCACTAATTTTCAAGGAAATCCCTTGATTAGTGCTTTGTAAAATCAACCTAACCAATCAAAAACGTGATATCCATTTTTGGAAAAATTTTATACGATAATGCCAATATTGGCCATAATTATTACGTTGGATAAATTCCATTCGGTAAAAAACAGTTATTGGCCCACCTCCAAATGGTTGCCAATGACCCAAAAGCATCAAGTCAAAAACACTTCTGCAATTTTCCAAGGTTCCGACTTGATATACGGACGGATGTTTTTTAAAAACCACTTTTTTGGACTCGGGGGACCTCCAGGATCATGGGAAACATAAAATCTCAAAATCAAAATTCTGCACAATGACCTAACTTTCTCAACCCATGTATTACATACGGGCGAGAAAGCAAAAAATCACACT
Organism: Mesopsocus fuscifrons; assembly: GCA_950004255.1. Taxonomy (NCBI): domain Eukaryota; kingdom Metazoa; phylum Arthropoda; class Insecta; order Psocodea; family Mesopsocidae; genus Mesopsocus; species Mesopsocus fuscifrons. The sequence continues at coordinate 2,913,043 of OX465378.1, forward strand.
TCACTAACCTTTCCTCATATAGAGAAGGTCGCTAGACAGGCTGTTGTAAAAACAAACCTTTCAAATGAAACCTCTCTTGTTTTCCGGTCTTTTTGTCCGTCTCTTTGAGTGAATGACAATTGAAAAAAAATAATCTATCTCTCAAACAGAGAAACTCGCAACTCCGTGAAAACTTGACGTGATTTTATTTCCGGTCCGGTAAATGTAGACTCAAATCAAAGCGAACAAAGAACTATGGACTGACTCCCGTTAAAAATGAGATGATGACTGTCAGTGCATGGAAAATTGCCTGTGCAAGGTAACATTGCTTGCTAGAAAAAAAAGGTTACGAGGGGGGACAACAGCAACTAGACCATTTCCAGAATTCTCCATCGTGCTCAGTTGTCAGCACTACAAAAAACCAGCCCCCCACCTATCGTGTTAGTACTACCCTGTACTAACTCAGGTTACGGCAGAAGTTCTACTAACGAACATGGATTGTAGAAAATTCGAGTTCACTTCTTAGGGTGCGTCCCACCAATCTCCGTTAAGTTAAAAGCTCCGATTTTCTCGGAAATGTAACATGGTAAAAACGGTAGAAAATCTCCAGTTTTCTCTTAACTGGGCAAGGTGGGACGCACCCTAAATCATATTGTTCTACGGCGGCCTCTGCCATATCAATTAATATAAAAAAAATCCCTTTCGGCAGCCCCGAAAGGCGTAGGTTGATTTCAAAGATTACTTCCATCCACTAAAAGCAGTCTAAAATCATTTAGAAAGACGGAGATTGAAGGTTTTCATTTGATCTCGATGCTTCCCTCCAATAACAACGGAGGAATTGAGTTTTGAAATCTCACCAGCCCCCCCCCCCCCCCCCTCCACTCCCCCGATGGAACATAAAAGTGATTTTACAAAAAACTTCTTCAGACAAAAGTTGTAGATATAATTAATAGAAACTCAAAGCAAAAAGAATAAACTCAATATCTCACCAAATAAGTGAGTAATGACGTTTTGAAAATTCAACCCCCTACCCCTTGCCTAAACGGTGCGTTGGACGATAAACTTTTTCAGACCAAAGTTGTAGGTAATATTGAGGTAAATGCATTACAAAACGAAAAAACTCGATTACACCCCTAGAACACAAGTTATGAATTTTTTTGTGTGCAAAACCCTGTTTTTCCACCCTTATTCACCCATTAGGGGTGGGATCAAAAAACGTTACTGAGAAAAGTTGTAGGTAGTACTGTTAGACGCGCCTCAGAGAAAACCACGTTTCATTAGTGGCAATATTAAGGGAGTTATGGCCGAAAACCCAGATTTTGAAAAAGTCCCCCCATTTCCCCCCCCCCCCCCCCACCTTCGTCCGATTTCCCCCATTAACGAACTCGACCGAGAATTTAGTCCCTTATATTTTATTAAATAGTCAAAACCCAATTATTTTTCAAAAATACGGCTCCTAGCGTGTTCACAAGGAAGTGAAAATGATATATATATATATATATATATATAAATTTTTGAACTGACGGTGTTTTTGGGATCCAGGGGTCCTAAAAAGAAGAACCGTGAAGAAATTTTTCAAAAGTGAGACTATACTGGTACGACTACAATAGGTAGATTTTTCTTCGAAATCTACCTAAAATTGAAAATAATATCATGCCTCTCCAGCCATCATGATACAACAGTTCATAGCTGTATCCACGGGGGGGTTAAAACCCTCCGTTAAATCCCGCCTCAACCCTAAACCCCCCTCCCATGACTGCTTTCTGGATACGAGCCTGCTACAGTTGCTCCTACAAAGAGGGTAGGTAGGAACAGTGACAAAGGCAAAGGTCCAATATGAAACCCTGTAAATTGAGTTAATTAACAGAAAATTGAAAATAATATCCTATAGCCTTCGTGATCCCATACAGGTTGACATAAAAGAAGCACGCTACGCAATAGATAATTGGTAAAGGCTGAGTTTTCAATTCAATTAGTCGTATTTTCAGGTTATTGCATTCTCTGTGCATTTTACTTGGCATGCTGAACATTGAACGCCGATCGGAGAAACTTTGGTAGGATCGGGTTCGAACCTGGATAGAACCTGGCTCAAGAGTAAACTAACTGGACCACATGGTTGAAGTTGCTCATGTAGGGGGTAGCTAGTATAGTGGAAGGGTGGGGGAAACAAGTTCTGCAACTAGACCATTTCAAGAACTATCCATCGTGCTCAGATGGCAGCAGAAAAAAGTACCCACCGTGTTAGTTCTGAGCTGCTCAGTTAGCCGTAAAAAAGTTCCCAGGTCGTACCTATATGTTTCGAAAAGACAGCAAAAACATGGAATAATAAATATTGTAATAAAGGTTCAGCGCATTGGGAGAGACGAGTTTCTATTTTGAAAATAAATTGTCTCATTTTCAGTGAAGAGCTTATTCGATTCGATGGTTTGATTAGTCTCAGTTGCACAAAACCAGAACAGCGTGTAGCGTGTATCTCTCCTTCTCACACAAACAACTCTGTATAGTCAGTTACCGGTTTTGCACCAACAAAGCTTTAGAAATGAACGCTTCCATATTTGTAAAATCTAGACATCTAATTAAAATTAAAATCATATACCTTCTGACTTTTGATACAAAGAAGCTTGGTGCTCAGTGGACTATAACGACAACCAACCTTTAACTAACGCTCTCATATTTTACGGGCATTGCTTTTTGAGTAAATGGAAACTAATGAAATAAAATTACACTTCCCTAACCTTTCCTCGTACAGAGAACCTCGGTAGACAGGCTGTTGTACAAACAAACTTTTCAAATGAAACCTCTCTTGTTTTTTCGGTCTCTGCTCTTCGGGTAAACGACAATTGAAAATAATCTATCTCTCAAACAGAGAAACTCGCTACTCCGTGAAAACTCAACGCGATTTTATTTTCTGCTCCCTGTATTTCGGGACCGGTAAATGTAGAATCAAATCAAAGCGAATAAAGAACTGTGGACTAATGAGATATTGACTGGCAGTGCATGGTAGATTGCCCCTGCAAGGTAATATTGCTTCCTGGCGCAGGAAAAAAAGAAAACATTTATATTTTACAAGCGAGGACAAAAATTAGCCATCGCCCATAGTGCTCAGCCCCTCCCTCACCCATCATGTTGGAGACCTACAGTTTTATAGGAGGGTTCGGAAACACCACAAATTGTTAGAGGAGAATGCCGATCCGAAAATTCTCGATAGGGTCAGGATAGAACCGAAGTAACCCGGCTCTCATTTTTTTGTAAACTCTGAAGACCTTTATACCAATCGACTACAGAGTCCTTTATTTACATTTGAAAAGTCCTGATTCTAAAGCGACCTTTCTTTACAACGAGAAAATTTCCTTTGTCCATGTCGTTGTAAGGGGACTTACTGTTGAGGGGTAGAGAGGTAGAGACCTGAATGCGTCAGTTTAGTCCGGTTGGGTCCTCGAGTTTTCAATGGGATAATGGCATTAACAGAACTACTTAGCTGCGAACGGTTAATTAACAGAAAATCCCATGGATGTTAAAGGAGTTAAATGGAGTTAAATGAATGGAGAGCAAAAAGTGCACTTTGCCATTTGTATGAAAGGCCATCAGCATCGACATAAAACGAGCTGCTGTTTCAATAAAAAATAGAAAAAGGGTCGAGTTCTTTTCAGAGTTACGGGTAACGCTAGAGATGGGGAATTGAATTTACCAGGCGCCTGCCTGAAACAGGTTCTGCCTGCACGGGATAAAACTGAAATCACTACAAAAAACCAGCACCAAAAATTTTCTACACAGACACTTTTTTACCATTTTAGGTAGATTTTGAAGAAAAATCTACCTATTGTAGTCGTACCAGTAGTCTCAGTAGAGGAAACATGGCGGCGATTGAGAATCATTGATTCATTGTAAAGATTAATTAGTTAGATGAGGCAGACAGGACAATGTTTAAGCTTAAGTTGTAATACTACACTGAAAAGGAGCTTATAGCTAAAGAAGATAAAGTACAAGAATACCGGGAGAAGATTATTAAGAGCGGATGAGAATCGACTTAGGGTCGATGGAAGAGAGATGCACATTATACCCAATCAAGATGAGAATGAGAACGTCTCTAGGGGGTGAACCTCAGATGGAGGGAGTTACCTGCGGAAACGAAGCCTCGTCTGGCCGGAAAACTCTGATTGGAAGTCTGGATTGAAAATTAAAGCCTTCAAAGTGGGATGGGAATAGGGGAGGATTCAAGGGAAAATGTCGGAGTTGAGAAGGAAAAATTCGAAACAAAAAAAAATCCTTTCGGCGGCCCCGACAGGCGTAGGTTGATTTCGAAGATTACTTCCATGCATTAACTAAAAGCAGTCTAAAATCATTTAGAAAGCCGGAGATTGAAGGTTTTCATTTGATCTCGATGCATTCCCTCCGATAACAACGGAGGAATTGAGTTTTGAAATCTCACCAGCCCCCCCCCCCCCCCCTCCACTCCCCCGACAGAACATAAAAGTGATTTTACAAAATACTTTTTCAGACAAAAGTTGTAGATATTATTAATAGAAACTCATAACATAAAAAATAAACTCAATATCTCACCAAATAAGTGAGTTATGACGTTTTGAAAATTCAACCGCCCACCCCCTGCCTCAACGGTGCGTCGTACGGAAAACATTTTCAGACAAAAGTTGCAGGTAATATTAAGGCAAATTCATTACAAAAAGAAAGAACTCCAGAACACCCCTAGGACACAAGTTATGAATTTTTTTGTTCACCAACCCCTGTTTTTCCACCCTCATTTAACCATAAAGGGTGGGATCAAAAAACAAAGAAAAGTGGTAGGTAGTACAGTTAGATGAGCCACAGAAGAAACAAACTTTCATTAATTGGAGATTAAGGGAGTTATTGCCAAGAAACCAGTTTTCAAAAAAAGTCCCCCCGCATTTTGCCCTCCTTCGTTAGATTTCCCCCTTCAACGAACTCATCCGAGATTTTAGTCCCTTAGATTTTATTAATTAGCCAAAACCAATTTTTTTTTTGCAAAAAATACGGCTCCTGGCGTGTTCACAAGAAAGTGAAATATACATATAAACTTTTGAGCTGATGGTGGTTTTGGGATCCAGGGGTCATGAAACGAAGAACTGTGAAGAAATTTTTCAAAAGTGAGACTACTGGTACGACTACAATAAGTAGTTAGAATTTTCTTCGAAATCTACCTAAGAACTGTCTGTGAGGATGTTTGGGGCCAGAAAAAAAGGTAGAGAAAAGATGGCGGCGATTGGGATTCAGATTTATTGATTCATTGTAAAGATTAATTAGTTTTTTGTAATTTCTGGTGGTTCTTTTTGGATTAAATATTGGATTTAAAACAGTACATGTAGGTACATATTATGTTGTGGTAATGGGACTATTGTTACTTTCCTTGACAAATAAAAAATCGGCCAAGGTATAGAAACGGTATAAGACGTTTCATCGAAATCCAGGGAAGATAATTTGATGCAGGACTTTTCGGTGTGGGGTTGGTTTTTTTTTTTTTTAAAGCTTATAGGATGATATTTATTTGTTGTGGAAAAATGAGAGGTATACCATTAATACAACATACTATGATGTTACGGACACGATCTATTTTTAGAAGTAACCCAACGAGTAGTAGTCACTCTATAAGTTAAACAATTAAAATAAACGTTTAAACTTAATTAAAATTCATTACATAAAACATTTCACCACAGTTATCGTTTTATTATTTATTTATATTTGTTTAAGTAAAGTACCTGTACATTGCTAGAAGATGATGGTTGTAATATTTATATCATAACCCCATCTCCGCTACCCAATTTTTTATATTAAATATAGCATTTGAACAATAGTGTAGAGGCTGCAACCCTAGAATGGGGTGTATTAACAGGTTCCTCTAAATAGGTCCGTGTGGCCGCTGGGAATGTTCAATGAGGGGCTACCCTCAGTCCTGCTCTCTGCATTGAAACGTTACGCTATGAAACGGCAGGGGCTGTTTCACATCTGATTACACAATTTGCAGAGAAGTCTGACCGGCGGTCCTACATGTATACTCATGCATGGACGTAATCTGGGGGGGGGGGGGGCAAGGGGGGGGGGGGGCAAGGGGACGCTGCCCCCCCTAAAATCTGTCTCCTCGAATGAAGTGTGATTTTTTTTTTTTTTTTTTACGTGAATAATTGTCAGAATTTTAACTTTTTCTAAAAAGTATTTTGCCTCACAATGGACGATACTTTTAGGCATAACTTTCTCAGCCCATGTATTACATACGGGCGAGAAAGTAAAAACTTTGTAATCAATTTATTGGCAAAAACTCCAAGAGAATGACTTGTTTTAAAAAATTTACTTCTTTTTAAAAGAGGGGGTAAGGTATTGACGTTCATAAATATTGTACATTTTTATGTAGGTTGACGTTGACGTTGACGTTCTTTAATACCCCTTCCCCTACCGACTATTGGCTTGCTTGAACCTTGCGCCTGTGTATACTTACCTTTATTATTAAAATTTTCACCTATACCAATAACGTTAAAGAAAGGGAGGAAAGCAGCATACGGGAAGAGGAAGAGCAGTTGTGCCTTACAGTAGATCAACACATTTTCAGCTATCACTCCACTATTTTGAGTATTTTGGTCCTAATTTTCTAAACAATTTTCCAAGTGATTTGCTTAAAAAATTTACTTAAAAAATCTGACCAACCAAAAACTTTTTTCAAAGCTGATAGAAGAAGGAGAAACCATAGGTACTTACACTAAAGAAAACTATAATAAAATGAACAGTATGTTCTGGAACTATTTTATAGAAGAATGTAGATAGGTACATGTAAGTAATTTAAGGCTATGTGTCAATCGAGAGATTGCCGAAAATCGTGTTCTATACGTACCTACATTGTACAAACTGTAAATATAGGAAAAAGGAGAAAATAATAATAATGATTTTATTATTATCACTGTTGGGACAGTTGTGAGAGAAGGAGTGGGGAGGAGGGGAAGGGAAAAGGACGACTATTACTGTACAGGTAGAGGGAGCAGGAAGGAGGATATGGGACTCGATAATGGGGAAAGAACAGGCCAGACAGGTGGGGGGTGGGTCGCGGGCTGTTAAGGCTGCGTCCCACCATGCCAATTAACACTTCAGCCTCGGTTAAATTTGGGTTTTTAACATGAGCTATTTGGAATTTAACTGGGGTTTAACGGTTAACCGAATATGGTTGGACGCACCCTGAATGGCTATATGGGTTAGGCTGAATTTCACCACCTCACTATAGTGCCTCCTAACGATCGAATTGTAATCTTATCGTTAAAGTAGCCGCAAAACTTATCCTATCGTTAAACGTTCACTATAAACACAAAAAATGGCGTTCACAATCTCTCATTTTCACTTTCTTGTGAACACATTAGGAGCCGTATTTTTGAAAAATAAATGGTTTTACTATTTAATAAAATATAAGGGACTACAATCTCGGTCGAGTTCGTTAAGAGGACGCTATACCTGACGATGCATTTTTTGCCGCCCATAAGATTAACATTGCGAGCGGCGATTCATTTTCAAGGTTTACCCTTGGTTGGAAAGACACAACATTTTGCCTGTACCTAGCCCTAACAATGTTCTAGGGAGTTTTCGAAGCAGATTTCCCAATTTCTCACTGGTTTCTTTTATTGCAACTGTTTTGCAAATGCTAGCATCGCATACCTCAAGAAAAGTGCTGTATCTCGAAAACCAGTTCAAAAATGGGAAATCTGCTTCGAACACTCCCTAGAACTAGGGCTAGGTACAGGCAAAATTTTGTGTCTTTCCAACCAAGGGTAAACCCTGAAAATGAATCGCCGCTCGCAATGTTAATCTTATGGGCGAAAAAAAAATGCATCGTCAGGTATAGCGGACCCTTAACGGGCAAAATGGGGGGACTTTTTCGTAATCTGGATTTTTGGCTATAACTCCCTCAATATTGCAACTAATGAAGGTTGGTTTTCTCTGAGGGTCGTCTAACAGTACTACCTATGTACCTACGACTTTTCTTAGTGATGTTTTTTGATCCCACCCTTAATGGTTGGACAAGGGTTGAAAAGCAGGGGTTGGCGAACAAAAAAATTCATAACTTGTGTCCTAGGAGTGTTATCAGTTTTTTCGTTTTGCAATGAATTAGCCTCAATATTAACCTACAACTTTTGTCTGAAAAAGTTTTTTGTCCGACGCATGGTTTAGGCAGGGGGTGGGGGGTTGAATTTTCAAAACGTCATAACTCACTTACTTGGTGAGGTATTGAGTTTATTCTTTTTTCTGTGAGTTTCTATTAATAATATCTACAACTTTTGTCTCAAAAAGTTTTTTTTAAAATCACTTTCATTTTCTGTCGGGGGGGGGGGGGGGGGGTGAAATTTCAAAACTCAATTCCTCCGTTGTTATTTGTGGGAATGCATCGGGATTAACTGAAAATCTTCTTAACCGTCATTCTAAATGATTTGAGACGTCTTTTAATGGAAATGAAGTAAACTCCGAAATCTACCTATGCCTTTTGGGGCTGCCGAAAGGAATTTTGTTGTTGTTTATGGATTCTTGTTTATTCATCTCTATACTTGATGATAACTTGGGATGTGATTGGTGTTTTGTCGTGGCCCGAGAATTCCGTTGCCTAGGCAACCGTCAACATTGTTTAGGTGTATGTTTCAACAATCTCCAGTTAAAAATGGAAAATAAACGTGAAAATCGGAGAAAGAAGTTAAATTGTTGATTAAACTACAATCCCTGCCTGTTTCATTCCAAATAAGTCGAAGGTATGAAAGTTATCGTTTTCGCTAACGCACGGATGAAATCCAGCCTAAGATGGGTATTGCCAATTCAGAGCTTAGCGAGCAGCACCAGGATCGAGAGACTTTATTGATCTACCTTGAAACCATCTCTATAGAGCGAACTCTTTTTATAGCGAGCCAATATATACTACATTAAGTATTAAGAGGACGCTATACATGACGATGCATTTTTTGCCGCCCATAAGATTAACATTGCGAGCGGCGATTCATTTTCAAGGTTTACCCTTGGTTGGAAAGACACAAAATTTTGCCTGTACCTAGCCCTAACAATGTTCTAGGTCGTGTTCGAAGCAGATTTCCCAATTTCTCACTGGTTTCTTTTATTGCAACTGTCTTGCAAATGCTAGCATCGCATACCTCAAGAAAAGTGCTGTATCTCGAAAACCAGTTAAAAAATGGGAAATCTGCTTCGAACACGACCTAGAACATTGTTAGGGCTAGGTAACAGGCAAAATTTTGTGTCTTTCCAACCAAGGGTAAACCTTGAAAATGTTCATCTTATGGGCGGCAAAAAATACATCGTCAGGTATAGCGGACCCTCAAGGGGCTGGAATGGAAAAACTATATACCCACTGGCGATACGTCTGGGTGTGACATCTCGCCAGAAAGGTCGTCCAGAACACATGACATTACAGAGATTGGGCAAAAAAGGTTGGGAATTACCGATCTAGACTTTAAACCAGTCCAGCCAGTCCAGTCCAAGTTAAACCAAAGCCAGAGTTTTATACAGCGTAGGGTGGGATAGGGAACACAGTGCAGAAGGGCACATGCACCATACTCTCCATCCTACTTCAATTACTTCATGCTATCAAAAACCGCGGCGAGCCGCGGCGCGGCTAGGTGGTCGGGGTCTTAACACCTGCCTACACCTAACAACAAACAAAAACGAGTGTCTCTTATAATAAATACTGTACAAGGTGCAAGGACGGCAATCGAAAGTTGCGTTCAATTATTATTACAATAAACAAAATCAAAGAAGACCCACCAATTTTAAAATTACTAAGCAACAACCTCTTCTTCTTACAATTTTACTAGAAGTTTCTAGTTGAATCATTCCCCTCTTTAAAATAACACATAACCCCCGTCTTGTAACGTTAAGGCCTGAATTTAAACTTAGAAAAGACGAAAGTCCTTCAAAATCGTTACGGAAAGCCAGTTCATTTTATACGAACTGTGGCTTTTCCTACTTTCCCACAACCAAATGGTGTTACTTTTGTTGCCACTATACAAGATTATAAGTTATAAGAGCTGGTTACACATTATAACTTCACGTGACATTGAAATTTTCAGTTTAGAACAATTCTTTCTTCCCCATTTGCAACAAACTAGAGGCCTCTAACGTTATTGGTTGCGTAGCAATAATTTTTTGGAGTAGGTAATCCCTGCAATTTCAATTTTTTCACCAGTCTATTTCAAGCCTACAGTTCCCTTTTAACCATTTCCTAGTTAGGTAGTTATGGGTTAACTACCTATATAGTTAGTTACCTACCTATCTAGTTAGGTAGTTATGGGTTACCTACCTATCTAGTTAGGTAGTTATGGGTTACCTACCTATATAGTTAGTTACCTACCTATCTAGTTAGTTACCTACGTATCAAGTTAGTTACCTACCTATCTAGTTATGTTAGGGTGCGTCCCACCATACTCGGTTAACGGTAAATCTCCAGTTAAATTTCAATTATTGCACGGTAAAAACCGAATTTAACCGGAGATTAACCGTTAACCGAGTATGGTGGGACGCGCCCTAAGTTACCTATCTAGTTAGGTAATTAGTTACAGTTTTCACTATTATAGATATCGTCAGACGAATATTCGACGAGAAAGTCAACTTTGACCCTGGTTCTCGGTTTATTCTTAGTAGAGTAGTTCCCATACGTAAGATAAATATTAACCCCCGTTTAGTAACACGACACTTCTTATCCAGATGGGCTACTTCAAAATGGCGGCTTGATATGTGAACGAAAGTGTTTGTTCATTTTCAAGGTTTACATTTGAAAATTTCTGGCTTTAATGTGCTGTTAGAAACAATAGGTACTTAGTTTAAACAATTAAAAATGACAACAGAACGAAAGTTTACTGCAGCAGTTAGTGTGATTCGAAATTTACCAAAGAATGGTGAGTAGAAAATTATAACTATTTGTTACTGTGTCACTCTGTCCAATTGAATTAGATAACTATAGCTAATTATTATCCAATGGCGTAAGTTAGACGTAGTATTGTTTGTAAATAGCTCTCTTTGCTTTTGTTTTTATCGACAAAAAAAACTTAAGATCCGCGCAATCTCAATCCAACCTAGTAATATCGACATGAAAAAAATGTAGGTAGGTATGACACAACCATCCAACTCCACAAATTTGCTGTTAAGAACAGGCATAGGTAGGTGATGGTCTAACCTTAATCTACGGTCAAATAAACGACCATATTATTATCTCGAATTCCATCAATAGTTAAAAACTTTACCATAGTGCCCAATTCTACACACTTGATATTGAAATTTAAATAATTGCACAACATTTTCCTGGTCTGACGACTAGAAAATTTTTCCAAATAGCCTCTCACCATTGGCTGGCGTAAATAGCTATCGGTAGAATAATAATTTTATATTGGTAATTGTTTTCAAATTTTTTTCGATTTCAAGAAATCATTACCTACGGGTGCGTCTCACCATACTTGGTTAACGTTAAACTCCAGTTAAATTCCAACTATTGCACGGTAGAAACCGAGTTTAACTGTCAGGTAGCCGAGCATAGTGGGACGCACCCTCAAATTTGAGCGTATGCATTGGCCCTAAAGATGCCCGAATCCCCTGCATTATCTTGATTATGCTTGCATACAACAGTTACTTAAATAATCACAAAAATGCAGGCGTTAGTTCAAAAAGTTTTGAACCTGGACCCTCGGTAGTGGAATTCCAGTTTCCAGTCCTTTTTAGCCATTTTGTCACATTAATATGAATAATGTTATTATGTGACAAATGAAACTGTGACTGAATTATAAATGAACTAAACGAAATGAATATTGAACTAAATTTAAATGAATGGTTTAGATTTGTATAAATATGTATGTTTAGGTTGTTGCAAGTGTCAAACCATCCAAGAAGGAAGCTTTACATAAGCTAAACATATGCTTAATATATTTATTTATTGTTTAATCTAGTTGCTAAACTTCGCCCTAGACATTTTTAATTGAAGTACCAAGTAAAGCGGTGGGGGCATGCCCAGCAACTAACCCATTTCTAGGATTATCCACCGTACACGACTGGGACCTACAGTTTTAGGTACCTACATATAACCTTTCCCAGTGGCCAAAAAAGTCAAGAAAAAAGGACTACTCTTTACCGACAAAAAATTTAGGTAAGATGGAATTCCCACGCGGGAGCTCAGCAAGGTTTTATGTTCACACTCGGCTTCCCCGGACAACTGAAACTCAGACAACCGTCGAAGTTAAGCAGTGTTTCCTAGTATGCCTCAGTCAGAAACTGACATTGTACACATTAAAAAAAAATTAAAGACAAAAATAACCTTTCAGGAGCTTTCCAGCCTTCGACTGATCTTCAGCTCAAATTCTACTCTTACTTCAAACAAGCGACTGAAGGCCCCAACGTCAAGCCCAAACCTTCCTTCTGGGACATTCCTGGCCAGGCAAAATGGTATTCTTGGAAGAAACTTGGAAATATGCCAAAGGAAGATGCGATGAACGCTTATATAGACGAACTCAAATCAGTAAGTGACAAGAGGACGCACAATCTGGTCTCGACTTATCGGGAATTTTTTCATGTGAACCTTATTTGGACCTGGCACCTGGCCTCGGCTGGGGGGAAACTCGTCTGTCGGGCGTGACTGTGACGAGGGATCACAAAAGGTAGGAGGATCACGCTGAGCCCTGGCCACGTCTGGGGCTGTTGCGCTGAGGGAAAGAGGAGCGCGGGTGGGGGGGTTTCGAAAAGCGCCCGGCGAGGGTGTTCGCAGCGTTAAGTCTCAGTTGTGTTTCTGCTCTCGACACGATGGGTAAGTTTTCATTCCCCCCTAACCAGTGCTCTCCCCCGACGGAATAACATCTGACTCTTTTACATGCTGCCTACTAACATGAAATTGGAGCAGGGATGTTTGTTAATGTTGTCCGAAACCAAAACAATTAACTTTTTCTCATATTATCATAGAAATTTACCCGCCTTATTGAACTTAAAACATACAAGTTCCTTACTCAATTCTTTAAGAATTTAAAGTAAACAAAAATAATTTATTAAAATGACTTTTTGTTACTTCACAGTACTTGAATTACAAAGCATCAATAAAACAACTTATCCAAAATGTGGAGTCTGTTGATTATTTCAAACATTGTGAAATAATCAAAAATCACTTCAACAAAGTTTTGTTTACATTATTCTTTTTTTTTCATTTAGTTAAAGCATCAACAATCTTACGATTACACAGTGCGAAGGTACGAATGACGAATGGAAAATAGAGTAAGCCTGGAGGTTAGGTAGACAAGAAATGTTCTTGTTCGCGCCAAGCAAGTCATGCTGTTGTTCTTGCAGTAAAAATCCTTTCTTGTTCTTGTTGTAGAAATCATTTCTTGTTCTTGTTCTTGCTGCAAGACTTGCAATTTCTTGCATACACATTTAACTTTCCGCGATTATGTCGTAATTTGTTGCCTACCTAACAGCCATTTGCGTGTGCATGATTTAAGAGGGAACTCGTAACTTTGTGGTATTTTCTGCAATCCATGTTTAGTTAAACGTTAGTGGACCCAGCACCGCCTCAACCAGAGTTAGTATTAGGAAATACCACCGAAAAACTGTCAAAAATAACTTAGTCCTTACAAAATATGGACTACCATCACTTATGAAATGAAGGTTTGGAAAAACCCCACCTGGGTTTATACATGACTCTTATGAGAACTTTTGCAAGAAATCTTGTTCTTGCAACGAAAACTAAGTCGTGTTACTTTCTCGCCCGTATGTAATACATGGGCTGAGAAAGTTATGTCTTCGTGCAAAATTTCGATTTTGAGATTTTGGGTTTCCCATGATCCTGGAGGTCCCCCGAGTCCAAAAAAGTGGTTTTTAAAAAATGTCCGTCCGACGTACGTACGTCAGTCTGTCGCGCAACTGGACGTCACACCGTTCGTCCGATTTTGCTCAAATTCGGTATGTACCTAGGTACCTAATGTAAATATCTGGACATGTTTTTTGATAAATTTTGATAACTCAAAAATTGCGCCTGCTATGGTCAAAAAAAGGCAAAAAATCGTGTTTTTTGACAGTTAAGAAGGGCTGGAAGCTACGTATGTCAAGTTGGAACCTTGAAAATTTGCGAAAGTGTTTTTGATAAGATGCTTTAAGGTCTTTTACAATCATTTGGAGGTGGGCCAATAACTTGGCCCAGTTTTGGCCCAAACGCGTCACTCCGGTAGCACTTTTCGATCGATTTCAATAAAAATTGGTAGGGAGGTGTACTTTAACCTAGTTTGATGTTTTACCGAACGAAATTTATCCAACATAATAATTATGGCCAATATTGGCATTATCGTAGGAAAATTTTCCAAAAATGGAAATCGCGTTTTTGATTGGTTCAGACGGATTTGCAACAACCCTAATCGACAGATTTCCTTGAAAATTGGTGAAAGTGGTCTCAGATAGATGCTTCAAGGTAATTTTCAATAGATTTTCAATTACTTGAAAATTAAGGCCGTGACATGGAAAATAGAAAACACGTACTTTGCGCGTCGAACGACACTTCACCATTTGACGGATATGTTTGAAATCCGGTGAGTAGGTGCCTAAAATTATTGTCCAGTGTATGGCAAAATATTTTTTAGAAAAAGTTAAAATTTTGGTCCAAAAAAAAATAAATTACGTAAAAAAAATAATTAAATTTTCGATAAAAATTTCGAGAAAGTCAAGTGCGACCATTGTCGTACCCTTTATTTTTTATTGTATTGTATTTTATGTCATATCATAATATGTTCTTGCTCTTGTGCAATAACAAGAGTAAGACAAGAAATTTTCGTGGATCATTACAGTGACAGATTGTAAAGTTTTAACAAGGAAAGTTTTAACAAGGTCATTAACCCTATCAGTCAACATTGTGAGGCACTGGTCATTACGGGCAAATGATTGCTGCAGCTCTGGGTGGATGTTAGCAAGATTGGGGGGGGGGGGGGGGAGCCTCTGGGTCGTCGGATCCCAACACTTCATCGTCTTCTGGTATAGAGACAGGTTCAGGTCCAGTAGGTGTGACCGAAGACAATGGCTCGGAGCTTTCAGCTAGTGATTCCGGAGTTGAAGGAGTGGGCGGTGTGACCACGGTCCGTGGGCGCTTTCCTCCTTTTGCTGGAGATGACTTTCGGGGGAGTAAAAGCTGGTAGTAATGCTGCCACTACAGTTGTGAGGACATCCACTAAGGAGTCCACTTTTGCAGCCATTTGGCTCAGGGCGGCGGTGGTGACGGCACAGGAACATTGCCCAAGGTTTTGGCTGGGCACGGGAGGCACTTCTGGGAGAACAGGGGCGTAGTTAGGAGATGTTTGGGGGGGGGACTTGCAGAATTTTCCTTGCTTCAGGTACCGAGATATTCTGTTTCTTGGACACAGTATAGAAGTATGAGCTTCCTTCTGATAGACAGCTGCTTCTTTTATGTTTTATTATTGCAATAAGGAGGCTATTTTCTATGACAAAATATGAAAAAACGCTTTGTTCTGGTTCAGGCACATAAATAAACAATATGTCTCCCTATGTCCTCGAGACAATTTGTTGCTTATCATCAGTTACTGAATGCCCATGCAGGTTTTTGACTCCACTTTTCGGCATTTTCCCTATGGAACTTATACTTTACTCGGCTTTGTGGACTACCCAGCCATAGCAACATAGCATATAGCATAGCAGCATAGTGCATACTACACTAGCTACACTTAAGGAGAAGTAAACAGTGCCATCAGCTACACTATGCTGCATAGCAGCATAGTGTAGCTGATGGACTTCGACTGATAGTGACCAGAGGTCACGAAATGTGATACACCCTGTATCCCACGTTTAATTTGATTAATCTTTAACTACCTACAGGTACCTATAATGTCAAATAGGGAAAAATTGTTATTTCAGGAAATCCAAGGATGTTTTTTAGTGCGATGACTGACTGGGTGGGTCCCACCATATACTCGGTTAACGTTTATCTCCAGTTAAATTCCAATAATGGCACGGTGAAAAACGGAATTTAAGTGAGGTTTAGCTGTTATCCAAGTAGGTATGGTGGGACGCAGCCTTAGTTGTTATCGTACTGTTCGTACGTATCATATCGCAGGGTTTTAGGTTGGTAGGGGGTTAAAAGTTATTAGTTAACTGAGTTATACCGTTGCAGCTGATAGGTTTTTTAAAAATACCCTTGTTATTAGTTCTTGAAATGTGCTTAGAATCCGTCGTACCAACTGCATAGCTACAAATGAACATTTAGCATCGTCACGACGTAAGCCTGACAAGGACACAGCTAGCCCACTGTCTCAGCTATGAAACCTACCCAAACAGGAACCCAAAATTTTCAAACCAATACCTACGAAGGGGGAAGACTTTTGGAACAAATTTAGGTTTCTACATCACCGGTTTGAAGTTCCTACTTACGGCAACAGATTCTCCAAGTTCAGTGTTGAGGTAGCGAGGTACAGAGTTGTAGGTAATCACTAATTTAACTTTGTGTGTTCCAGATAGTCGAGACGATGTCATATAATGCTAATGTCGAGTCATTTTTGGGCAGTCTTGGGTCATTTTATGACTCGGTTCCTGCCGAGGACGTTGATTTAGTTCTAGGGCCAGTCATAGAAAAAGTCAAGTCAAAGTCACTAAGTAAGTTCTACCTCTTTCTGGTGGTGGTTATCTTTAGAGGAACACCGGTGTCAAACCATTTCTAATCGCTATTCACCTCAGATATGTTCAGCATGTCATGTGGTGGTTCGGAATCAACATAAAACTGTAGGTACCTATCGTGTAGGGTGGGGAGCTGGTATTTGGTAGTGAGCCAGCTGAGCACGATGGATAATTCTTTGAATGGTCTGGTTGCTGGGCTTGTCCCCCCACCCCTCTGCTACTACATTCACGAAATAGAACATCCGACATTGAGTTGGCTCTCAAGGCCAAACTCAAACAACTTTGCCCATGGGAACGTATAGAGAAATGTTTCTTAACATCAGGAAACATTTTGAAGACTGCCCCGAAACTGAATATTTGTTTATTTATTATTATTTTGCCCACACCTGTTGGTGCTTACAGCTCAAAGCTGTAAGCACCAGCCCTTGGTGCGAAGGAACAGATGTAAATTTGGTCGAAGCCAAATGAACATTTGGTGTGACATCCATGGTACCAAAAAAAATTGCTACTACATTTTCCAGCCGCGCAAAATTTCTACCGAGAAATGAACATGCCTGAGGAAAACACTGTTTATTTGACGGACTTTCTTCTATTACAGCCTCCCGGGATCCTTCTCCAACCCGAAACATGCCTCCACCTGAAGAGTACGCTGACTCAGTGGAGGTAAGTTTATTTGTATCTATACAATTCTAGCTCTATTCCATTTCACTCTTGGACGAGAGGAACGTCAGTCACATCCAGGGGTACACAGACTACAAAAATGTGAATTGTCGTTGCTAAACTCTTATAGATCGTTGTGCCCCTTCTTCTTACGTCTACTTCTTGTTCTGAACCAAAAATAATTTTGTAAACCCTGTGTTTTTTTAGAACAATGGGTGTCGTTACTCTCATCCAAGAGTGAAGTGGAGTAAAACCTGTAAACGTCAACTGGGTTCAGTCAATAATCTGTTAACTTTATTAACTCTGTTAACTCGGTTCTGTTGCGAACTAGAATGGTCCCTTCATTGTTAACTTGCTCAACTAACTCGGGTTTTGTATCTCGTGTGAGAAGAGCTTAACGTTCCATTATCTCCTGATCAGTTTGAAGGCAACTTTTACTCCCTCCCCTTCCGTACTACAGTCAGGGGCCCCTCCTGAAGTGAAGAATTCTCAAAAGTAGGTACCTAAATCGAAGCTGAATTTTGAAAAGCATATCTGTAGGTACATTTGCTTGGTTTCTTCCAAGTTGCAAATTGGCTAAGCCGTCATGATGGTTAGGTGTTACACCTAAACCTATTATGGCCAACTTCAATTATTCTCCGCCCATGAAGTCAACTAGTGCCAGGTTCTATCCAAGTTATGTCCTCTTCCAACTTCTTACTTGGCAGAGCTGAAATGCCAATTAAGTCGCTTTTTACCAACTTTGAATGGGGGATCTTTACCAGCTCTTCAGGGAGGAAAATAGCTCCCAAAGTCGCTCAATCCCATACAAACTTGAGCTGAAATGCCAAGTCACTTTTTAAAGAGTCAACGCCAAAATTCGAGTTCTGCTATTTTCCAACTTTTTAGTTGGAATGCCAGTGATGTAGGCAGTGCTGGATTAAGTTGTGAACCTCTTAACTGTAGACTATAACTTAGGGCCTACAAAATTTCAAACGTAAA